>PVHT021183553.1:2303717-2348221 GCA_004024745.2 Catagonus wagneri
CTAGGGGTCTAATCGGAGCTGTGGCCGCCGGCCTTCGCCGCAGCCACAGCAACGCAGGATCCGAGCCGCGTCTGCAACCTACACCACAGCTCACGGCAACGCCGGATCGTTAACCCACTGAGCAAGGGCAGGGATCGAACCCGCAACCTCATGGTTCCTAGTCGGATTCGTTAACCACTGCGCCACGACGGGAACTCCCAATCTTGCATTCTTGATGTAAACCACAATTTATAAATTGATGGGTTCGATTTCCTGAAATTTTTAAAAAATATCGGCATCTTTGTTCACGAAAGGTATTGATCTGTAGTTTTTTCAGGTAATGCTTTTGTGTAGTGTTAATAGCTGAGTAATACTGGCCTCAAAAATGAGTTGGGAAGTGTATTCTCGTCTATTTTCTGGAAGAGCTTGTGTAAAATTGTTGTTATTTTTTCATTAAATATTTGGCAGAATTCATCAGTGAAGCTCTCTTAGCCTGTAGTTTTCTTTATGAAAAGGTTTTCAACTATAAATTCAATTTCTTTAATTGCAGTAGTGCTATTCGGGGTATTTCTTTCTTTGTGAGCAAGCTTTGACAGCTTGTATCTTTCAAGAGATTTCTCTCTTTCATCTAAGTTGTTGGAGTTATTGGCATAAAGTTGTTCCCTGTTACCATTTTTTAATTGCTGCAGAATCTGTAGAATCATCACTCTCCTTCATGATATTGAAATTTGTCTTTTATTCTTTTTTCCCCGATCAGTCTTGTTTTGGGTTTTATTTTCTTTTTTGTTTTGCTGTTTTACTTTGCACTGGTTTCTGATACGATCTTTATTGTCCTCCTTTGTTTGATTGCACTGAGTTTCATTTGTTCCTCTTTTTCTGTTTCATAGGATGGAAGCTATTATCTTTGATTTGGTGACTTTTTTTATTTTCTAATATAGGCTTTTAGTGCTTACCTGTCCCCCTATGTACTATGTTAGCTGAATCCCACAAATTGTAATATGTTAAAATTTCACTTTCAATCAGTTTTAAATACTTTCTATTTCCCTTTTAATGTTTGCTTGTTGATTTTTTTTTTCCTTTGAGCTTTGGGTTATTTAGTTTCCAAATATTTGGGTATCGCCCACCTATCTTTCTATTACTTGTTTATAATTTAATTCCATTATAATTAGAGAACTTACTTATTTCACTCCTTTTATTTTATTGACTCTTATTTTATGATCTAAAATATATTCTATGGTCTGAGGGTTTGGGATGGAAATGCTATAAAAATTTGGTTGTGATGATTGTTGCTCACCCATAAATATAATAAAATTCATTAAGTAATAAAAATATATAGATATATTCTATGCTGATAAAAATTTCCGTGTGCACTAGAAAAGAATGTGTAGTCTGCAGTTGTTGGGTGGGGTGTTTTATAAATGTCAATTAAGTCAAGTTGCCTAAAGTGTTTTGAAAGTTTCCATGTCCTTACTTATTTTCTGCCTACTTGTTTTAACAGGGGTGTTGAAGCCTTGACTATAATCATAGTTTTCTCTATTTCTCTTTGTAGTTCTATCAGTTTTGCTTCAAATATTTTGAAACTTTATAATTAGTTCCATAAATATTTGGCATTGTTATGTCCTCTTAAAAAACTAACATCATTATTAAAAGACAGTCCTTCTCTCTGGTAATATTCTTTGCTCTAAAGTCTACTTTGATATTAAAATATCTAGTCTGATATTAATATAGATTTTGTTTGATTAGTGTTACATAGTATACCTTTTTCCATCTGCATTAGTTATCTATTGCTGTGCAACAAATTACCACAAACCTCAGACTTACTACAACATACATGTATTATCTCCTGGCTTCTGAGGGTAGAGTTTGGGTTTGACTTTATTGGGTCCTTTCCTTCAGAGTCTCTCACAAGATTGCACTCAACATGTCAACAAGGGCTAGGAATGACGGAGTTCCCGTCGTGGCTCAGCAGAAACAAATCTGACTAGTATCCATGAGGACGAGGACACAGGTTCAATCCCTGGCCTCACTCAATGGGTTAAGGATTTGGCATGGCCCTGAGCTGTGGTGTAGGTCTCAGACATGGCTCAGATCTGGTATTGCTGTGGCTGTGGTGTAGGCCAGTGGCTACAGCTCCGATTTGACCCCTAGCCTGGGAACCTCTTGTTGACTATTGACTGAGGCCATCCTCAGTCTTTGTCTTTATTTTTAAAGCAGATTTCTTGTGGGCAGATTATAGTTGAGTCCCTTTTTATCAAATCCAGTAGTTTTTGCCTTTTAATTGAGTGTTTAGATCATTTACATTTAATGGGATTTTGATATGGTTAGGTTCAAATCAGACATATTGCTATTTTTTCTTTTTTTCTCATCCATTCTTTGTTCCCTTTTCTTCTTTTCCTATCCTCTTCTGTATTATTTTTTCATGATTCCATTTTAGCTCCTTTTTTGGCTTATTATGTATAATTTTCTATTGCATTATTTTAGTAGTTGCTTTAGGGTTTATAATACACATCTTTACTTTGTCACAGTCTTCCTTCAAGTAATATTATTCTACTTCATATATAATATAAAAACCATATGACAGTATAATTCCATTTCTCACCTCCTGACCTTTGTGCTATTGGTATTATATATTTTATTTCTGCATTATGAGCCCCACAGTACATTTTTATTATTTTTGTTCAAACAGTGAACAAGCTTTTAGATATACTGAAATAATAAGAAAAAAAATTTATGTTTACCCATGCAGTTCCTATTTCCAGTTCCCTTCATTCCTATGTGTACATTAAAGTGTCCATCTGGTGTCGTCATCCTTCTGCTTGGAGGACTTTCTTTAATATTTCTTATAGTGACGTTCTGCCGGTGATGAATCCTTTCAGTGACTGTAGTGGAAAAAAATCTTTATTTCATCTCTGTGTTTGAAAGGTATTTTTGCTGGGTAGGGAATTCTGGGTTGACAGGTTCTTTTTTCCTTTCAGTGTCTTAGACTCATGACTCCACTGTCTTCTAACTTGCATTTTTTATGAGAAATCTTCTGTCTTCCTTATATTTGTTTTTTTGTTTATAATGTGTTTTTTTCTGCCTTTAATATTTTCTCCTTATCACTGGTTTTGAGCAATTTGATTATGATGTGCTTTGATGTAGTTTTCTTGTTTCTTATCCTTGAGATTCATTGAGTTTCTTGGATCTGTGGGCTTTTACATTTCATCATATTTGGAAGATTGTCGGCAAGTATTTCTTCACATATTTTTTCTATACAATAGCATCTTCTACCTTGGCGACTCCAGCTGTATGTAAGTTTCACCATCTGAAGTTGTTCCACAGTTCACTGATGCTCTGTTCCTTTTTGTACTTTTTTTCCTTCTCTATTTGATTTATCTTTTGACCTGATTTGCCACTAATCTCATCTGCAGTATTTTTCATCTCAGACAATACAATTTTCAACTTTAGGAGTCCAATTTTAGGTATTTTTTTAATATCTTTCATATGCTTACTTACCATGTTCAGTCTTTCTTGCAGCTTCTCAAAGTATGCTATGTAGTTATAGTGATCATTTTAACGTTCCAGTCTACCAATTTTGTCGTCTGAGCAAGTTTTTTTTGTGTTAGTTTTTTGGGTTTTTTTTTGGGGGGGGTGTTTTGTTTTTTGGTATGTTTTTGTTTGTTTGTTTGCTTTGTTTTTGCTTTTTAGAGTCACACCTGCAGCATATAGAAGTTCCCAGGCTAGGGGGTCTAATCAGAGCCACAGCTGCCGGTCTATGCCACACAGATACTATTCGGATTTGTTTCTGCTGCACCACAGTGGGAACTCCCTTAGTAAGTTTTAATTTACTGGGATTTTTTCTCTTCATTTGCTTCATTTGGTGCTGGATACTTTTATTACCTACCAATAGTCTTACTCTCTGCTATGGTATTTTAAGTTATTTGGAAATGGTTTGAGCCTTTTGAGTGTTGTTTTTAAGCTTTGTTAGGCAGGATCAGAGCAGTATTTAGCCTCAAGTTCATATTTCCCCACCACTGAGACAACACTTGTCTTAGTACTCCAATCCATGCCCTATTATTTATGAGGTTTTACACTCTGGTTGTTGAGACCAGGCAGTATTCCTGAACCTATGCACACTGTGATCACAGTTTCCTCTAAGCCTTTCAAGTGGTTATTTCCCCAGCATTAGGCACTTTCCTCATACACATACACAAGTCCCCACTCACCTGAACACTCAAGGGGATCCTCTGCAAAGTTCTTTCTCTGTGAAGTCCTCCCCTGCAAGTACTCTGCCCTGCAAATTCTAGCTGCCTTGGTGTCCCCTGGACTCCCAGCTCCATCTCCTCAACTCAGAGTCCACTGGGCTCTGCCTGGGTTCCCTTCACTGTGCCCCAGTCTGGGAGCCTAGAAACCCTGGAAGAAGTCAAGAAATTCAGTGCTTGCAAATCATATTGGGCAGTGAGCTCAAATCTTATGAACCACTTCTGCCCTCAGCTGCAGGCATTCTCCACTTTCTACAGAGAAGTTCTGCTCAGTTACTGAACATGGGATTAACTTCTTCCTCATTTTAACTTACAATTTCTGTCTTTGAGTCATTTGGTAGATGATTTGCTGGTGTATCAAGTTGCCATCTGGTGACAAAATTATAGAAATCCCATCTGTTTTTGAAAAATACAGCTCCACGTTCCTCCGGTAATGACTCCATTCCTACGAGCATTCCATCTCCAGCTGTCGACCTCGATGAGGTTCTGGGGCTGTGCTGTGTTATCATATGTAGTGTATTCCTTCAAGCTGCTTTCCGTTTCAAGTGAGAGAATGGTAATGATACAGTAGTGTGCTAGAGAGTAGGCCAAAAATACGTAGAATATCTATGTGCATGGAAGCTGGGGGTATGGGCTTATGGATTTCTACTGGCAATATTCTAGAACAGAAAGGAACACTAGCTTTATTAAAGGACATAAGCCAACCAATTCAAAGTCAAAGTCTCTCTAAACTTTAAGAAAAACTTGGCAAAATTATGAGGCAATTTTGTGTTGAATCACTCAGTTTTGATATTTCTATACCCTGCAATTGTATATGTTACGGGTACATATTTTGCTACATTTGAAGGCTAGGTTGAACCCCAGTTCTAACACTTAGTAGCTGGGCAAGCTTAGGAAAATTATTTCATTTGACTGTGTCTCAGTGTTCTTATCTGTAAAATAGGGATGATATTTGAGCTCACAAGAGGGTGGTTGTGAGATTTAAATTAGCTAATGTAGGAAAAACGTTTGGAGGAGCACCTGGCATATAGTTAAGAATCATAGATGATGCCTGCAATTGCCGAGGCCTCTTGTATAATCACTGTGTCTATCTTGTGGGAATTGAAGCAAGAGTTCACTCTTTTTAATTAATATGAGGTTTGTTGTTTCTTTCCTTTATCTCCATATGTGTTGGTCAGCCATAATTTATTTCCAGTAATATCCCTATTGAAGAGCATACTCCCAATGATAGCATGTTCCTGTGGAAAATACCCATTTGATGATATTCCGTGTCGAGGGGCACACCATGCCTCCTGCCCACCCCCAAAAAAGGCAGCTCTATATTTACTTTTCTCTTGTTCAAAATTAAGTTCTCTAAATCCGGCATAGAATTCTGGATTGGACCCTGGAGCAGAACACGGACACTAGTGGGAAAAGTGATGAAATTCAGATAAGGTCCAGAGGTCCATTGATACCATTAGACTGGTGTTAATTTCTTTTCCTTTTTTCTTTTACTCTTTTTTTGTCTTTTTTAGGGCCGCACACCCAGCATATGGAGGTTCCCAGGCCAGGAGTTGAATTGGAGCTGCAGCTGCAGGCCTACACCACAGCCACAGCAACACAGGATCTGAGCCATGTCTATGACCTCCACCACAGCTCATGGCAACACCAGATCCTTTAACCCACTGAGCAAGGCCAGGGATTGAACCCGTGTCCTCATGGATGCTAGTCAGATTTGTTTCTGCTGAGCCACAACGGGAACTCCATGATGTTAATTTCTTAATTTTGACAAAAGTACCATAATAATCTGAGATGTGAACTTTAGAGGAAGCTGGGTAAAGGGCATTTGGGATCTCTCTGCACTATCTTTGCAACTCTTTTTTAAGTCTAAAATAAATTTAAAATAGAAAGAGCTTTAAAAACCAAATTTTCTTCATACCTTGGGCTCCAACTTTCCACCTTATGGTATTATAAAAATATTGCTTTTTACTTAGAAATGAGAATGTACCACCTACTCAGAACTCAAATTATTGTGAATCCTGCCAACAGACCTTAAGACAAGCCAACAAGCTTAGATTTGGTCTTCATAGGAGCTGAGGCAGATGCAGACCACTTGAACTACTCAGCTTATGCACTGTGTGATAGAAATTAATTTCCTGGCTTCAGCTGGTTTCTCAGGAATCACCCAGATCCAGCACATTGTTTAATAAAGACATTTAAAATGTCTTTGTATGAAAATGGGGCTTCTAAAGTCTCTTTTCTTTTGTCTTTCTCTTCCTCTTTCTTCTTTTCCTTCTCATCTTCTCTTCTGTCCTCCGTGTGTCTCTCTATGTGAATCTTTCTCCCTGGTGATTCCCTTTGACAGTCTTGACTTATTTAAATCCAGGTTATTGGGGAAAAGTTTAAGATAACTGATGAATACACCAGAAGTTCAGGCAGAACTATGCAACAGCTGACTTAGGATCCCTTCAACATCAACGATTTAACAGAACACGCTGGTGGCTCCCATTGAACACCTCTACAATAACATAGCCAACTGCCTTGAAGGATAAAAGTTAACAGATGTCAGAAAGGGCCTGAGGATTAGACTACGGCTTTTCAGCTCTGAAGAGTCCCCCTAAAGTTAGACTCCGAGGAGGTCTGGCTGCTGGTAGGATAAACATTATCCCTTTGACAGGAAAGAGCTACTTTCTCCAGAATCTTTTTATACATAGTCGATTTTAGGTCATCCTTAATTTTTTTGCCTTTCAGTCGAGAGGTGGGTCGTTGACCTACATACAGAGCCATTTCATTTCCTTACTCTTGATGACAATGGTCCCCACACCTAGGGACCCAGCTCTGCTCCAGCCCCTTTTAGTCAGCAATTCACCATGGGTGCAGGACTTTCAAACCTTTGAGTCTCTGAGTTCCCAGGATTAAAAAAAAAAAAAAAGAAAAAATTATCTGTGCTTCCTTCCAACCAGCAAGCTTCAGAATTCAGAATTCAACGCACAAAAAGGGATATCGGAGCTTTAATCTAGGAGCCTTTTGAAGAGATTTTTCCCAAAAAGAAAAGTTCCAGTAAAGTTACTCTCTTCACGTTAGTCGCCTGCCTGCCAGCCGCGCCCTATTTATTATCAGATTCCTCTCCTTGACCCTTTTTAAAATTCCGAGGTAATTAAAATGAGAAAAGAATTAGCAGAGTCCTGATACTTTTTCTCATCTGAAGCCGTCCTGATTTAAACAAAAGTCAGGAAGACTGGCTTCCCCTGCTTCTTTCACGAACATATTGGTCAAAAGGCAGGTTGACTTTTTTGTCCCGGTGGTGTCAATCCAACTGAATAAAAAATTAATTCATAAGCCAGAACTGGACCTGGGAAAGGAGCTTGTTATCTTAGGAGGAAAAACTACTGAAGAAAATCCTGGGACAACTCTTTCCTAATTCAGACCTGGCAGGTTGAAATCCGGGTAGAGGAAAATGAAGGATGACTTTTCTTGTGGACAGAAAGGCACTCTTTGATCAGGCTTGGAGCGGGGACAGCTCTTCCAAGCCCTCGTCCCAAACCCAACGAGCAGGAGGTTTACTTACAGGAGGTGCCAGCTCAAAGGCCTTGACGCACAGTACAGGAAGCAGTCCACGCCCCACTCCCAGATGAGTGACTGATTTGTAGTTCAAGGGGAGGGGGGAAAACATGGTCTGGTTCAACAGGACTTTGAGGCACCTTAAGGAACATTAAAGAACAAGGTGTCGGTTAGGCGCTGTCCCCATTGGATGATTTGATATTTGTAGCAGAACTTCACGTCCTGAGAACTTGCAAATGTCTTGATGGCCACGATCCTCTCAGCAGGCCTGCAATGCATGGCTATCCCCAGTTTAGAAAACCAGGGCTCAGCAAGAGCCCGTGTTTTGCTGGTAAAGTGGAAACTGCCAGGTTCAAAAGCCAAGTGTCATCAGAGAGATGGATGTTGAAAGATGGCTTCTCCTTTGGTAACCTAATCTTTTTCACCAACTCTTGATATTCAGGAAGTAGCCCTGTTCAGCTCCCGTCACAACGTTTCCAACATGTTCTATCACCGTTTCGTCCCCCTCCCCTGCCACTTCCTTGCGTCTCGGCAGATTCTTCAGCTTTCTGGTCACTTACCAAGTTCTATTTAATACATGCAACTCACTGTTAGGAATTAGAAGTCACCAGGGCTAAAACAAACCTTCACCCTCTGGGCAAAATCCTTCATCGGACACTTCAAGAAAAGATATACAGGTGGCCAATAAGCCAACAGAAAGGTGCACCACATCATGAGTCACCAGGGAAATGCAAATTAAAACTACCAGAAAATATTCTGTATGGCACACTCCTGAGGATGGCTAGAGTCAAAAAGACTGACAACACCAAACGTTGGCAGGAATGCAGAGCGACTGGAACTCTCACACGTTTTTGTTGGGAGTGTAGAATGATGTCCTCACCTTGGAAAACTATTTGATAGTTTCTTTTAAAGGTGAATATATACCCACCGGCAATTTCACTTCTAGCTATCTATCCAAAAGAGATGAGACCGTTATGTCCACAAGAAGACATATAAAAATCTTCATAGGGGCTTTAGTCATAATAGTCAAAAATGGAAATACCCAAATGCCCACCAATATCAACAGGAGAATGAATTTTAAAACTGTGTTATATCCACGCATTATATATGACATTAAAAAATAGAATGAGTTAGTCGTGCTGGCAACAAGATAGATGAATGGCAAAGATGTCATGTTGAGCTAAAGAAACCAGATACAAAAAAGTAGAAACTTTGAGAAAAGATAAAACATAGTGAGAGAACTCGGAGCCGGGGTTGCCTCTGGGGATGATGACTCACTGGCAGCAAACACAAAGGAGCTTCTGGGAGGGATGAAAATAGTCCACGTCCTGATTGGGATGCTGACTACACAGGTGTGTTCCTTTGCCGAAATATGTGCAACTGTACTCTTAAGACCTGTGCGTTTCTTTGTATGCAAATTTTACCTCACTTTAAAAATATATAAGTACATATGTATGAAACTTTTCTCTCATACAAGCCAAACCTCCCCCCACAGCACCCACATTCCTGCCTCAGCCCAGAGTCTTCCCTGCCCCTTTTCCCTCCTCCATCTCCTCCCCTCACTCTGATGCCTCTGGGTCCCCCTCTTCATCCAGGGAGCCGGTACCAGGGGAACAGAGGAAGGATGCTCATCCATTGTTGAGGACGGGCCACTAGTGAAGTTTCCAGAAAGTCAGATACCCCTTCATGGGCGAGTGAGGCGAACAGTGGAGATGACTTCTCAAAGTTTGTTCCTTAAACCATTCCTCTGTTCGCTGAAATGCAGAATTTCACCTGCAGTCTGGGGAGTGTGCCCCAGATTTCATCACCAGCCACCACCAGTCAACATTAAACGGCAGCCATTGCTCTACGGGAAACGGGAGGGACAAATGGGCCCCCGGTTTCCCTCTCCATCTCCCCCCCATCCTCGAGGACTTGTCACTGACATCCACTCTCTCAACTATAAACACGGATGCTTGATAGTCTCACAGCTGGGCGATCCGGGAGTGAGGGAGGGAGAAGAGAATACAGAGCGGAAAGCGGTGGGTGACGCGTCCCCGACGGAGAGGCTCAGCAGAAGGTCCAGGGACTCCAAGCGGAACTGCTCCTCCAGCCAAGTCGGGCGCCGCTCCCCCGTCCTTCATCTGGAGGCCGCTGGGGAGTCAGGCCACAGCGGGAGCCTCCTTCCGGTGGCTTCATCAGAAAGCTAGGCCGCGTTTGCCTCCCGCCCCTCCCCCGTGTCCCCAGCGCCCCCCCCCCAAGTCCTGCCCTTGCCCAGCTGAGGTCCAGCCACCCTGCCCCGGGGGACATGTCTCCAGCCCATCTGCCTGCATGTCAACTCCCAGAAGGAAAAGCAGCATAATGATGATTCGACAAGACTGGTTCACGACACCCATTACTCTCACTGAACACGCTGTCTAGCGTCAAACCCTTTCTGTCTGTCAGAGCTTCCGGCGGCAGTCAGGGGAGGAGAACAGCAAAGGGCAGTCAGGACTGTCCAAGGTCACCGGCGACTTCCGGCAACTGAAACTGGTGCTTGGGAGACAGATGCTGAACACACCTGGTGGGGCTTGGAGGCCATGTCTGCTTCCCCATGAAAAAATTTAAGTGATCTTTTTAAATCTGGACCCTTGCCTTACTTTCAAGAGTTCTTTGTCACGGTTGTCAGATTGCTCTTCTGGTGGCTGTTGAGTCAGGTTCTTATCCATCCGCTGGGGTTCACGTCCCAAGCAGGATCTTCCGACTGTGTGGTCATTGTCACATCCCAGGTCCCCCCTCCCCCACCCCCTTGAGATCACTGCTTAAACCTCAAAATGCTGACTCCTCACTGAAAACTAGGGAGAATGAAATCTACGGTGTAGGACTGCCCGCAGGACTGGGCGAGAAGCAGGTTCCCATGGTCTGCCCTGGAGCACAAGGTCCCCTGACGCCTTCAGTGTCCTGTCAGCGAGCAGCCCGGGATCTCTGGGGAGTGCTCAGAGGAGAGGCATGTCCCCTGCCTTGACGGGCTGTTGTATTGAGCAAGGAGGATGTGCCCTCCTAGTGAATGAACCAAGGAATAAAAAGTTTAGAGGGAACATGTGGGAAATGCCTAGCAAGTGCCTGGCTCATAGGAGGTGCTTAACAAATAGTAACCGCGGGAAGAGCAGCAGGACGAGAGGGCGGACTGAGAACCCAGCCGGACACGGCAGCCCGGTCCCCGCTCTACCGGCTCTGGCTGGATGGCCCTTTGCAAGTCCCTGGTCTTCTAAGCCTCAATTTCCCCCGCCTGCAAACTCCACCTACAGCGCAGATTTGTTGCAAGGACTAAAGATAACTTTCTTCGGATAATAAATGAAAAGACCACGTGCTGGGTCAGTGCACTGACCTCCCAGCTCAGAACCAGAGGCTGTGAAAGACCACATTTGAGGGCTTTGTGCAGCCAGAGGGGTGGGGAGGAGGGCAGGCAGAGAAGGAACGCCTGGAGCAGGTGCCGTCTCATGGGCTGCGGGGCGGCCTGGCAGGAGATGTGAGAGGGAAGAGGTGAGCAGGGAGGGGGCCCAGCCTGAGGCCTCTGGCACCTTCTGTACCTGGGAGGTGAGCGGGAAAGCATTGCTTCAGCAAGATGCCGGCAGGAGTGGGAGCTGGGTGCAGACGCGGGGTCAGAGTCCTACTTCCTTCTCTAGAAATAAGTTGAAATGACATTAATTCAACAGCCTTTGATGGGTTCATCTCTATTAACTCCTGCCTTTTGGCTCAAGCCACTTTTTCTGTGCATTGTCAACCCTGGGCCCTGTAACAGCCTGTCACCTCGATCATTATCAAAGACGGCGATGAGGGGTGGTGGGGGGTGGGTAATGTTGGCACAAGTTGCTTCATATTAGAGGCTTTTCAGACAACACAGTGTCTCCTTAATCTCTGTAAGACAGAGACAAGTTGTTTTGACATCATCAGATGGGAGCTTACCCTTGACTCTTGACAGTGATTGCCCCACACTGGCTCCAGGCCTTTCTACTTGTGTCTATGAGGATAGCAGGAAACCTGCTCACGAAGTGTGCCTTAGAAGGAAAGGTTTCAGCCAAGGCTGGGTTCCTGGCACAGTCCTGCAAAGGCCTAGGTCACACTTTCCCTGCTAGGCCATTTCTTCCTCAACTGGGGACACTGACGCCTGCAAGGTCAGGCTGACACATACAAGGTCAGGCCTTGGAGGTCCCCGAGACTATTGTCACCGCTCTGCTCATCACGAGGACCACCCACCCACCCACTCACCCTTGCCTTCTCCTCTTCATGCACCTTCATGCTTTTCTGCTATCCATGTTTTCCAAGATCACTGCTTATGCTTGGACAGACCCATGGAAAATTTGAGAACATTCTAGGAACCTGGAAAGCTGAGCTGACTTTAGAATCCCCAAGCTGCTGCTCCAGCTGGGGGGGGGGAGCAGGGGCGGAGATCACTAGTAATAACTTCTGTTGTTGTTCCTCTTTCAATCTGTTAACTCTGATTCATCTGGGAAAATTGAAAACTGGAAAATACAGGCTGGCCAAAAAGAAATAAAAGTATCCTTCACCCTATCACCCAGAGGCCAGCACACATCGACCCATGTATTTCGAGGCTTTCTTTCTATGCATATACATATCTGCTCTTTTTTCAAACAGGAGTGTTCAGTGCTGTTTTGTAAGCTGGCCTTTTCACATGACCGCTACGTACAGCTTTCCATGTCATTAAGCAGGCTCCCACACCTTCATTTTTAATGACTGCCCAGTGTGTGCCAGCAGACACATGCCCCAGTCAATTTGCTGTGTTGTTTTTTCTCACGCCCGTGGTCTCCAACTTACATCATGACCTGCTCTCAGAAAGTGCCAAGGTTTAGCCAATTAGAAGCTCTTCATTAAAAATGAAAAGGCACCTGCAGCCCTCCGGAGAGCGGGCCAGTGTCCTCTTTTTTCTGAAAAGTATCTTTGTTGCACAGAGCAACCTGGCCATCCAGTTAGGCTGTGCACGTGGAAGAGACCCACTTGTATTTCCCAGTGGACTTCTTTGGAGAGGCTGGGCTGCTTTAAAAAAGAGAGAGAGCGTGCGCACAGAAGAAAATGTTTTGTAATTGTTTATGAGTGCACACAGGCTCAGCGGCAAAATGAGACGGAACTCTTGATTTCTAACCTCCCGCTGCACTGTTCAAAATTCCTCCCAGAGAGGCAAGGAGGCGGCAAACCTGAAGCACTCTGATTGTCACATCTGCATCCTCACTTAGCTGGTTATTGTCCCAAAGGACATTTCACATCAAATCGTACTTGTTTGTAAAGATCTTTCACCCAAGACAGGCCACTTCTTGAGACACTGCTGATATGGAAGCTAGAGAAATACAGAGAGAGAATTAAAAATATCCAGAGCCCCTCCCTGGGTAGAAACAGAAACAGAGCTCGGGGCAGCCGCTTCCAGCCTGGAAACCGTCAAGCCCCGGCCAGGTGAATAACGGGAAAAGCAGCAGCCACAGGATGGAAAACTGGAAGGTGTTCATTAAGGAAACGCGTTTTTCAAGATGCTTTTAGGGAATTCCAATAGTGGGCTGGACCTGCCGTAAGTGCCGAGAAGCACAGATAAGTAAACCCCCATTTCTACACTCAGTGCGCCGACAGTCTTAAGAGAGGAGCCAAACATGCCAGCAAACATTTGAAACATGGTGTGACAAAGGCTGTGCCCAGGCACTCAGGTACAGCGTACGGAGTAACACAGAGGCATGACCGAGAGGAGGAGAAAAGAAGGACAGGATGCGTCCTGAGAGGCACACCTGGTCCGGAGCAGTGGGCAATGAACCGGTGAGGCCCACACAACCTGAATCACGAGATGTCCTGTGTCCCGCTGGGGAACGAGCCCGGGCTTCCTCCAACAGGCAGGAGGAGTCTTTGGGCTCTCGGCAGGCACATGGTTTATGAATCGCACTGGAAGCCTCGCTCTAGGGGCTACGGAGCTTGTTTGATGCGCACAGGGGACAAACTGGGAGACTGTCGTTAACAGGCAAGAAATGATTGGGGCCTCGAGAAAAGACAGTGACAATGAAGATGGAAGAAGTTCAAGTAATTATTAGAGAGATGGCATCAACAAGACCAAGTGACCAACTATAGAGGGGAGGCGGGGACATAGGAGAACAGGGAAAAGGCAATGAGCAGGTAATTTATAAAGCGAGACCCCCGAGGAAGCAGAAGTGGACTACATCTGGGCCAGGTGACCAAGAGACAAATGGAAGAAGGAGAGAACAATCAAGCAGAAACAGATTCTAATAGATGTGAGGACCGATTCGCCCGCAAAGGTAGGAAAGATGGCAGTTCCCAGGAGAGCCTGCGCTCTTTGATTCGAGTACAGGCAGACTGCTGAGCGGGAGGGGAGCGGAAATAGGATTATTGCTTGGGATAACGATCCACATTTGGAACAGCCACTAAAGCGGAAAGAATAGGGAGCCAGCCTTCAGCCCTGGCAGGTGTAAACTGATGGGCCCTGAGGACTAGCCGAGCCTGGAGGCCAGTCTCCATGAACGGGGTTCCTCCAGCGGCAGCCCCCAGCCAAGTGGGGAAGACAGAGCGAATGACAAATGCGCTCCCGGTTGAAGATTTGGCCAGCTGACGCGGGGGACGGCCATGGCCCCTCAACTGCTGAGAAGAGAGTGAGAGGAGCGCTGCACCCCCACCCCCATGGAAGGAGGTGAGGCCAGGAAGGGCAGAGGGAGCCTGGGTTCAAGCACTCCAGCCTCAACCGTGCAGAGGCGAGGAAGGTACCAACAGGACAGCGAGCCAGAGGGACCAGAACCTTACAGGTGGAAGTGTGCCCACCGGAGTGTCAGGCTCCAAAGGCGGGACAAACACACTGACGTCAAGGTCTAGGAGGTGCCCTGGGAGTGGGGGGCTGAAGTGGGGCTGGTGTTTTGGCAGTGCCCACAAAGGACAAGGCCAGCAGAATGGAGGAGAGACTGAAGGAGGATCTGTGAGACTGTCCTACCCCCAGGATGGGGCAGACTGTGTTTGCCACCAGTGTCCGCGGCCCAAGGCCCAGCCCGGGCCTCCCTGGTCAGCAGCCTGCCACCTGCACTTAGGTTGAGCGCTTGGCTTTTCCTAGGTGTGGAAAAGGCTCTGAGGAAGCCGCTCTCCTGGAAAAGGACAGACTTGGGACCCAGATGATGAACCTGGAGACAGCAGACGACACTCACCTTTGACGGAGACCACGGAGCCCCAAGGGACCCTAGAGGCCCAGGGCACTGTTGTGTAATTTCCATACGGCCCAAATCCAGTCTGTTCAAGCAGAGTTCGGTTGAAATACAATCCCACAGTTAGGCATGGCTGAGTGTGTCACCCATGCTTCGGTTGCGTCTGAGGACACCCCAGTGACAAGCCGAGTCCGTGTCGTGAGGGATAGATCATGCTTCTCCCTGGGAGTAAGGCAAGCCTTGCCTCTCACCGTCCCAAAGCTGAGGTGTACGCTGGCTGGTAAAGAGCCTGATGGTCTAAGGGACCCTTTTTAGAACCTTGTCTCCCAAGCCCTCAACTGCCACCTGTGACAAAGAGGCCAGGTAATTCTTATTCCCAGCTGTCATTTGAACTGCGTTTTACCTTCCAAAGCAGCATCAAGGAATTGCAAATTACAAAGTTAGGCGTTCCCGCTGTGGCTCAGCGGAAACGAATCTGACTAGCATCCATGAGAATGAGGATTCGATTTCTGGCCTTGCTTATGGTTAAGGATCTGGCATTTTGCTATGAGCTGTGGTGTAGGTCGCAAATGTGGCTCAGATCTGGCGTTGTGTGGCTGCGGTGTAGGCTGCAGCGGTAGCTCCGATTCCACCCCTAGCCCGGGAACTTCCACATGCCACCAAAAAAAAGGCAAAAAAATACAAAGTCAATTTTAATACTGCACGCGGAGTCTTAGGAAATGTCCCTATAAGTTTCCACCGTTTCGTAACTGGTGGGCCTTGTCCCCCCAGATTTGCCGTAATCTTTTTTTTCTTTTTTTTAAGCTCAGTTGGTAATCCTATAGCCGGGGGCACATGGGATCTGGATTCGCGTGCTTTCCCCCCAGGCCACCCTAACTAGTTTAGGGAGCCAACTCTGGTGGGGGTAGGAGGAGCGTCTGAGGCCCGAGAACCCAAAGACAGGGCGCGGCCGGGCGGAGCCAGGGCGTGGATGACGGGGGCGGGGTCCGCCCCGCCCCGCCCCGCCCCTTGACTGGCCTTCCGTCCCGCCCCTTGACTGGCCTTGGCCTCCCCGCAGGTGCGCGCAGGCGCTGCTGGAGCACGCTGCGTCGGTGCAGCGCGCGGGCGGCGCGGGCCTGAACACTCCCCTGCACGTGGCGGCGCAGCACGGCCTGGACGAGCACGCGCTCCTCTACCTGGGCCACGGTGCGAGCGTGGATGCGAGGAACGGCCGCGGCGAGACGGCCCTGAGCGCGGCGTGCGGCGCGGTGCGGCGGCCCGACGAGCACGCGCGCTGCCTGCGCCTGTGCGCGCTGCTGCTGCGGGAGGGCGCGGCGGCGGACGCGCGCGACGAGGACGAGCGCAGCCCGCTGCACAAGGCTTGCGGCCGCGCGCGCCACGACCTGGCGCGCCTCCTGCTGCAGCACGGTGCCGACGCGGGCGCGCTCGACTACGGGGGCGCCACGCCGCTGGCCTGCGTGCTGCAGACGGCCGCCTGCGCCCGCGAGGCCGAGCCGCATCGCACTGTGCAGGCGCTGCTCAACCACGGCTCCCCCACCGTGTGGCCCGACGCCTTCTGCAAGGTAAGAGGGAAGCGCGGGACACCCACGAGGACTTGGCAGCTCAGGGGCCTGGCCTGCAGCCGGGTGACGTGCAGCTATTCCCAGAGTTTCAGGGGCCCAGGAACCCCCTGGAGGCTGGTCCCAAGGCAGGTTCTGATTCAGCGGGGCGGAGGTGGGGGAGGGCGGAGGTGGGGGAGGGCGGTGTATTGCCAGCCAGCTCCCAGGTGACATTGAGGCTGCAGGTCTGCGACCACACTCGGAGGTGCAGGGGCTGGGAAGCCTTTCTAGAGTCACTAGAAGATTTTAATGGGTGGACCGTCAACAAGCATACTCGGGTGTGACCTTGAGAAGTTGTCGCCTGTGGACGCCAGACATTTCTATAATGCCATCGTGGCTCCAAATATTTTGGCGCCTTATTTTTTGATGCAGTTGGTGGACAATGACAGTCAGTTTCTTGTCACATCTGGCATCTGACTTGAGATGCCCAGCATGATCCTCCACCTTTTTCACAGGATTCATGATAGCATTTCACAAACATCTTTCATTCAACCCTCACCGCACTCCTGTGAAATACACCAGCCTCCTGATGTCCCTCTACCTGGGTTTCCGCCAGGTGAGGTGCCCTGTCCGGGGTCAGGGTTGTGCTGGGACCTCGTCCCCACTTTGCAGAGTCGACTCTGAGCAGTACATCACTTTTTCCACGTGTCAGATCTACGCTGAAATAACAAAGATGAAGAATACAGATTCCTCACCAGAGAAAATAAAGACAGAAAATGTTTCCGAAAGAAGAGTTCCCCAAATATTGGATGGAATAAGAGGCTGTCCTCCCTAGAAGAGTTCCTTGACGGGAAGGCACGGGGTGTACTTAATTGAAAAATGATCCCAGACTCACCAGTCATATGCAAGAGACATATTTTGGCCTTGTTAGTTTTACGCAAATAGCTAAGACGCTGTTATCTAAAAAGGACAGTATCCTCAAAGATCTGAAATGGCGAGATTCACACATTTCTCTCAAATGCTAACTTTTTTTTCTTTCTTTTTTTAGGGCCGCACCTTCGTCATATGGAAGTTCCCAGACCAGGGGTTGAATCAGAGCTACAGCTGCTGGCCTACACCACAGCCACAGCAACTCTGGATCCAAGCCAAGTCTGTGACCTACATCACAGCTCACAGAAACACCGGATTCTTAACCCACTGAGTGAGGTCAGGGATCAAACCTTGCATCCTCATGGATACTAGCTGGGTTCATTTCCACTGAGCCACAATGTAAACTCCCTCTCAAATGCTAACTTTGCATTGTGGCTGGATACACACAAAGTTCATGTCTATCACAACAAAGTGAGCAATGGAAAATCCACCCACACAACTCCCTGGGTGCTTCTTTATTTGATAAACTTTATAACAAGTTTCTGATGCCAATTCTCACACTCTCGTCCAGTGATTCTGTCCTGGCATTCCACTCTCCTGATGTAGTGATTTCAATGTCATGGACTGGAAAGGGGAGACATGCCAGCATGTTTATATTCTGTAACACCTTTTATATTCATAATTGACATTTGGACATTTCCCAATATTACAGGCTTATTAGTCGATCAACCGATAAAATGGAAACAAAACCCTGCCAATTCACACCATTTCTTCGTTAAAACAAGACGCACCCTTCAACTCTCATGGTATGAAACTGTGTAAAGAATGAACCAGAGACAAAACAACAAAGAAAGACTTTACGTGATGGGGCACAAATGAAAAACACCTGGTGCAGATTCTTTTAGAGGAAAAAGAAGCCAGTATATTTCCGTGGTGATTAGTCATAATCCTTTGTTAGCCTCGAAGTCATTCAGTTTGAGTGACCTCTGCCCAGGCTTCCGCGTCCTGGCCGTGGCCCCACTCCCATCATCCTCCAGCACCTCAACTCTGTCTCCAGGGCTATAAGAATCACCCCACCGTGACCTGGAGATACAGGACAAGACCCAGGGCCTCCAGTATGGGTCCCCAGGGGCTGAGATCCCCTCAGGGGATCCTGTGTTAACCACACAGGAATGGGTGTCAAGTGCAGGGTGGGGACGGGTTTGAGATTGGAAGCTGTTACCGCATGGAGGGGGGCAGCGCACAGGACACAAGAGGTTCAGGGTTTCTGGAAGTGACGGTGATTCTCCACACCCTCCTGGAAGGAATTGGAATTTCGCGGAGAAATTGAGGCTTTCGCGAAGTAGCGTTGCCTGCCCCGCAGACAGCAAGCACAGTGCGGCACCTGCGGTTTGTTGAATGAGTGAAGGGGAGGGATTCCAGCAACGGCAGGGCGCGGGGCTGCAGTTACATCTTGGGAAGTGGGCGTCCGACCTCTTTGCGCCGAAGCCTCCCACACCTCGAGGGAGCGCCCCACGAGCGAGTCGTCCCCCGTGCAGATTGCAAACGGGAACGCGTTTGCCACCGCCCTGGGTGTCCTCTGAGCGAACCTTCCAGTGCTGGCCACGCTCTGGCCTCGCCCTGGGACAACCAGGGGGAACACTCTAGAAATCTGGCGGCAGCATCCTCGTCCACCCAGGCCCCCTGTGAGTGCTCCACCGGGGAGGGGTCTAATCAACACGCGGACATCAAAGGCCCTACCCCCCTCGGCTCAGCGGCCCTGTGAGTGCGCAGCCAGCACGCTGAAAGGAGCCACAAAGATGCTTTGCAGGCGAGACTCAGCACCACGGCAAGGTGTACACAGGGGCCCGGGGAATGTCGCAGAGCACGCAGGCCGTGGGCAGCAGCCGTGCTTTAAATAGATGTAAAGAGACACCCACGGAGCTCAGAATTACTGAGGCAAAAGGTTTCACAGCGAGCGCATGACATAAATCACAGCTCCCCGTGCCCAGACAAAGGGAGCGTCGCCGCGGCAGGCGGACTGCGCTGCCGCCAACATCAAAGCGGTGTCACGGCTTGGGAAGCAAGCATGTTGACAATGCCAGGCCTTTCTGCCCGGCTGACCGCTAGTTAACACCGGAGTCGGGGATGGGGTGCGAGGGCGGGTGCAGGCGCGGTACCAGGCTGCTGTCAGGCTGGAATCCTGGAAGTTGTCGGGACAGACGGGCCCCGCCTGGAGGCGAGCAGGCAGGAAGGCAGAGAAGCACATGCGAGTGTGCATCCAGACTAGTTGCCACTAGTTGACTTTTGCGATTGGGGGCTTGCTCGGGAATAAAGGGCCTTGCTCACGTTCCTTTCTCCTTCAGCCCCTCACCTGGGCAGGCATAAGCCTGGACTGAGTTGGGGATGTTCAGGGGCAGTACCAGTGATGAAAGCTCTCCCCCACAGGCATCTTGTAAACACTCATTCATTCAGCAAACCTTTCTAGGGATCGGCTGTGCTGCATGCTGGAGTTACACTATTGAATGGGAGCCAGGGTTTTTCCTGCCCCTCGGGAGTTGGGGGGGTCACATGGCCATTCCAGGCAGAAGGAGCAGAACAGGCCAGTGTCCTGGGACAGAGGAACAGTGCGACCTGGGCGGGCAGGCGGGGGGGGGATGCATAGCTGGAGAAGCGACAGCGAGAGGGAGCCCTCTGCACTGGGCTGTGCGCGTTGGGGCTCCTGTTAAACGTTTAAGCCTTTGTCTTAGGAACAATGTGAACCTATGACATCATTTTAAGAGGAGAGATGACATAATCGGGGGACAACTGGGGAGGTAACTTGGGCGCTCAGGGGTAGAGAACGTGCCAGCACAGAGGGCCGGTGGAAAGCCCCAGACTGTCGTGCGGTCCAGGGGAGGGACGCAGGTAGCTTGAAAGGAGCAATGGAGGTGGCTGGTAAGAGAGAGAGAGTCTAGAAACACATGAACAGCTCTAGTCTTGCCTCGCCCTCTGGGCATTGACCGAGCCGAAGTTTTTGTGTTTTCTTTTTACCTCATTATGGAATTAGGTAACGTGACCTCACACTCCCATTGCTTAGCCTTTTCCCGGACTCCTGGGGTAGCGGTAGGCAAAAGCCAGGGCTCCGTGGCCATCCTCCCCCACTGGGCGGTGGGTGCACCGTGCCCGTGCGGGGGGGAGGCGAGCTCCTGGAAACCTCGCTCTCTTTGCCTTGCTCCGGCTTTATTTCTCCATCTCCACATAAAGCAACGCGCCCGTGTGATCTCTTTTTTTTTTTTCCCCCTTAATTTTCTTTCTGCCGCCTCATTAGCTGAAGACAGTGTGCCTGGACGCTAATGACATCAGCGTGTCAGAGTAATGTGGCAGCCGCTCCTCTGCAGACAGCAAGGAGGCAGCGGAGATTTTTAAACTGTGTTGGCGTAAAAATAATGAAGGCAGCCAGCTGCCTGGCAAACATGAGGGGGGCCCGGCGCTGAGGGGGTGGGGAGGGCCCGGGAGCCCCAGAGAGGTGGAACAGAGGAGAGACAGGAAATGAATTCCCAGAGACAGGCAATAAGACTTTGTCACAGTCCGTGACCCGGGGAGGAGGGGCCCGGAGGAGGGGTTCCTGCCGAGGGAGGACGGCTCTTGTGGGGGTGGGAGGGTGGGGGGGTCCAGGTTGCAGGCAGCCGCTGGGAAGCAGTGAATATTTTACAGAGAGTATGAGAGGGGCCATTAGAGGGTAGCTGGAGGGTCCAGGTGAGTCTGAAGATGCAGGAATTGGCCAGGATGCCACAGCAAGATAAACAGCCTAGATCTGGGGGAGGAGACCAGCGTGGCCCGTTCTTCTTAATGGCGTGGTTTTCTCCCAACACTGAAGGGAGAGATTGAATTCGGGGACCGCTGGCCTCCAGGAAACGGCGGCGGCTCGTGTGAGCCAGAAATACCAGCACATCAAGAGCACACGGTGGGGTGCGAGGCTGGCTGGGAAGACGCAGCCGCGCCTGGCTCTCCTTGTGCGGCTCAGCCTCCCGTGGCCATTCTCTGGCTGTCTCCTTCTCCAAAGCCCACTGAAGCCCGAGCTTGTGACAGTAACGGATGAGGGAAGAAACAGATTTGAGGTAGGGAGGGGACCAGAGATGCTCATCGGAACGAGATTACCGATTCCAAAGGGCAGCTGCTCCTGTCTCCGCGTTAAAATTTCTGGAAGACAGAGACAGGAGGAGGGGAGGAAGCGGGGGAGGGGAGAGAGCAGATCCGCGGCACCGGCTCGGAGACCTCGCGTCTGAGTCGGGAGGGGCTGACGCGCCTCTGCTGAGTGGTCCTGGTGTTCAGGCAGCCTGGCAGATGTGCCACGCAGACGCTTAGGTCCACCAGGCGGTGAGGGCTGCTTGTGGAGGCGCAGTGCATCATGGGAGCCGCTGGAAAGTGCCCGAGGTGGAAACTGAGGAACCCGGTTGCATAGCAACCTGCTAACTCTGCTGGGAGAGGCCTCCAGGTCCCCAGGTGGATGGACGAACTGGGAACCAGGCTGGACATCACCCAGCCTTCCTCCACTTTGCCTCTCCCCCCCGGCCCCCGCACCTCATAGGCAGACAGAGAGCGGGATCCAGACCTTGTGTCTGGATCTCACCTTAACAGGAGATGAACACAGAGAAAAGTAAATGGGCCCATGGCAGGGAGAAGGGCAGAAAAAGAAAAATGTGAGAGCATCCTGAAATCTGTACTTCTCACTCCAAGATCCAGAAGAAAATCTGAGAAGTCACATGCCATAGGTGCCATCCTCTATGGAACATAAGAAGATCTAGCCTTTAAATCCATACAACCAGGAGTTCCTTTGTGGCTCAGTGGGTAAATGATCTGGCATTGTCACTGCTGTGGCTCTCCTTACAGCTGTGGCATGGGCTTGATTACTGACCCTGGGAACTTCCACATGCCACACACAGGTGCGGATAAAAAAAAAATCTTTAAAACCAAACAGGTTAAGAGGAGAAGTCAAGGAGTTCCCATCGTGGCTCAGTGGTTAATGAATCCGACTAGGAGCCATGAGCTTGCAGGTTCGATCCCTGCCCTTGCTTAGTGTGATAAGGATCCGGCATTGACGTGAGCGGTGGTGTAGTTTGCAGACGTGGCTCGGATCCTGCGTTGCTGTGGCTGTGGAGAAGGGCAGCAGCTACAGCTCCTCTGTTAGACCCCTAGCCTGGGAACCTCCATATGCTATGGGTGCGGCCCTCGATAAGGCAAAAAGAAAAAAAAGTCAATAAAATGACAAAAAAAGGGAAGACGGAGGAAATAAATTATGTTAAAGAAGCAAAAGCACAGTGGTAGGTTAGATTACACATTAGAAGAAGTAAAAGGCAGAACTGATTCATTTAAAAAAAAAAAAAAAAGAGTTCCTGCTGTGGAGCAGTGGGTTGAGAACACGACTGCAGTGGCTGGGGTCACTACAGAGACACAGGTTTGATCCCTGGCGCAGCACAGTGGGTTAAAGGATCTAGTCAGTAGGTTGCAGCTGTGGCTTGGATTCAGTTCCTGGCTAGAGAACTTCCACATGCCAAGGAGTGTGTCCATTTAAAAAAAAAAAAATGAGGCGTTCCCATTGTGGCTCTGCAATAACAAACTGGACTAGTATCCATGAGGACATGGGTTCGATCCCTGGCCTTGCTCAGTGGATTAAGGATCTACATTTGCCATGAGCTGTGGCATAGGTTACAGACATGGCTCAGATCCTGCGTTGCTGTGGCTGTGGTATAGGCTTGAGGTTACAGCTCCAATTTGCCCCCTAAGCCTGGGAACCTCCATATGCCGCGGGTGTGGCCCTAAAAAGACAAAAAGAAAACAACAACAAAAAGGACTGATGTTAAAAAATCTTAAATGAGGAAGAAAAAACAAAGCCAAGAGACTAAAAGAGAAGGTGATGGCCATGAAGGACAAAGAGCAGAGAGCCAGCCTACGGATACGCTCTGTTATCGAAAAACATATAGGTGGATCGGAAATAATAGTCAAAGACACAATAGAAGAAAACTCAGCTGCACTGAAAAA
Organism: Catagonus wagneri; assembly: GCA_004024745.2. NCBI lineage: Eukaryota > Metazoa > Chordata > Mammalia > Artiodactyla > Tayassuidae > Catagonus > Catagonus wagneri. The sequence goes on from PVHT021183553.1 coordinate 2,327,040, forward strand.
TTCTTAACTTACAGAAGTCGAATGGATTTTCAGCATTGTAGCAAGAATGTTCTGAAAGGGCATGGGGAAATCTTGCAGAGTACCCAAGCACAACACAGATTACTCAGAAAAGAATAAAAATCAGACAGGTCTCAGTTTTCTCTGCTGCAGTTTTATCATAAGACAAAATAACATCTACAGATTTTTAAAGCAAAGGTTTTGCATGCTAAAATCCTAGATTCAGCCAAGATAGCTTTCATTTTTGTTGGCTAAAGACTTTTAGCTATCAAGAGCTCGTAAGACTTGGCTTTGTAATGCATTTTTTGAAAAAAATTCTGTTATTCAACAGATATTTATTGAGCACCAGTCATTTGCCAGCAGCATAGTAGGTGCTTGGGACAGCTGATGAGGGACTAGATCGGGGGAAATAAGTATTCCTTCCATCGTGCAACTCACATTCTCACTGGGAAGAGAGACATTAAACGATAAGCATAGTAGAAGTAGGCGTATAAAATGTCCAGGCAAAGAGCAGCCCAGCAGACAGGCCACCAGTCCATGGCCCCAAGGCTGCAGTGGGCACGATCCATGTGGGGAGCAACGTGGGGACCAGTGTGGCTGAAGGTGGAGAGAGCCAGCGGGACAGTAGCTGGAGATGAGATGGGAGAGATGGGGGAGGGCACCAGTTACAGAGGTGGGGGCAGGGGGGTCTTGTAATGACCTTTGGCCATTGCAGTGGTTTGAGCAGCACGGTCTGGCCAACATTTCAGGAGGCTCCTGTGGTCTCCATGTTGAGGAAATGCTCTAGAAGAAGGAGAAGTGGACAGAGCAGCTGGAGGTGGTTGCCACACTCCACCTGAGGGATGGCGGTGGTGTGGACGAGGGAGTGGTCTGGTTCTGGGTGTATCTGGAATGTAGAGCCAACAGGATGTCCTAACACATTGGCTGTGGGAGGAAAAGAAAAGGAGGCCAAGGCAGCTCCAAGGCTTTTAGCCCGGGGTCTTGGAAGAACAGGTGTGCCGTCAGCTGGTACCGAGAAGCTTGTGGGTAGAGCAGGTCTGGGTTTTGGGGGGAGAGTCGGGAGTTCTGCTTTCAGTATGGTAAGTGCGGGGCAGAGCAGCCAAGAGGAGACACGAAGGAGGCGGTTGGACATTGAAGCCCAGGGCTGGGGAGGGAGATCTGAGCCACCTGGAGATAACGTGTTTGGGGGCCGGTGGCGTGGGGATGGTATATGGAAAGCCGGGAAACCGAGCGAGATCGCCGGGACGGGGAGTAAACGGAGAAGACGAATGAGGACTGAATCCAAGGCCGTTCCAAAGGACAAGACAGGCGAGAAAGCGGCGGGGGAAGTCAGAGCAGCCGTGAGGGCGGGGAAGGCATCGAAGCTTCCTGGACGCTGGCGAAGGATGTTTCGGAGTGGAGGACGCGATGAGCCGACGCGGCGCCAGGCGAGGCAGAGCCTCCACCGCCAGGCTGGGTGGGGTGGGCGTACCCCCGGACAAAGAGTCGATGTCAGAGACCGTTTCAGGAAGGGGGAGCGCAGTCTGCAGGTTCTCTCTGCTCAGCCCCATAAGTGTCTCTCAGCGTCTTCCTTCTCTTCCCATCCTGGCCGCCACCAGCTGAGTTGAGGCTGCCACCATCTCACCCCTAGATTGCAAAACTATCCTCGGAACCGGGCTCTCTGCCTCCCGTGAAAGTTTCCTCGACATTGTAGCCATGGTAATATTTCTAAATAAAACCTGACCCGGTCACTCCTCTCCTCGCCCCGTCAAGAGCTTTCGGTGCCCTCAAGATCGAGTCCAGCCTCCTGCCAGGGCAGACGTCCCTCTTCTGGATCTGACCCTGCTTTCCTCTCCAGTCTCGGTCCTCACCGCTCCCCGTGTCAAACTCCGGGTCACCCCCCATGCCGCAGCCAATCTTTTCTGTTCCCTCTCACCTCCCGCGCTCGGCAGATGTTTCCTCCGTCCACGACACTCTAGAACTCAGGACTCTCCATACCTTTGGTAACTCCGACTCCTGGTCTTAGCTTCAGTGTCGCTTCCTCCAGGAATCTTTCTCTGACTGACTCACTGCCCTGCTGCAAATCTACTTCTAACACCTTGCGACTCCCGCACCACAGTACTGTGGCACCTGTTATGTTGTCTTTATTATTACTGGGGACCATAGTGTTTGGGACTGTAAAATTCTGCAAAATTCTTGGCATCCCACAGGCACAGCACAAGCCCTGACTTGGCTAAATAGCTATTAAATGAATGGATTAAACAATCCAGTTAAAATAGAGGAAACTTAAGTAATTGTAAAGTAGGCTGTAAAACTAAATGCAACCACCAAAGGAGCTATAGAACGTAAAATATGATCCGGTATTAATTATAATCTGGAAATCAAACTCCAGATGTTAGTAAGGAGGGAGGGGCACTGGTTAAGAGCGAGAGGTGTGGGGGAGGGATAATGGCACATCCAGAACCCAAACCATACTATTGTGATGTTTAGATAATTATAGGTTTATATTTGTTTTATTTTGAAAGTAACCACTAGTAAAATTTTAAATAGGATGCAGATCCCAAAATATAAAAGGTAACTACAAAGAAACGCAAAAAGGCTATATAACGGAAATCAGACCATAAAGGAAGCCAGGAGCATAAAAAATCATAAAGAACAGGAGTTCCCATCGTGGTGCAGCAGTTAACAAATTTGACTAGGAACCATGAGGTTGAGGGTTCGATCCCTGGCATCGCTCAGAGGGTTAAGGATCCGGCGTTGCCGTGAGCTGTGGTGTAGGTCGCAGACACGGCTCGGATCTGGCGTTGCTGTGGCTGTGGTGTAGGCCAGTGGCTACAGCTTCAACTTGACCCCTAGCCTGGGAACCTCCACATGCCACGGGTGCATCCCTAAAAAAAGCAAAAAAGAAATCATAGAGAATAAAACAGAAGACCCTATAGGTTATTTATAAAAAATAAATATATATTCTTGTTACCAACAGAGAGAATCTCAAATATTTTAAAGCATCAGGAAACAAAAGTTCGAAATTAAAGAGTGGGCAGAGGTAATTCTGGCAAAAACCAAAAATCAAATGATGTCTAGAGGAGTTCCCTGTGGTGCAATGGGTTAAGGATCCAACATTGTCATTGCTGTGGCTGGGGTCAATGCTATGGTTGGGGTTTGATCCCTGGCCAGGAACTTCTGCATACGGTGGGAGTGACCCCACTCCCCCCAAAAAAGTGATATATTGATATCAGTATACAATGCAAAAGAATTCTAGAGAAATACACAAACCGAGAAGAAGGAAAGATCCATCTGACATTGATAAAGGATGCAGTCCATAGCGAAGAGATAACCATTAAGAGCCTCACACGCCACAAAAGATTATGTTAAAGTGGAGAAACTAACTGGGAAATAGTAATTCTAGATGACTTTTAAATTCATAGCTCAATCTTTCCCATAAATCAAGTGGGAAAAATTTTAGAAGCCTCAAATCATGTGTGATATAATACATGCTGAACTTTGAACGATGCAAACAGAATTCAACTTCTGATACTCCAAAATCAGACATTATTTATAGCTATAATACACCAGAAAATTAATAGCAAAAATTAATCTTTTCAAATAATTTGACTTTTTGAAAATCTCATAGCATGCTCCCAGATGAATACTGCATCATTAGTTATTTAGTTGCAGACTATTTAAGAATGAAAGACGGTAACAGCATTGTCCCTCGAAACGTATAGCTCTGGCCACAAACTGTTGAAAGGAAGATCCATACCACTTTTAGGATGGCTTTTATTGTGATTCAAGGAAAAGCATATTGCCAGCAATCAATCCAAGGAGCTGGAACGAGAAACAGAGAAAGGGATTAATAATGATAAAGCAAAAATTAAAGGATTGGAATATTTTTAAAGAGAATTGATCGAGGAATTCCAATAGCTGATTCCTTGAGAAGACACTAACATAGCCAAAAGTCCAGCAAGACTGAACATGAAAAAAGTTGCAAATACAGTGACCACGACTTTCAGATGAGAAAGGGTGCTTATTCATAGACACAGTGGAAAGATCCCCTGTCCAAATTTCTTCTCCACCTCCTGCACACATCGACAAGGCCCTCCGCTTCCTGGGTTTCACCAGGGCAGTGCCCCCAAAGCGGGGGCAGGAAAGAGGAGTGAGGTCAGAGGAGGTATTTACTTGGCACCCTCTCAGCTTCGGGCTGGCCGTGTGTCCCCAGCCCGGGACCCTGCTTCTGGTACAGCGGCCACTGCCCCCCCACCCCTAGTCGCTCGCCCTGCAGGCCCGGGAGCGGAAGTAGCTGTGCTACCTGCTCCCCATCGGTGATGCCCTTGTGCTCACGCCTGGCCAGGCAGGCCCTGTATCGATAAGCCCTCCTGGCATAACCCTGTATCCAGCGCGCCATCTGCTTCCTGTTAGATAATACACGTGCAACGCTAAATCCCTTTAAAATGCAGTTTGCTTTCCAGGAAAATGCAGATTAATAAAGCCGAGCCCCAAAGAAATCAAAACAAAGAAAACCAGTAACCATGAAAGAAATTGAAAATATTAAATTATCACCTGTAAATAAAAGCTAGGCTTAAAAGATTCAAATGCAAGATCTATCGTATTTTCTTATTTCCAAAAATTACCTACTTTTAAAAATCTTAATCTTCCAGAGTACTAAAAAGACAGAAATTTTCTCAGTTTTACTAACATAAAGGGATATGAAAACCTGGTAAGATTAGCCCGCCAAACTAAAACTATAAATCAAATTTAGTTATTTAAAAGAAATGCAGAAATCTTAGCAAATGGAACCTGCCCTTATATTTAGGACAATAGCCAAATAGAGTCTGTTTTATAAAGGCAAAAACAGGTCAATATGAGAAAATCTTTTTTGTATCAATTTTGATAGAAAAAGGTGAAGAATTAAATCATAAAATTTGCAGTAAATTAGGAATAGAAAGATATTTCCTTAACTTAAAACAAAGTACTGGAATTCCCATCGTAGCTCAGCAGTAATGAATCTGACTACTGCCTATGAAGATGCAGGTTCGATTCCTGGCCTCCCTCAGTGGGTTAAGGATCCGGCATTGCTGTGAGCTGTGGTATGGGTCACAGATACAGCTCAGATCCTGCATTGCTGTGGCTGTGGCAAAGGCCAGCAGCTACAGGTCCAATTCAACACCTAGCCTGGGAACTTCGATATGCTATGGGTGCAGCCCTAAAAAGACCAAAAAAAAAAAAAAATGTATTTATGTGAAACTGATATCTAAATCTAAGATTATGGTGAAACATTAGAGACAACAGCCAGCCCTATTAAAATCAGGACTAAGATGATGATGCCTGCTATCAATATTACTATTTAACATTGAACTCAAAGCTCTAACCAAAGCAATATAATTATATGCAAAAATGACTGCTGAAGAAGAAACCTTAATAAATACGTGTATTTAAAATGTAATGGAAAAAAATGAACGCATAGTAAAAAATGAGCAAAAGAGAATAAGTCAGCAATTCACAAAAGAAGACAGACCAACGGTCAACCAAAAGTAAGGGTTCCATATTGTACCTGTCAGATTTAAATAACTAATGAGATGGCCTGGGTAGGAAAAAAAGAGGCACTCTCACACCTAGAAGTTCTTCTCAAAGTGTAACAACTTATAATTTGGCAGTATGGTTTAAAAGCTTTAGGAGTTCCCGTAGTGGCTCAGAGTGTTAAGGACCCGACAGAGGATGTGGGTTCGATCCCTGGCCTTGCTCAGTGGGTTAAGGATCCAATGTTGCCGTGAGCTTTGGTGGAGGTCACAGATGCGGATCAGATCTGGCGTTGCTGTGGCTGTGGTGTAGGCCGGCAGCTGCAGCTCCAATTCGAGCCCAAGCCCAGGAACTTCCAAGTGCCGCAGGTGCAGACCTAAAAAGAAATAAATAAATAAAAACTTTAAAGTAAGAGCGGTTGGAGGCAAAAAGAGATAGGATTGTTTTCAGAGATGTTCATTGTTTATAATCTCAAAAAAAACATCGAGGCGACTTATAATTGTTAATTTGTTGAATTCATTATGCTACTTGCACACAGTATGGCCACTAAAAATGCTCGTTTGTAATTTCTGAGTCGTTCACAGTTATTTTGATGGAAAAAATCAAGTTCAAAATATTATGCAAAGCACTAGTTCAATTCTGTTAGGTATACTAATTCCTTGTCTAAATGCATAAAACCTTAGTAGATACAAAATGTTGATAATGGTTATCTCTGAACAAAGACATGAGAAGTTTTTTTATACCTTTGCTTTTCTGTGTCTGTAAGAGGTGTTAGATCTGAAAGAAGCTGACCAAGCTGTACAGGGAGCACCCATACTGAGTGTGTTCAAGGAGGCCCAGTCAGCATGAGACAGGCCACGCTTAGCTTTCGGCTCTGACTGTTGTCTTCTGTAGATGTTTGGCGCCTGACCTGAGAAAAGTTGCGTAACCTCAGCTTTCACAACCTCGAAAGAAGAACAATTTTACAGCACTTGGTAAATCTGAAACCTCAAAAACAGAGAACAATGAAGCTGCCCAGTCCGTGCCCAAAGTCAAATCTGAATTTGATCAAGCTTCTAAATCCAGCCACTAATTTACAGACAGCAGAGAAAGAACAGCAGGTTCAAAAACCCCACGGGGCTGCAATCAGCAAAATCCCAACAGTGAGAAACTCTGCACGACAAATAATCCAGTTTCCTCAACAAATAAATCACATGAAACAAAAGAGACCTGTGAATACATAATAATCAACCGATGTAAAGGTGTTTGCCTTAATTGAATTCTTCTTATTCAAACAACAAATGATGGCTTTTTATTTAATGGCATATAAGAGTAGTGTGTGAATTTAAACTTTGAATGTTAGATAATACTAAGAAACTTGTTAATTCCTAAGTTGTTACAAGCTTTCTGTGTTTATGTTTCTTCTAAACTTCCTTTAAGAGATACATAGGAGTTCTCCTGGTAATGAACCCAACTAGTATCCATGAGGACCGGGTTCGATCCCTGGCCTCACTCATTGGGTTAAGGAACCGGTGTTGCCGTGAGCTGTGGTGTAGGCTGGCAGCTGCAGCTCCAGTTGGACCCCCTGCCTGGGAATTTACGTGTGCTGCAGGTGTGGCCCTAAAAAGCAAAAAAAAAAAAGAAAGAAAGAAAAAACCACAAGAGACCGAGGAAGGGATACACAAATATTTACAGATAAAATGATAGGATATATTGAATGTGCTCTAAAATAACAGTCCGGAGGGGTTGGAGGTGTGCACAAGGCAGGATTGGCCATGAGCCAACCCACATAGGGGTAAACATGGGTTTATCATACTATTTAGTCTACATTTCTGTACCTTCAAATTCTCCATAACAAAAAAAAAAAGTTCCTTTTTTTTTTTTTTTAAACAAGTAGGGTTTCCATCTTTATGATGAAGCTGATGGACGTGAACTGTAGAATTTGCAAATTCGAAAACAGGCACCCTTTGCCGGTGGGGACTATGCAACGTAAAATGGAAAGGCCAAGTCGAGGAAAAATTCAACAGCAAAGCAATTCTTCTCCCCCCGTTTCCTGACCCACAAGAAAATCGAAGTAAGGAATTGGCAGCACCCTCCTTGGGCCAAACTGGTTCCCTTACTGGATGGCCTGGGAGTTTGGGGTTAACAGATGCAGACTGTCCCACTTAGAATGGATAAGCTATGCGATCCTGCTGTACAGCACAGGGAACTTTGTCCAGTCTCTTGGGATGGACCATGATGGAAGATAATATGAGCAAAGGAATATGTGTGTGTGTGTGTGTATCTGGGTCACTTTGCTGTACAGCAGAAATTGGCACAACTGTAAATCAACTATACTTCAATTATTAAAAGAAAAAAAAATGGAAAGAAAAAAGTACTCATTTCCTTTCTCTGAGCCTATCTCCAGAACCAAGGGAGCGGCCCACCTGGCTGGCTGGGACTTGGCATAGATCTTGGCCAGGACTTTTCATGAGAAGACGGCCCCGGGCAGAGCCTGCCCTGCGCTTGTCTGTGCGCTGAGGCCTGTGGGCCCACACCCACCCAGCTGTACTGTTACTGGGATCGCCGCTGTCCCCCACGTGACTGGGGGTAGTGAGGTCACAAAGCCAGGAAGTGGCAGAAGGGGAACCCAGGACACCCCCCCCTGCCTCCCCGCCTTCTCCCACGTGGACCCCAAACCCGGCCACCCAGCCTGTGCCTCCCATCTTTGCTGGCAGGTGCTAAGGATCTGCGCGCCGGCCCCCGCGGCCGTCGAGGTTCTTTTCAACTCCTACCCCCAGCTCCGCGTCTCCGAGTCCTGGAAGGAGGTGATCCCGGAGGAGGTGTTTCAGGTGAGCGAGTCCCGCCCCTTCTCCGCACCCCACCCCCATCAGTACAAGGCCTTTGGCTCTTTCTCTGCACGCACGTGTGGAGTTTTGCACTAAGACCCAGGGAGGTCTCAAACAGCAGGGAAAGCAAAGAGAAAGGCAGACTGGGGCGGGGCGGTTTTTCTTCTGGAGGCTCAGGAATCCCCCAGCCTGTGGTCCCGGTTGCAGTGCTGTGGGCTGCAAGGACCACGCTGGCTCAAGGTCAGGGCTCCGGTGACCAGGGTCCAGAGAAGGGTGGGCCGCGAGGTCCTGGCCTCCGGACGTCGGCTTCATCTGCACACGGCCTGGGATGTGAGGAGGCAGCTGCATCCGTGCGCAGCCAAGTCCACAGGGGGGCGTTGATTAAAAAAGAGAGGAGTTCCCCTTGTGGCTCAGCAGTAAGGAACCTGACTAGTAACGTGAGGACGCAGGTTCCATCCCAGGCCTCGCTCAGTGGGTTAAGGATCTGGTGTTGCCGTGAGCTGTAGTGTAGGCTGCAGATGTGACTCGGATCCAGTGTTCCTATGGCTGTGGTGTAGGCCGGCAGCTATAGCTCTGATTAGACCCTTAGCCTGGGAACTTCCATAGGCCACAGGTGCGGCCCTTAGAGACCAAAAAAGAGAGTTCTTTTTTTTTTTTCCTGGAAGCCTCTAGAAAATGACCCCTCGTGTTTCACTGACATGAGTCCTGTGCAGATGACCGAAGGAGCAGCGTGCTCTGCAGAGGGGCGGGCGGGGGCGGGCTGGAGGACGTGACGTGCGGGATCTGAAATCACCCAGAACGGACCTCCCTCTGGCTCCTCGGCAGAAGCTGCACTTTAGAGGAGGACCCGGAATTTTTTTGGGGGGGGGGAGCGTTGGTGGGTCGCTCCTCATCAGGGGCCGCGAAAGGCCACGCCCCGGCCCTTCAGGGGTCTCCTGGCTGCAAAAAGGCGACTGTCGGTTCCAGGTGCGCGGACCGATGTCGCCTCGCCCTCCTTTCAGGCGCACCGGGCTTTCTACCGGTCCCTCCTGGCCTTGGCCCGCACGCCACGCTGCCTGCAGCACCTGTGCCGCTGCGCCATCCGGAAGCTGTTCGGCGCCAAGTGCTTCTGCCTCGTGCCTCTCCTGCCGGTGCCCCGGTCCCTGCGAGACTTCCTCCTCCTGGAGCCGGAGGGGCTGTTGCGCTGAAACCCGGAGCGTTTGGACCAAGACGCTCGCTCGTGCTCTTCCGGGGCGGCGGCGGGGCGAGGACGGGCCTCCCCGGACCCCGCGCGGCGCGCAGACCTCACCCAGCAGCCGCGTCTCCGGGGCGTGGAATTGCTGATACCCGCCCGTCTGCCTCTCGGGGCTGCTTAGGAGGATCGAAACTGCGACTGTCCCGGTACTTGGATCACAAAGGACCTTTCCACTGAACGGAAAGACACACGTTTCTCCCAGGTTTGTCTCCCGCCCGCAGTGAGTTCGCGTTCGTGCTGCAGCCGCCTCTCCCCGACCCCCACCCCGCAGCCTGCAGACCCCCCGCCCCTGCCCCCGCCCCTGTCCTAAGGGAACCATCCCCCCCCTCCTGGAGCCCAGCCTCCTGGAAAGACGCTGTTCCCAAAACCTGACGGACGGTCCTGCTGAGCTAGGACACTGGCCTCTGTAATGCGCGCCCCCTCCCAGGAGCCCACAGGTGCCCCCCAGAGCATCACAGTCCAGAGGCCCTGGTAGAGCTGGACATTTAGATCCTGCGTGACTCTTCTGTCCCACATCCCACCCCCCAACCGCGGCCCATCCAGCTGTGGGACCGGTCCACGAAGCCAGGTGCCAGGACAGACACAGGTTGATGGAGAGGTCGCCCCCCCCCACCCCAGCCCAAGCGTCCATCACGGGAGGGCGTCTGAAGTCTGGGACTGTATTAACTATGTCTTTTATTTTCTGTATGCTGGTGCTTTGATATCTGGGGCCTTTTGGACCCTGGAGAGACCGCGCCCTCCCAGGGTTACCCGATTTCTAGAGCTAGTAAACGACTTGGCCCCAAACATCCCTGTCAAATACAACTCCATCGAGCAGAGCTCACGTCCGCACCCCCTCCCTGGGAGTCCGGCCACTCGCCCCCTGCAGGACCAGGACCAGGCAACCGGGGTCAACCGCTGTGCCCCAGAGCAGTTGTTCGGACTGGCGGGTCCTAAGCCTGGCCCATTGCTTCCGTGGAAACCACAGTAAAGGCTCTTGACCTTCTCCCCTGCCCGTCCTGACCAACCCTGGTGCTTCTCTGTGTGGTGTGGCCTTTCCCTTGGAAATGGCGAGTAATAAACCATCTCTTCATTGGTACCAGTCTCTGGTGTATGGGCCTCACTAGAGCTCAGATTTTCTATTAAACACCATTTTTTTGTGTGTTTTAGAGCCGCACCTGCAGCATATGGAAGTTCCCAGCCTAGAGGTCCAATCAGAGCTGCAGTTGCCGGCCTACAGCATGGCCATGGCAATGCCAGATGGAGCCACATCCTCAGCCTACACTGCAGCTGAGGCAACTCGGATCCTTAACCCACGGGGCGAGGCCAGGGGTTAAACCTGCATCCTCATGGATACTAGTTGGGTTCTTAACCCGCAGAGCCGCAAAGGGAGCTCCTAAATGCCGTATTTTAAAACAAGGACTCTTTGTGGCCATCCTGTGCAAGGATAAACAGTGGCTCCAGTTCCGCCAGTCTGAGCCAGTGCAAGGTGCAGTAAGGATGAACTGCTGGAGGGGCGGGCACGCCATCCGTTGTCGCAGTCTGGAAGGGGGTTCGAACCCCAGCAGGTCACTGCAGCCCAGTGAGCCATGTGCACCGTGAGGGAGGCCCCCTGTGGGGGTGGAAAGCATGAGGGCGGCCTTCACAGAAAGAGCCAGGCTGAGCCTCGGTGGATGGTCGGATTGCAACGCGGCGGGTCCGCCAAGAGAGGGGTAGGGCAGCCTCCTGGAGCCTTCAGCTGACCCACCCACATCCTGCCTTGCAGACAGACAACTCACCCGACCTAGGGACACACAGTTCAAGACCTAGACGTTCTCCGCGCCACCCCCCCCCCCGCCCCGACGTTTAGGAGCCCCCACTGGATCAAAAGGACAACCTCGACAAAGTGCAAGACACGATGGAGGACAAGTGATCTGTCCTGGAGGGCTCAAGCCCAGTGACAGCTGGAAGGGGGCAGGGCTGGAGGAGGCAGGAGGCCAATCCGGAGGGGCTTGGCTTCCAGTTAAAGGATTCTGAGCTTTACTGGGCAGGCCATGAGGAGCCCTGGGGCAGCTGAGCAGCCATGGACCCAGGGGGACTCTAGGGAGCTGGCTTTGTCCTGGAAAGGGGTGCTGCACCCTGGAGGGCGGGTGGGTGACACCCTAGGGGCGAGGCTTCAGAGCCAGGCTGCTCCACTGAGCAAGGAGAGGAAGAAGAAGAGTTACCTGCTGTTTGCCCAGCCAGGAGGCGTAAGCATCCACGCTGCTCGCTGGGCCAGGATTCAGCGAGCTAACTGAGGGAGCCAACAGAGGCGTCTCCACTCTAAAGGGCTCTTGCTGAAACACAGATTCTGACATTGGTGTCTGGAGTGGGGCCCCAGTTCTGCAGGTCTGCAAACTTTAACATTATCCACAAGCTTGGGTGACAGCCCTGCCCCTGGCTGGCCCTACTGAGTGTGGACTGCAAACCCCCAGGCCCAGAGGTGGCCTAGAGGGAGTGCAATAAATCGTTCGTTCTCTTACTGTGATTGTTGTATCATTGTTAGAGGAAAATAACCTACTACTGGGATGAAGACTGTAAAAACTGGGGAGTTCCCATTGTGGCTCAGTGGTAATGAACCCGACTAATATCCATGAGGTTGCAGGTTTGATCCCTGGCCCCACTCAGTGGGTTAAAGATCAGGCATTGCTGTGGCTGTGGTATAGGTCAGCAGTTGCAGCTCTGATTGGACCCCTAGCCTGGGAACTTTCATATGCTGCGGGTGCAGCCCTAAAAAAAAAAGAGAGACTGTAAAAAATGGAAAAGCAAACATTATTTATGAAAATAAATGAGACAGGCAAAAAAAAAAAAATGGTAAGAAATACAGCTGCAGCAGCCACCAAGGAGCTGTGTCCTCACAGGATTTTGCAAATAAGAATCTGAGCAACTCTGCTTGCCTGACAGCCTCTTCTTCAACGCACCCCCTCCATCTCCATCCACCCCCTTAAGAAATGGCTTGGTTGTATTTCTGAAATGCACCAAATTTTAAATTTGTTTTGGAGTCCTGGCACAAAGTAGAACTCTTTAAAACATACTGCCTTTAAATCTCTAGAAACCTGATGAATGAGGGCCGATTATTACATTTTGAAAAACATGTTTTCCCCCAAATTACAGCTTAAGAAGGACAACACGAGCGTCGCAGCGAGCCCCAGCCCTCTCCCTGTAGCTGCCGAAAATCCTGCCACTGCGGACATTTCCATCCCCAAGAATTTTCTTTGAAAATTCAGATGCTCCCAAGGAAGAGCTAATCCAGGAAGTCCCTTGGGGAAAAACCACCCACTTAGCCTTGCAGTCATGTGTTCCTTCCTTTAAGCACCCCCCGCCTGAGCCTGCTGGGGGTGGAGCCCAGGGCTTGGGACCCAGGGCCCTGCAACAGCAAGACACGCTCCCGGGGACCTCACAGCAAAGTAAAAGAGCCAGTGTGCCTAAAGCATTTGGCGTGGATAAGCAATGAGGTCCTGCTGTACAGCACAGGGAACTAATCACTTGTGATGGAACACGATGGAGGATAATGCCAGAAAAAGGATATATATGTATATATATATATATATATATATATATAAAACTGGGTTACTTTACTATACAGCAGAAATTGACAGAATAGTTGTAAATCAACTATAATTTTAAAAAATTTATAAAAGGAGAGAGACGGCACATCAGGGGAGGCGTGGGGCTCTGGCTTCCGCTGTGCAGGGCTGCCTGTTCCCAAGGCAGGTGGCAGTCCCGGCACTCCGCAGCTCCCCTCCCACCACTCTCATCACCGGCAGTCACGTGACAGCCACGAAGAGCTCCCCCTTCGCCCTCCCCTGCCAGCCCGGCCCACCTACCCATGTCCCGTCGTACCTCCAGTCTAGCGGGCCTGGTCCACACAAACCCACATGCAACGGGGATAAAGCAACGAGCTGGGCCTCGGAAGAAGTCAGGAGCCCTCACCCTGCCCAGCTCATCAGGCACATGACATCATGGCTGCACCGAATGAGCGGGAAATAAATAAACTGGCACGAGAAATTTGTTCTGAGTCACCCAGCTTCTAGGGGCTCCAGATGTGCTAAAAAAAAAAAAAAAAAAAGTATTCCTGATTCATGGCCATGACTGTTTGGGACAAGGATGACGAGGATGGTGGTTTGGGGATTATCTCAATCACTGAATAAGATGGAATTCATTCATAGTTTTTCAGAATTTAATTACTGCTAGCCATTTACTTTGTTAGGCAAAAAATAAAATAACTGCAAAAAAAATTGTAGTATTGACGATGGTGTCTAGCTCTGTTCCATGCTCCATGTGGTCAGAAACTCTAAAATAAAGGGGAGTTCCCTAGTGCTCAGTGGGTTAAGGATCCAGTGTTGTCACTGCTGGGGCTCAGGTTTAATCCCTGGCCTGGGAACTGCCAATGCCAAGGGCACAGCCAAACAAATAAATAAAACGAAGAAGACTTGTACAATTCCACACAGGTAAGAAAGACGAGGTCCTGCCGTGACGCAGTGGGTTAAGAATCCAACTGTGGTGGCTCAGGTCACTGCGCAGGGAGGGGGCAGGTTCATTCCTCTCTGAGTGCAGTGGGTTAAAGGATCCAGCATCGCTGCTGCTGTGCGTAGGTTGCTGCTGAGGTCTAGATTCAAACCCTGGGCTAGGAACCTCCATATGCTGCGGGTGTAGCCATAAGATAAGATAAAATTAAAATAAAATAAAATAAAATAGATGTGGGAGCAGAAGGCAGGGAGAAGAACAAGAAGAGAGGAAGAGAAGAAGGGCGAAAAAGTGGGACAGAGGAAGAGAAGTACCGCGTTCTGCTCTGAAGCCAGAATGATCGTGGCTGACTTCTCTTCCAGTGAACGAAGTAGACCCTGGTATCGCTCTTATTAAAGTGTAAAAATGTTTTCTGTTCTTAAACAGTTCACACTGAACATCGTTACTTTCCTCTCCGAGTATATTACATAAACTCAATTCCCTAAGAGCTAAACTTTCTTTAATTTTAAATTTAGTGTTTAATGATGCGTTCACAGGGTTCAAAATTCAGAAGGCAATAAAAGAGCAGATGCTGTGGTCTACTAAAAAGGAACGAGCTCGCAGAAGAATACTTCTCCAACTTGATTATCTTGACAGTACAACTTGTCATCTGACCACAGAGAATTCAAAAACATACGGAGGAGGTTCCCTGCCAACAAGGGTCCTAAGAAGGGTCACCTCTTTCTGTCTTAGCCATGTGCTCCTGGACAGGATGGAATGTCCACAGCACAGCTAGGTAGCCAGACGCAGCCCTTAGGCAGGTAGTGCCTGGACATGGCGCCATGTGATGTATCATGTTTAAAATTCTGAACACAGGGAGTTCCCGTCGTGGCTCAGCGGTTAATGAACCCGACTAGCATCCGTGAGGACGCGGGTTTGATCCCTGGCCTCGCTCAGAGAGTTAAGAATTTGGCGTTGCCGTGAGCTGTGGCATAGGCCACAGACGCGGCTCGGATCCCGTGTGGCTATGGCTGTGATGTAGGCCAGAGGCTACAACTCCGATTTGACCCCTAGCCTGGGAGCCTCTATATGCCACAGGTGAGGCCCTAAAAAGACAAAAAGGCAAAAAAAAATTAAAATCCTGAACACAGCATGGGGGCCTCTCTTTTTAGTGTACTTTAAATCTGTTTAATTTAACATTACCTGACAGTCATCAATTCAATTATTTTGAAAAAAAATCAAAACCCCCTGACACTGTAAGAAGCATTGCTAATTCTGGTAACTCTATATCATCAACCACAGTTTCAGTCTCCGAAATAATTCTTACGTTTTCAGGTTGATGGGGCAGGCTGTTGAACTTTTGCAAAGAACACTTAACCCTTTACAAAAGTGGCATAAAATACAGGCTTGGAGTATGAGCTTGTCCGCTCCAGTGACTGGTCTTGATGCGGGCATCTGAGAAGGAGCTTAATCACTGCAATTGCGGATGTTATTAGCTTGTTAAGTGCTTTTCATATCTTAAGAGCTGCCCAAGGACCAAGTGATAAACCAGGAATATTGCATCTTTTATCCCATTATTTCAAGAATAAATTATTCCTTAGTCAAGTTTTCTGTGTGCCCCTGAGATATTTAGAAGTCTCAAAGTTTCATCAGGGATCAATGGGACATCTTGTTTTTGAATTTCAGTATGCTTTTCAAATTCCAGAGTTGGCTTGACATTGTCAGCATCCTTCTATTTTAAAACAGAAATTAATCTCATTAAATTGCTAAAATAAGTTATGATCAATTTCCAGAGCCCAGCCAGAGGACTGCAGTATTGAAACTTATTTTCATGGGGTCCTGCAGGTGGCGCCATAAGCAAACGGTCTTACCCTGCCCGCCAACCGGCTCTGCCCAGAATTAAAAAGGGACGAAAATAAGATTTTAGCTCACACGATAAAGGGGAGGAGAGTATAGGAAAACTACAGAATCGTGACATATCATATCGAATCGTGCTGCTATAATTTTTAAAATCCTTAATTAAAATATTGATTATGGAATTGCCCACTTCCTTTGTATTAAATACGCACGTATTACAGGCAACGTGTTTATAAATAAAAATAATTTTAAGTTGACTCTTTTATGACACCGTAACGACAGCCCAATCCTCATTTGTGTGTTAAACGTGTTTAACAAAATTATACATTCACCATTGCAGTGTAACTAGCTGGGTTTTCAGCCTTCATCTAATTTCCAGAATGGGTATTTCTGCAGTCCTAACACTCTGCTTAATCACTCCAATAAAAAGAGTAGATTTCTTTGTAATGCAATTTGTAAGCAATAAACATGATTGAGAATGCAGTATTTGCTGTCAACTATGTTTAATGCAGGGTTTTAGTTTGGTGTGTAATTATTCATTTAGTAGGCACTTTTCCCATTCACGCATCTTTTCCTTACTCTGAAGAAAGTTGGCAAGTTGGGAAAACATTGGGGAAATAGGATTTCCTGATACCTGGTGCAAGCTGGAGTTTGATGCAGATGTTATGGAAAGAGAACAATTTTTTTTTTATCTGCTAAAAACAGGAGGTCACATTAATTCCTAGTACAGACACATAAAAATGTGATTATGGGTTCTAAACAGAACGCAGTAGGCTCCTAGTTAACACAATGAGATTTCTAGGAAGTGATGCATAAATTCTTCAAAAATGACACATTTCTCACGTTTCATTCCAATTAAATTACTGAGGCAGCTAACAGCGATGAGCACAAAGTACGGGGGTAAAATGAGGGTTTTCTTCTTGTAACTGTGTCTCTGTGAGGTATATGTTTATGAGAAGCAGTTAATATTAAGCTATTATTTTTCAACTACGCTGGAAGGGATACCTGGCGCCTTTCTTGCCGAGCTTTCCCTGGAAAAGTCTGCTCCTTTGTTTCTTGGATTTGCTAATAAGAGAGAATTGTTCCGCGGGCTGCGACCACCACCCGGGGGTCTCTGGAGTGACAGGGCCCAGCCCAAAAGGGTCCCGGGCATCAGTCCCCAGGGTCCAGGGTCGGGCCCAGTAGCTGCCTGCAGGCTTGCGGCCACAGGACTCGAATACTTCCGGAGCTCCACTTACAACCGCGGGGCTGGGAGCCGGGGATGCGGGGACAGCACCCACCCGCGATCCGCGAACGCGCGGGGCCGCCTCCCACCCAGCCCCGAGCGTGCGCGTGCCCGGCCCAAATCTCCAGACCTGAGCACCCCGCGCCCACGCGGGGGGTTCTCCGCCTAGCCGGGGCGAGGGAGCGGCTCTCGGGGCGCGGGGAGGCGACCCACGGAGCCCCCCGCAGGGCGAGCCTGGGGGCCGTGGGGGTCCAGCGCTGCCCTCGAGGTGATGAGGCCCAGGGCCGCTCTCCAGCGAAGGCCAGAGGAGAGAGGGGCCGCCCCGGGCGGGGGTGGGGGGAGGAGGGTGGGGGCGTCGGAAGACAAAAGGATGTGAAGCTTTGAATTCAAAAAGATGTTTTTGAAAGCCTCGTTCTGGGGTTTGAAAGGCGCACCGAGGACAGCGGCAGAGCGATCCCAATCAGAAATGCGATTTGAAGTCCTAATGAACTTGATTGCGCGAACATTTATAATCCCCCATGGCCCTAAATGAAATCAGATATAATCAGAAGATACAGGGAAGGGAGTGTTTACAGCCGACGCCGGGCGGCTGCGGGACGGGTAGATGCGGCCTCGGTATTGATGTCGAAAATGATGGATAACGCGGGAATGGCAAATATACTATTTGTCTAATGGCTCGGCAATTAAATTCCCCTGTAAATGACCCATGCCTCATTTCATCCTAATCTATGGAATTTTGATTGAATTCGTCAGCTCTAATTGAAAAATACTGCACTTTAATGTCTGCATTGCAGTTTCAGGACGAGAGTGGTTTTAATGAGACAGTGCCCCCCTGACCCGGGAATATTTGAGACTTTTATTCGGAATTTAAAGCCAGAAGATTGCTCAACTGAGCGCTGCGATTTCCTCCCCAATATCCACGTCCATCTATCTCCAGACGCAATTTAATAAACGCACTTGGGGATAAATGTTCCTCAAACCCTTGCGCCTGCGTGGCACCCAAGGGGCGCCCCCTACCGGAGATTAGAGCGGCCTGGGGCTCTGGGCAGTGCAGTGGGGGGTCAGCCGAGGGGGGCATTCAGGGCGGGGCCCGTCCCCTGTCCCTGTCCAGTTGCCCCGCCCCCGCCCCTCCGGCCCAGGGCCCTATGGCTGACCGCTGCGGGCGACTTCCTGGGTCAAACCCAGGCGTCCCCCCTGGAGGAGGCGGCCTAGCTGCCTGCGACCGCGCACACCGGGCGATGAGGCCGACCCCCGACGCGCTTTATATGCAAATGACAAGGCGAAGCCATCCCTAAGAAATTAGCTACTTGCTGAAGCATATTTCCTAGATTGAAATGAATTAAAGAGAAACATTTTAAGTCGTACAAACGAGATAATTGGACCACATTAAAACTGAAGATGTCTGTTCCTTTCCGAAAAAAAAAAAAAAAAAAGCTGGGCTGGGGGGGTAAAAGCGCCCCCCGCACCGGAAACGAGAGGACTGGACTCCGGCTGCTCGGAGACCGGAAGCCCAAGAGTGCTAGGGAACTGCCCCTGCGGTGTCCTTGACCCGGCGCCGCTCGCGCCCCAGCCGGGGCAGACCCGCTACCCTGCTTCGAGTGGTCGATCCCGACCGAGGCCCGCAGGGGGCGCCCTCGAGCTAGGGTCCTGCGGCGAGAGCCGAGTCGTGCAGAGGGGAGAGGGCGGCTCAGCTCTGAGTCCTCGGCGGGCAGCTCGCGTCCCGCTTCCTAGCATCGTCCACCCCCAGGGTCCCCGCGGTGCTCAAAATTTCAGCGGTGGGATCGGGAAGGGGGTCCTGGGGAGATGGAGTCTGGGGGGAAGAGGCCAAAGAGTACGGATTGCCCCGCTCTCTCCCCCAAAAAGGGAGCTTGTATTTGAGCTTGCTCGTTTAGCACAGAAACGGAGTTAACAGATCTTTTATTTAAAAGAAAATAATCCAAAATGACAGAAGTCATCTCCCTGGGAAGGCAGTGCCTAGCGCCCTTCTAAGCTGAACTTGGTGATGAAAGCCGACTGCGGAGGGATGCTTCCGGGCCGGAAACTGTCTCAGCCGCGGTCTGTGCAAAGGCGATGACGCTGTGCCGACCCAGGGGCGGCGCTTCGGGTCCTCTCTTCGAGAGGGAGGCATGGTGTGTTGTTAAATACTGGACCGCATCCTGATCCATTTGTGGCTTGTACTTTGTCTTCAAACGCTGGAGAGTCTTGAGATCAGAGGCTGCCTCAAATTGGTATTGTCACTCTCCGCGCACAGGCTTGCGCCCCTAGCTGCCCCGCGTCCACCCAGCACTCTGCCACGATCCGGGGTCTGGTGGGCCTGCTTGCAGTTTAGATGCCCTCCTGAGCCTCGTCTCCGGGCTAGGCGCCCTGCCATGGCGTGCTATGTGATCTAGTTCGGGCCATATGAGTGCCCGAGACATAAGCACTATATTAATTATCTGCGTTTTACGGTCCAGTCAGACCGCTGGTGAGTCGGCACTCCTGCCCATTACTCAGACGGAACAGCAGAGGCCCGGCCAGGCTCAGCGGTGCACCCAGACCCCTCAGGCCCAGATGTCAGAGGGTTATCTTATCCCTTGTGCTTCTAGGCCCTGCTTAGGGTGAATCAAAGAGCCAAGAGAACTCTGCATGGATTGTAAGTGGGTTTTCTATGATCACATCCAAAATCTAATCGCATTTCTTTCCTTTCTTTCTTTCTTTCTTTCTTTTTTTCTGGTCACACCTATGACATACAGAAGTTGCCGGGTCAGGGAGAGAACCCAAGCCACTGCAGTGAAAACCCTGGATCTTTAACCGCTAAGCCACCAGGGAACTCCCCATCGCATTTCTTAAGATGCCTTGTGCAATTATGGAGGTCTGATATTCCCCCCCGCCATGTGACAAAGCCTTCTCTTGTAGCCCAGACGTTTATCGTGAAAATAAATCGGGACTTTTTCTTGTGCAATTGTAGACATGAAAAAGATAGACGTCTTGGCCCTTCTAATCCCCGGAAGGAGAGCCACCTTCGGTCCCCTGCAACCGCAGAGCCCAAAGAAGCCCTAAAGAAGGTGCCATTATACGCATGGCCCACAGGGGGCGCTCTACATCCCTGAGCGCTGCGCACACCCAACATGCTTTTTAAGGCTAATATATTTGAAATTGCGAAGTCTTAAAGGAAACCGTTTCCTGTCATTCTCTTATTAATTTATTAAATATATGGCACTTATTTGACTTCTGTTTACAGATACTAGGTCACTTTGTTAGATGACTAAAATGAACATGTCAGTGTAATATTTGGCTTCCGCAATTAAGTATTCATTTCCTTTACATTTTTAAGCATATGTTTCCAAGTAATTTACAACATCCTGAAAGAGCTGAATTTTAAAGGCTTTTAGTCTAACCACTAAAGTTGAACTTTAAGAAGTCCCTCATCTCCTAAGCTTGCCGGGGTTTTTTTGGTTTTGTTTTGTTTGCAGTTTAAGAGGGTGTGAGAGAAACTTTAGGACAAAGAGAAAATTATAATAACCAAGAGATAAGGTGGCTTCGCCTGTTCAGCAGGCCAGCTGCGGGGCGTTGGCCTCTGCTCCGCTACGGGCTCTGTGGCTCTCCAGGATGACCGCTCTGCTGTGGCCTGGTCAGGACAGGCAAGAGTCACCCGTGGGAGCCTCCAGAAGCAGCCCCCAGGCCCTCTTCCAGAGTCAATGGCGATGTCCCCTGCCTGTCGCCTCAGCCTGGCCTGCCTCGGTAGGTATGCGGGTGTAAAGGCTCTGCGAAAATAACCTCCCTTCACAGGAGTCGTTTTAAAGTCATTGTGTAGAATACATACAGGTAGCAAGGTGGGAACCGCCTTCCTTAAACACTCCGTTCATTGTTCAGAAACAAAACACAACACTCTTTCAACAAACTCACACTCTCAAGGGGCATCAGGCCCCAAGCAAGATGTTTTCATTTCCTACAAAACCCAGAAACGTCCCCTAAGGAGGTGTGGGGACAGCATTGTGCAGTCATCTGGCTTTCTCCCCACGTGTCTCCACTCCTCATTTGCTTATTTTCCAGCCTGGTCCACACAGGCTCCAGCCCGTTGGTCCCTAAATGAAAACACGTTGCGGGTATCAGAGTTTGCCCTCTCTCCCTGCTCCTGGTTCTTTCT
>PVHT021183553.1:2348321-2363243 GCA_004024745.2 Catagonus wagneri
TGGCACTGAGCCTGCAGGTTTTAGAGGTTTGTTTCCCCTACCATTCCAGCCTGCTCAGGCACCAGCCATGAGGACAGCGGGTATGTATGGTTGCACCAGGCAGCAGTTTGGGTTGTCTGGCAAACACAGATGCCCACTTACATGTCGTTCCTGGAGCCTCACTGAAGGAAACTGGCTCATCCCCTAGTGGCCCAGGACCTGCCCCCGCCCTCAGGTCAGTGAGCAAAGGAGCCGGACAGGTGACTGTCAAAGAGTCTGAAGGGGTGGGGGACAGGGACTTGAGTCCTGGGCCCAGACTCTACTGACTGGCTCTGGTTCTGTCTCATTGGCTCTGGTTCTTGCTGGCTTTCAAGCCACTCAAACAAGAGTCAAAGATCCACACTGCCGTTTTCCTCCAGGATGGAATGGGTCCACCCCAGTGGTTTGTGGGTAAGCCCTCTTCTGTTCCCTGGTGCCCTTTGGTAAGTGAGGTGCTCCTTT
Organism: Catagonus wagneri; assembly: GCA_004024745.2. Taxonomy (NCBI): domain Eukaryota; kingdom Metazoa; phylum Chordata; class Mammalia; order Artiodactyla; family Tayassuidae; genus Catagonus; species Catagonus wagneri. Next base: position 2,348,802 of record PVHT021183553.1, read on the forward strand.
CACCTTTCCAGGGGGCTTTGGCATCTGCCGTCATCTCCAGGTGCTGGTGGCTCTCCCCTCCATCAGCCCACCCTCTACTGTCCTCTCCTTGGAAATATCTGTCATTTAGGTCACACCCCCACCTCCAACACACACACCAAGGAGCTTTCTCCGAGAGTCAGAGCTGTCCTCCGGGGCAACCTCGTGGCTCTGGACCGATCAGTTTTAGACATAACCACCCTGAGGTTCCCAGATGAGCTTACTGATAAACGAAGTTTTTGCAATGATCTTTCCCCCCAGAAATCCACAAGAGGGGTTCCTTAGGAGGGACAGATGCCGTCCCAGCCCTCCCTCCCCATTAAGCCAACATCTGTCCCCTCTGTTGACATCCAATGCCCTGCCCTGTCCTGTGACATCCTTTCTGGGTCATGGTTTCTAACTGGAGAGGGCAGTAACCACAGGAAATGCGGGCTCTGCTTTGAAAGAGTCTCTGGAGAAAGGAGAAGTGGAGTTCGGCCCGGGAGCTGCACTGCTTTTTAATTTCACCTCTGTAGAATTCGAAGTCCCCACCGTGCCCCTGAGGTGGTGGCCGTGGAGCCAAACACTCCCTTGTGGCCTTCACTGTGGTTTCCAAAGGGTTAAATGGCCCAACTCTGGGTAAAGCTCGTCCACTTTAAAAGACAACACCCCGCAGGGGGCCGGGGACTGGAGGGGTAACAGCTGGGGCCCGGGGAGTCCCTAGAGGCCGCAGTCCCAGTCCCCGGCGGGGCTCTTCCCAGACACACGGTCTCCTGCCAGAGCTGGGAGCTCCGAGGGCGCGCTGCTGAGCCCCGGCCCCTGGCTGCTTCCTGCTTCAGCACCCACAGGACGCCGGCGTGTCCTGCCCCGGATCCTCACAACGTGTCCGCGGCCTTCCAGGACAAGGCGGGCGGGATGGGACCGGGGACAGCAGCTGACCCCGGCGTTCCAGGAGGGTTGCGGGCACGGCGGTTCCCAAGGCCCCGGCTCGGCGCACTCCCTCGCCCCTCGGTGCCCTCGGCCTGCCTCCTGGGCCGCCGGGCCGTTTACGCGGCCCCGGGATTAGCATCTCTGTGAAGCCTCGCAAACAATACCCGCTGTGCCGGGAGATGAAAGTCGGGCGCCGGTGGCGGGGCGCGATTGAAGTCCCCGAAAGGTGGGGCCGCGGGAATCCAAGGGGGCAGACGCGTGGAGATAAAGGCAGGTGAAAAGAGCCGCGCGGCCTGCGCCTCCCTCCGCAGCACCCCCGGGACTGGGGTTCGCCGGCCGGCCTCCCCGACGCGCGGCCCGAGACAGCCCCGCGGGACCGAAGCGGACGCTTCTCCCACAGCCGCGGGGCCCCGTCTCATCCGCGCCCCCTCTCTCCTCCCCGACTGGCTCCCGGCCCGGCCTCCGCCTGAGGCTCCCTCCTCCCAGCCTGGGAGCTCCGGGGCGGGAGGGTTTAGTCCCCGCCGGGGATCCCCTTGGCTCGGACTGGGTGCTCCCGGAGACTTCCAGGGCATGTGGAGGGAGATCCGATCCCCCTGTGGCCTTGAACTCCCCACGCCGACCTTTAGAGCCATTCCTAAAAGGGACCAGGGCCCCTGCCCGCCGCGCTGGAGCCAAGGCCAGCGTGGGGTTCGGGTGACCTCAGGCTCCCCGAGCTCGCAGCGAGCGCCTGGGTGCGCCTTCGGCGGGTCCGTGCCTGCAGCCCCGTGGCTCCCGAGCTGTGCAGGACACCCCCCGCCCGACCCTGGCCTCCGGATGCCACCAGGGCTCGGCCGGCAGGCCCCGCGGTCGTGGCTCCGCTGTTCCTCGGCGCTGGGGTGGGGAGGGCGGCGCAGGTGTAAGGGTCACGTTTTCCCGCCTGTAGGCCTCCGGGGAAACAATTTCCAACTCCTCCAAGAAAATGCAAAAAAAAAAAAAAAAAAAAAAAGTCTCTCCCCCGCTTTACATTTCTGGTTTGCAGTTTTGTTTCTGCTATTTAAGAGTGGGGGACAAAAAGCAAAACTTTCTACATAAGAATGTCACAGCGCACACTGGCCTGCAAAGTGTTTCTTCTTCAGGGAGTTTTAGAAAAACCCCCTGTCCTGCTTTTGGCGCAGCCAAGGAGCAGAATAATGAAACCAAAGACTTTTATTTTATAAACCACTTGATCTTTGCTTTGGGAAACTCTATTAATTGAATGGGTTTGCCTTTTTTGCCAGTCCCCTTTATCACTATTTATGGGCTTTAAATTGTTTAAAGTTCCCTTGACGTTCAATTTACAAGTTTGGGGACTTTTTTTGTTCTGCCTTTTGTCCTGGAGAAAGACATCGTGTTGGAAGTGCTTTGAAAAGCCAAACATGAGAGGTTGGCAATGAAAGGGAAGCGGGCGAGATCCCTTTTAATTCCGTCCTGTTGGTGAATGGCTCTTTTACATAATTGCAGGAGCTATTTCAAAGCCAGCCAAGGGCTGAGTTCACTTAGAACCACATGGAGTCTATTTTGGGCTTTCAGATTAAAAAAAAAAAAAAAGCTGAATAAAATAGTTAAAAAAGATGAGGCTTCAATGCTTTCTGCTACTTGCAAATTGGTGTGTCTGATGGGGAATTTTACACAAGCACCCCTTTGTAAGTGAGTCTTGGGCTTGGGAGGGACTGTTCTGGGTTAGCTGGGTGTGAATCCCAATTGCCCTTCCATAAATAAAACCCATCCCAAGCCATTTCCCAGCTATTGCCAGGAGCAAGAGCAGCGGCAATGACCGAATGATCAGGCCCACTCAAAGTCCTTATAAATAAAAACAACATGGTTACCAAGAAACCAGCCTTTAGCCTAGAACTGGGCAGCGGTTGGGAGCGACCGGCCTCTAAGCCTGCGGGTTTCTCTGCACCCACGGAGACCTGAGTTTCCCAGGCTGCCTTCTCTCCACGACCACCACCCCCTCAGCCACCTCGACCCTGGCAGCGGTGTGTAAGTGCGTGGTTCCCGGTGCTTCCTCCTCGGGGCTGGACTCGGCAGGCCAATGCAAGTTTGCTGCATGAATATTCATTTACTTGTGCATTCAGCATTTTGCACTCAGCCTCCATACACCTGCGTGCAAAGCTCACTGGGACAGCCCCGAAGCATGGCGACAACTTAATTACCATTACATTTACTAACGTCTGATGTTTTAAGTGGCCTAATACGATCTTGACACCAGCTTGGCACCAGCTGAGGAAAGTGTCCAGGGGCTGGGCCAACTTCATCCCCGGGTGTGGTTCCTCCAGGGAAAAAAGTTCGAGGAAGTTAACTGGAGTTGCAAAACCCAGATCTCTCTTTGGGTGCGTCCTTCACTCTCCTTCATCCAAGGGAGCAGAGGCAGAAGAAACTCTTAAAGCAAAGTTGCAAAGATCTGTGCCGGCTGGTTTTCCTGCGCAGCTGAAATCACCGGAGGGTTCTGCAGTTTGAGGCAGTTTCGAGCTTGCAGGTCGGAATCCAAACGATGGATAAGCCATGTACCTGTCTCTTGTGGCCCATAAATCTCTCCGAGGAGCAGAGGAAAAAACTCTAAAAGGTTTTTATTATCCACTGTCCCCATGCTCTGCTTTGCAGGTAGCCGAAGTGCCCCGAATGAATCTTGTTAATCACAGCGAAACACAAGGATCCTTTTATGACATGAACAGTCGTTTTCTAAGCAGTTAAGCATTAGATGAGGAAATATTACTGCATTGCATTCGAGAAAAAGCACACTAGTAAATAAAATTCATATTGATGAGAATTCTCTGAACTCACTAATAAAAGAAGATTAGTACTATAACCCCTGGAGTCGATACTTTCCACGGCAATTTATGGATGCAAATAATATGCTATCAAATTATTTCAAGTGTAGCTATAATTCAATGGGCTTAAATCTTCTTGCTGAACTTAAAATGTGGAATTATCACCAAAATAATCAGAGGAACCTCAAATAATCAGAGGAACCTCTGTCTCTCGGAGGGTAATCAGAGGCCAGAGGTCCCTAGAACAATATTTTTTACGCCAGAATAACAAAGTGCACGGCAAATCTGCCTAGGTAAAATGAGCAACAGCTTACACAGACGTGCCAGTCTCTAGCAGCGCAAGAACCCGGCTGGATCAACGTAAATCAAGCAAAGAGTTGAGCGCTTTTTCTTAGTATTCAAAAAACAAGGTGACCGTGCCCAGGACGGTGTGGCTGTAACTATCTCATAATGAGAGTATTTATTATGCTCGTAAAGAAATCAGCCCTTTGCCCTGGGCTTCGATTTTTTTTTTTTTTTCCTTTTCTTCTTCGCCTTCTCTTCTATGAGTGGGGAAAGAGGGCGAGAGCTTCGAGAGCCCACAGACGCCTATTTCCCCGTGGATCCCAACGGGAATTCACGTCCCCTCAGACCGCCTAAGCCACTTCGGGGTCTGGGCGTGAAGGGAGCGGAGGCAATACTGTCGGCGTTCTAATGAATTCCTTTCAAACCGCCTGCTGCCGGAGCCATCTATTACTGCGGCCTGGAGTGGGGAAACGCGCTGGAGACGTCTTTGTCCGGGTGGCGGCGGGGCGGGGGGAGGCGGCGAGGAGGAGGAGGAGGGGGGCTGGCAACCGGGCCAGCGAGTTTTCTCATCACTCTGGGCGCCGACGGTGCACTCGCTCCTCCAGGGCCGGCTGGGTGGTCAGTGGGTCCCTGGCTGGACTCCTGGCTGAGGAGGTGGTCCAGGATTAAGACGTCCCCCAGGGACCTTCGGGTTAAAGCAAGAGAAAGAAGAGCGAGAGAGAAGAGCTTCAAAGAATCGGGTCGATAAATTCATAAAGATCGATTTATCTTTATCTCCCAATTAAATGTGCTTGTAAGTGATACATAACACACGTCCAACCCGGACCAACTCCCCAACCACTAGCTCCTTGGCGTGAGCTGATTTTTAATGGCCGGCCTAACAATGCCCTTCGCTCCTCTCCGCCCCAGCCCGGTGCTCGTCCGCCGTTCCGCGCGAAGGTCTAGACCCGGGAAGTTGGAGCTGAGGCCCTCGAGGGGCGTGGATACCCCGCGCGCGCTGGCGCGCTTTGCACGGTCTACGCTTTCCACGAAACGATGCCGTTTGAAACAGGGAACACAAGGGCTGAAAGTTTTTGTTTCTATCATGGCGAAGGGGATAAGAACGTTGGTAGCGTATAACCCTCCCCGCCAATTCCCTTGCTCCCCAGTTCTGGGTTTTTACCATCGCCGAGACGGGAAACATCTTGAGGGAATCGGCTCCATGCCGCAGTAGGCAAAGGGGAACCGCGCGCCCTGGAGTCCTCGCGCTGGAAACCGGGCGGCGGCGCCAGGGTGAGCGCTCCCTCGGTTCTCAACGTGCTTAATTAGCTCCTATTTACAAAACGCAGCTTTTATTTGAGCAAACATCATAAAGCTTTCATCAGGATAATCTCACGTTATACAATCTGGAGGCGCAGCAACTCCCCCCTTCCTCCCCGAGGATGGAGCAGATAAAGGACTCGCTTTATTATCATAATTATCGTGGCTGTTATTTTGGTGCGCGCAGGCAAAGTGTGTAAATAGGTGCGATGATTAAGAATGTCATAAAAAATGAGAAGGGATCGCTCACGGGAGGGCCCAGCTCGGGATGGGAGAACCAGCAGCCTCCCTACGCCGCCGCCTTCCCGGCGGCGGCGCAGGGAGCAGCCCCCCAGTGGGTTTCCCGCGGCAGCCAGGGGCTGCCAGCTCCCGACCGGCGCCCTTGGGGCAGATCTGCGGGGACAGGATCTTGCGCCCAACTCCAGGAACCTCGCCTGGACCCCAAGCGGAGCAGCAGCAGCACCCAGCTGTAGGGTGAACCGCCAGTAGGTTTGTCCCAGTGCATATATAAAAGAAATAAAATGCCCGCGCTTTGGCCGCGGCTGGCGCTATCCCGAAACGTGCCATTGGAGGCGGCCTCGATGAGGCTGGCGAGCCCTGAGTTTCGAGCCTTGGAGGTGCAAACCGCCTCTTTCAAGTTTGTGCGGCGCTGGTCAGGCGCACCACCAGCCCCAGCTCTCAGGCCCGCGCGCCGCGCTGGTGGCGCCCACAGTCTGCTAGCGGCCAGCCAGGGTGGAAGGGGCGGAGCCCCGCTTTCGCCCCGCCTCCCCCTAGAGCGGCCAATAGGCGGCGGCTCCCGGGCCCACGTGAGAGGAGCCCGGCCGGGCAGCAGGCAAAATGTGAATGAGAAAGAGGAGCGCGATTTAAAGGTGCTGGCGGCGCCCGCGGAAGATAAGTGCGCCAGCTTCGCGCCCTCCCCGGCGGCGGGTGGGAGGCAACCGACAGCGGGACGGACAGACGGACGCACCGACGGCTGAGAGCCGGGCCCAAGGGCCGCGGACGCGACGCGCGTGGGCTCCGACCGGCAAACGGCGGGCAGCGGCTCCGACGAGCCCACGGGGCCCGGGCGCCCACTCCACTCCGGGGCGCACGGCCTCACTCCGTGCGTCGCCCGCATCCGCTCCCGCCAGGCATGCAGCGGGCCCAGGACTGAGGGGTATCTGCTCTCCAGGTCCCAGTCGGTACCTGCCCGGTGCAGCCGGCTGTGCTCCCGCCACCCGGCGGGCTCCCCGGTGGCGGCGCGGCGCAGGGACTTTTCGCCTCTCGCGGGCCTCTCCCGAGCGCGTCTATGAGCGCAGCGTTCCCGCCGTCGCTGATGATGATGCAGCGCCCGCTGGGGAGTAGCACCGCCTTCAGCATAGACTCGCTGATCGGCAGCCCGCCGCAGCCCAGCCCCGGCCATTTCGTCTACACCGGCTACCCGATGTTCATGCCCTACCGGCCGGTGGTGCTGCCGCCGCCGCCGCCGCCGCCGCCCGCGCTGCCCCAGGCCGCGCTGCAGCCCGCGCTGCCGCCCGCGCACCCTCACCACCAGATCCCCAGCCTGCCCACCGGCTTCTGCTCCAGCTTGGCGCAGGGCATGGCGCTCACCTCCACGCTCATGGCCACGCTGCCCGGCGGTTTCTCCGCGTCTCCTCAGCACCAGGAGGCGGCGGGCGCCCGCAAGTTCGCGCCGCAGCCGCTGCCCGGCGGGGGCAACTTCGACAAGTCGGAGGCGCTGCAAGCTGACGCGGAGGACGGCAAAGGCTTCTTGGCCAAGGAGGGCTCGCTGCTTGCCTTCTCCGCGGCCGAGGCTGTGCAGGCGTCACTTGGTGAGTCGGCGGCGCGCACCACCCCGGCGCGGGGGCGGGAGGGGGCGGGGGCGCGCCCGCTCAGTGTTCCCGCGGGGCAGAGCGGGCTAGGCCGAGCCCCTGCCCGACCCTCACCCGGGCTACCCCGGCCCGAGGAGCGGGAAGATGCAGCCGAGCTGCGCCACGAGGCCTCCGGGGGGCATTTAGAGCCAGGCAACAAGACGCGGAGGAAGCGAGCATTTAGCGCCCCCGGCCAGCTGCTGCACTTTGCGGCAAACCTGTCCGCCGGCGAGTTTGGCCGAGTCTTGCACCCTCCCACACCCCGAGCTGTGGCCTGGGGTCCCGGGTAGGTTTCTGCCTTAAGGGGAAGAGGGTTGAGTGGCGCATCTCTGCAGTGCGTGGGCTCAGGGGTGCCCAGACCTATTAAACCCCATTACCCGGCTTGTGACCTGTCTGCGGGAATCGGACTCCTAGGCGGCGGTGCGTCCGCGTGCGTGTGCTGGGGCGTCCGCCCGGAACTTTACTTTAGGCTACAAAACTTCCCTTCGACCAGTATCATCTGTCTCAGAAAAGACATGACCTGGGATCTGCACCTCGCTACGCCCCCGCTCTGGCCGCGGTGACACTGAGGTTCAGAGAATTTTTCACTGCTGAGGTGTATGTGTGTGGGGAGGCAGGATGAATCGTGAACTCCCCCTCAGCCCTCACCCACCCCCCAACCCCGAGGACAAAGGGGACGCTTTCTCGGGGCCTCGGGCCTCCAGTTACTTCTGCCTTAAGCTGCGGGAGGCTGGGAGGGTGCAAAGGAGCCCTGGAGGCCCCTTGAGTGATGGTTCTGGGCAAAGGGCCGTCGCCTGTACGGTTTCTTCCTCTCCCTTGAGCTTTCTCACGCCCCCCCCCCCCCAGCCCTCAAAGGCCAGGAAATCACAATGTGTTAAAGTCATAGGAAGACAATCCGCTGAGGGAAGGAAGGCCGGAGTGGATGGGAAAGGGAAAGGCCGGCCAGTGTGCGAAATGTAATAAAACGCCGTTTGGTTTTGCTTTCAGTCGGGGCTGTCAGAGAGCAAAGGAAAGACGAGTCAAAGGTGGAAGACGACCCAAAGGGCAAGGAGGAGAGCTTCTCGCTGGAGAGCGATCTGGACTACAGCTCGGATGACAATCTGACTGGCCAGACTGCTCACAAGGAGGAAGACCCCGGCCACGCGCTGGAGGAGACCCCGCCGAGCGGCGGCGCCGCGGGCAGCACCACGTCCACGGGCAAGAACCGGCGGCGGCGGACTGCCTTCACCAGCGAGCAGCTTCTGGAGCTAGAGAAGGAATTCCACTGCAAAAAGTACCTCTCGCTGACCGAGCGCTCACAGATCGCTCACGCCCTCAAACTCAGCGAGGTGCAGGTGAAAATCTGGTTCCAGAACCGCCGGGCCAAGTGGAAACGGGTGAAGGCCGGCAATGCCAACTCCAAGACAGGGGAGCCCTCCAGGAACCCCAAGATCGTCGTCCCCATCCCCGTCCACGTCAGCAGGTTCGCTATTAGAAGTCAGCATCAGCAGCTGGAGCAGGCCAGACCCTGAGGGCCCCGGGAAGGCCAGGACCACTGTGGAGAAGCCACAGCAGCGGAGGAAGCCCATGGTGGACTCCACCATGCTGGAAGCAAAACTCACAGCCACCCCCCCAACTTCGGACATCCCAAGCAAATTGAGAGTATATTCATTAAACAGGCTTAAAAGACTGCTTTTGGAGGGGCTACCATACACCTGAAGGCACACTAAATATTTATTATACTATCCTACTTTGTACATAGATATCTATATAGACCGGATCTCAGCTGCAGTATTTTGAAAGTTATAGAACCAAACCTCCCAATCATATCCTCTACCCACATTCCAGAAGAAAGCAAACCTCTGCTGTAACCTGCCACGCACAGCAGCCACCTTTCCATACTTTTCCAAAGGTAAACATGACATGCAAGAAACAAACACTGGGGTCTACACTTATTTTTGTTTGTTTGTTTGTTTCTAGTCTGGCTTTTTTAGTTGACTGAAAAGCAAACGTTTTGGGGCAGCCTGGAAATTCGCTTTGCGCTTTGGTTTTGCCTGGCTTTCTTTCCCGAGGTTGCAGCTCCTCTTCGGCCATGTCTGAAGCACGTCTCCGTTGTGTTTAATTTATTTCGATGTAGCTTATTTTCCTATAAGTTATGACATTAAAACAATCTCAGTCTTGTGAATAATAAAAAGGAGAGAAAGGGTGGGGGAGGGGGGCCAATTCTTGGGTCTCATAAGTCTGTCCCGATGTGACTGTTGAGGCAGTGGCAGCATGTGTCCAGGGGGCTGGTCTGAGGCCAGTACTGGATAAACGTCCCCTGTCCAGGGCCTCCTCAAGCTGGCTGGACATGAGCCACACAGCACTTTGAGCCCCTGGGTTTTAGACAGGAGGGCGAAAGCTGCAATTAGGTTATCGATTTGAGAAAACCGAATTCACACTTTAGAAATCTCACATCTTCTCTGCTGGGACTAACCAGTACCTTGGAGGCCGGCAAACTTCGGCCGGAGGAGGAGGAGGCGGCGGGCGCCAGGGCAGGGAAAGTGAGTGCGGGTGTCGGTGCCTTTGACCAAACTCCTAGCTCTCTAAACCGACTGCAGCCGAGACGGAACGCGTTGCCTTACAAACAACCGCGACCCGAAAAGAAGCGATGCTAGCTCGCAGGGCAGGGCCGAGCGCCCATAAATCAGGCTCTGGACGTGATCTTCCGACAGGAGCAGAAACCCGGCTAGCGGCGCTGGGTTCCCGGCAGCGCTGAGCTCGGAGGCGGAGGCGGCCTGTAAGAGCCCGCCGGCCGGGCACCTCCCTCTCCGGGCGGGGTCGGAGGGGGGCGGCTCCCGACCACCGCCCCACCCCGAGGCACGCCGGCCAGTTGGGGACCGGTCCGCGGGGGGTGGGGGGGCTGAGAGCAGGGCACCTCCGGCGCCTCGGGTGGCGTGGGATGCGGCCAGCCGGGCGCGGGCGGGGCGTGCCTGAACCCTCAGCTCACTCCCCGACCCCCGCCGACCGCGCCCCTCATCCCCGAGCCCGGCAGGTTCCACGCGCTGCTCCTCTCCCCACCCGAAGCGCTCGGCGGGACGCGGGCGGCCAGGGGCTTCGGAGATTGCGGTGGACAGTCCAGGGGTGACCCCGGGGCGCAGAGCAGGCAGGCGAAGGTGAGCGCGGTGCCAGAGCCCTCGTGGCCACCAAGCCAGCAGCCGGGAGAGCAAAGAGAAGCCGGAGGCTTCGCCAGTCTGACCCTCCCGCGTGGAGGCCGGGGAGCAGGTTGCGGAGCAGCGGCGCGCTGCACTCACCGAGATTTCAGCCCAAGAAGGTGAGGCCGGTGGCCACGGGACAATACTAATACTGACTTTAGATGGCTTCCAGCCCGTCACCTTTCCGCGGTGGAGGGGCAGGGGGACCGAGGTCTCAGCCCGAACTTCAGGCACAAGGGCGACAGATGCAGCGATTCCCGCCGCCTCCCCAAGATTTCCAGTGACAGAAAATGGCCCAGGCTTGGGTTTTGAGCCCAGGCGAATTGAGTGGCTGTTCCTCCGAGGGCCTCGGTCCGCTCTGCGGCGAGGAGAGCCGCCAGGGCTCCTTGCTGCCCCCACCCAGCGCTCTGAGGCCGGCGGTGGAGGCTGCGCCCCTGCCACTACCCGCCGCTCCCGCTGATCCCACCGGGGGCCCCGCCAGTGAGCGCACGCGGATCGTCGGTCGGTGTCACCTGCTCGGGGCAGGTCCTCACTGGCCACAGGCTGCTGCCTCAGCAATGGAGGGACTTGGAGACGCCGTCCCCACCCCCAGCCCCCGGGGCCACTCTATCCCCTGGCGGAACTGTGGGTCTGGGAGACCCAGGGAGCTGCAGGCTTCCCGGCGGAGGGGGTGCCCCCGCCGGGCCCTCTGGGTCTGGGAAAGGAACCCTGGGTGTTGCGAGCGGGGCTCTCCCGGCAGGTCCTGCAGTGCTCACCCTTATACCCCTCCACGGTAACAGGTGTAACCCCCTACCCACCTTCTCCAAAAGCCCAAGGCAGGGATGGGAGACACAGAGGGGAGGGGCCCAGAGCCCTGGCTTCACAAACCCCAGGGGGAAATGAAGCTCCCGAGGATTGGGGGGTGGCCTCAGGCAGCCCCAGCCCAGGGCTCAAGCACCCGGGCTGCGCCGGTCCTGGGCCTTCAGAAGCCGCAGCAGGAGCGGGCCTGGGGCTACCGCCAGGCCTCCTGCCCTCTCTGGGCTCGGCCCTCCTCCTCCCCAAGCCCTGAACACCTAATGCTGGAGAGCCCAGACCCGAGGCCCAGGCCCGAGAGACAGGCCGAGGGGAGGAAGATAAACAAGCGGCGCTTGATGGCCGCTGTCATCATGGCCGTCATCATGGCTTTCATTTGGCTGCCTAATGAGTCACATCACAGGCAGAGAGAAAAATTGTCAATCGCCCGGGCCCTAATGAATTTTTTTGCAAATTGTAATCAAGCCAGGCCGTCTCAGCTGGCTGATTAATGAGACCCACGAGGCTCGGCCAGCACCTCAGCTTTTTATTCCATCCCGTCCTCCCTGCACTAAATTAACAGCAACTTGTCTGAGCTTCAAATTAACTCCCAATGATTAATTCTGATGGGGGGGCCTGAAGAATAGCTTGCTCTAATAGGCTCTGGCCTGAGATGCTGTTGGAAATTAATACACTTCCCCTTTGGCTGCCGGCTTTAATCCAAGGTTGGGTTTTGACATCACTATATCTGTTGTTACAATAAATTCCACTTACATCTGCAGATCAAATAATTACGCTCGGGAGCGCCAGGGACCTGCGCCCCCACTCCCTGGGCTAGGGCTCCAGAGGGCTGCCCGCACCCTGCATGCATCCACCAACCCAGTCCGAGGGGGGGGTCACAGGAACAGTCACCAACGAGGCGAACCCCAGCCCTCGCCCCTCGCAGAGATGGGTGCCCCCGGCCTTTGAAGAACCAGGGGTACTCTGAAAACCTGTAGCTACATCTCCCACACTCTGGGGACAGGGCCTCTTAGAGTGGTCTGGGTCTCCAAACAACCTCCGCCCTACACTGCCCACACGGGGCGGGGAGCGCCCCGGCAGAGCCTTAGCCTCCAGTGTGTGGACTTCCCCAGCCCAGTCTGTGCTGGCATTTTGGAGACTCAGTGCATATGCTTCGGTGCCCAACATTCCCCTCCCCGTCCTCAGTCCCAGGGTGATTCTTTCGCGGGGTCTTTTCAGTCTCGTGGGCTGGGGAGGCCTTCTGGGGGCCTCCAGACCAGGTTTGCCTCACAGTCCCATCCCACGCGTGCCCTCGACGCTAGGCCTGTAACTGGAGCAAGCACCTGCATTCCAAGACGCCTGTTCTCTCCGGGTCAGTGTCTTGTGTCTGTTTGTTTGAGCTTAATTGGCTTAATCATTTCAACTGTGCCTGGCAAGCCCAGCACAGGCATCCGCGGCCGTTCCCTCCAGCCTCGGGCCTGTCTGCCCTCTGTCCCCCTTAGCGGGGGGGTTTTAGGTGCGTGGGAAGCCAGGACGGATGCTCTGGGGTGTGATCAGCACGCAGTTCTCGCCTCGGGGCCCTCCCAGTTCCCAGTGGAAGTCGCTAGTGGGGGTCCCGAGTAGCTGACGTGTGGTGCTTTCCAGGGCCCTGGCTGTAGTGCCAGCTCAGAGCCCTCTCCTCTAGCCTGCAGGGGATGTGGGTGACCACGCAGCCCAGTGGCCTGCCCAGGCCCCGCCTTGCCCCCCCTAGAAAGGATGCTCTAGTGCACGAGCCCCTGTCTCTGTCCCAGGAGACCCCAGGCCTCTGCCTAGGCCCGCATCACTGGAGCAGGTGGCCTGCTGGGACCCTCTGAACTGCCAGGGCCTCCCAGATGGCCAGGATGCGGCGGGGGCCTCTTTTCCCTGAAGCTAGACGCCAGGGCTCTGGAGTCTAGGGGCGACCCCAGGTCCGGGGTCTCCTGGGAGTTGCCCAGGCAAAGGAAGGTGGCATTAATCTTCATTTCAGGCCCTTATGGTGTAAACAGGAGAAATATGATCTTGGTAACCGAACAGGAATGCAAATCACACCGTCAGAGTAATAAAGCACCTGAAACCCCGACACACAAAAGCAACACCATATGTATGAAGACAACCTGCATAAATTATAAATTACATCATAAAAATTGATTGCCTATTTGAACAGTTTAGAAGTGAGAGACCTAAGCTGACTTCTGCCCTCTCTGGCTTTGGGGCAAGGTCAGGGGGACGGTATTCCCCTCCACGGCCCTTGGACTGGCTAACTGGGCTCAGAGTCACGGGTTAGCGCTCGTGGGGTTGTGCACGAAGAGCGGGGGGACATGCCCCAAGCTCCAGAAGCCCTAAAAGGTTAGGTGCAGGTCGAGCAAGTGGCGCCCCTGGGACCCCAGCCGCTGCTGCGGATGGAGGCCCAGCCTGGATTCCAGAAACCACCCCACCAGACGAAGGGGGTCAGCTCCTCCGGTGGCACTCCGCGCGGCCCGCTCGGATTTCTAGCTCCAACCGACCCACAGGAGTCCGCCCAGAGTGGGCTCTGTGCTCCGAATGCGTGTGAATGTGCGCGTGCCTCTCATGGCTCGCCCGGGCTTTCCTGGATCCGCGGCGAGAGCCAACCAAACCGACGCCACTGGGGGAGCCGAGGCGCCCAGCAGCGCTGAGCGCCCTCTGGGCTCGCTGGCCCACTGCACCTTCCGCCGCGGGAAGTGGGGCCGCGCCTCCCACCCTCCACGGGCAGAGCGGAGTCTCTGCGATAAGGTCCCCGACAGCCACCCGACCCCGGCCTGCGAGCTCTCCCCAGGTCTAGACTCTGGGCCGTTCCCTGTCCCCACCAACACCGCCAGCAAGGGCTCCCCCAGACACACGCGTCCTGGGGCCCGATCTACCCTCTTCCGCCCGCTGGGCCAGGGAGAGGACAGCTGAGCACGGGGCAGCTCCGGGAGAGGCCGCCAGGCCGCGAGGAGCCCCGGTCCTGCCCAACCCGTCGTGCGTCCTGGAGGCTTTGAGGGAGCGAGGGAGGGGGTGGGGATCCCGCCACGGATCCCGCAGCTCGGAGGTGGAAGGTGAAGGGGGGGTGGGGGAGACGGCTGCGCGCCCTTCCTGCGACCTTGCCGGGGTGACGCTCCCAGGCCCAGAGCACGAAATCGGGGGCCTCTTCCGAAGGCGCAGGCGCACCCGGAGAGCGGCCTAGGGCGCAGGCGGAAGCCGGGGGCAGGACCCGGCCGGGAGGCAGATGTCACGCAGGGCGCCCCCCTCCCCCAGCCTTCATCTCTTTATTTCCCGCCACTGGATCCCCAGCGCCTTTGTCATGCCTGTCCCGCTCTGGTGTGGCCGCGC
>PVHT021183553.1:2364243-2382948 GCA_004024745.2 Catagonus wagneri
AGCCCCCTACCCCGGCTCGGGCTCAGGCAGACTCAGATCCTTCACACACACACACACACACACACACACACCCCACCCCCCACTCGGTCCCTCTGTCCCCGCCCCCAGCCTGACTTCCGCAGAAGCACCTGGCCCGGCGGGGACCCTGCAGAGAGCTGAGTGCCTTGGGGGTTTGGAAGTGGCCACCTGATGCCAGGGAGGGGGCTCAGCCCCTGCTCTGAATGACAAAAGCAGAGGCCGGCCACATCAAGGAAGGAAACCGAGGGGCTGACCCCAGCCCAACTTGGACCAGCACTCTGCAGGCAGAGGTGCGTGCAGCCCAGGCTGTAGAAACCACAGTCAGGTGGTTCTTGATGGAAGCTTCCAGCGCACCTCTCCTGCAGGGCCATTCAGGTAGCTGTGGCCTAGCGTGCAGGACAGCCGTCACCGCACTGTACCCAAGGCTTCACCGGCCAGCTCATCTCACGGCCACTGGGGAGGCAGGGGCAGCTCCCCGTGTGCAGATGTAGTAGCCAGACCTTAAGGAAGTGGCCCTGTTCAGGATGGCACTTGCAGGGGGCCTGGATCTCTCCAAAACCTGATCTCTGTCTCCAGAAGCCTTGGGCCCTGGGACCAAAGCCATCGGCACACACTCCAGCCCCCTGGGTCAGGGGCCGGGGCCCAGGCCTTGGCCTTTGCGGGAAGGCTGGTTGTGGGAAGGGGCTGGCTGACAAGACTCTTGTCGGTGGGTGTGGGATGGGGGGGGGGCGCTCAGGAAGCCTGGCCCTATTTCAAGTTTCTCTTATTCTTCAAATGAGGAGTCCACCGTCTTTCTATGAAATTGGGTAGAACTTCCAGAGAGGGGCGCAGAGCAGGGCAAAGAACCCTGGAGGGGAGCCAGATCCTCTTGGTGCCTCAGGGCCACAGCAGCAAGTGGCTGAGGACCTAAGTGCGTAGTTTTGATCTCAGACCCCCTGGGTTGCCACCCTTGGGAGTTTCACTCTCTGACCTCTGTTCCCCATCAGCACCAGCGGGGCCGATGTGGGCAGAAGGCACTGGGCAGAGCTGGGCACACGGTGAGCCAATATTAGTCACCGTTTCCATTTTTATCCGAAAAGAGGCAGGCTCCCCCGCTGGAGGCCAGACGGAACCCAGGGCTGCCCAGGCGCTCCTGCCTCCGCGCTGCGCTGGGTTGGAGTCTGCTGTGTGGCCCCCAAGTGCCTCAGTGAGAGCCTGTCCCCCTGCTCAGCCCCGGCCGGCTTTGCCACAGCTTAAGGCTGTTGTCCTAGCCTGTCCTTGGTGCACATGGCCCGGAATCAGCAGCACACTTTTCACTCCGCAAACAGGTTTTGGGTCCTGCGCTGGCACCTTCCGTCTGAGGGAGCCTGGAGTCTGGGGGCTGGAGCGGAGGGGTGGGGCGGGGGGAGGTTTTGGATGGTGGGCGCCTTGGCAGGAGGTGGGCTGCCAAGTAGGGTGGCTCCTCGCCACTTCAACCCATGAAAACCATCTCATCTCGGTTTTCCTCCAACAAACCAAGCGGCTTCAATCATCCGCAGGTGCAATCTGATCAGATCTGCTGTGACAGCTTAGACCTGGAGTCGGGGGTCCCTGATGCTGGCCTCCGGTGGAGGCAGGAGTCCAGCTCTAACTTGTTCTTCTGCACAGTGCCCAACAGGGGAGGTCTTAATGAATGTGTAAATTATGAATAACTTGACGCGAAGTCTCTTTGCAGAAAAGCCTTCATCATTCCTTATGTTTGCACGATTCCTCCTTTGCACAGACACCGTCTCCCTCCAGAGGAGCCTGGTGGGATTATTTAGAAACCTGCCTGAGCTCTGTAAAAGCTAAGAGAAGAATTCATTTATTTTTTCCTTTTTTTTTTTTTAATGGCCGCACCTGTGGCATATGGATGCTCCCAGGCTAGGGGTGGCATCAGAGCTGCAGCTGCTGGCCTACACCACAGCTACGGCAATGCGGGATCCAAGGCGCATCTGTGACCTACACCACAGCTGCCAGCAGGGCTGGATCTTTAACACACTGAGCGAGGCCTGGGATGGAATCCACATCCTCATGGTGATGCCAGGTCCTTAACCCACTGAGCCAAAATGGAAACTCCCTAACTTAAGAATTTAAAAGCATTGTTGTCAACGTCCTTAGTCAAAGAATCCCTGAGTTATCAGGCCAGACTCGTCATTTGGTTTTCCAGTAACCTGGGCACGGTGTCACTCACATGCAGAACGACCACAGACCTTCATGTGATTGTTCAGACTGTTTGCATTTCACCAAAGCGGTTACTCAAAAACACGGACGTAATGATTACCTGTGGTCTTTTAACTGCTGATCATTTAAAAACGTTTACCAGAAAAGAACAAAATAATACCACTTGCAGCAACATAGATGGAACTAGAGACTCATACTGAGTAAAACAAGTCAAAAAGAGAAGGACAAATACCAAATGAAATCACTTGTATCTGGAATCTAATACACGGCACAAATGAACCTTCCCACAGAAAAGAAATGCATGGACCTGGAGAGCAGACTTGTGGTGTCTGAGGGGGAGGGGGAGGGAGTGGGATGGACTCGGAGTTTGGGGTTAATAGATGCAAACTATTGCCTTTGGAATGGATAAGCCATGAGATCCTGCTGTACAGCACAGGGAACTATATTCAATCACTTGTGATGGAGCGTGATGGAGGACAATATGAGAAACAGAATGCATGTATATATAACTGGGTCACTTTGCGGTACAGCAGAAAATTGACAGAACACTGTAAACCAACTATAATGGAAAAATAAAAATCATTAAAAAATTGAAAAAATAAAAATGTTTGTCAATAATTTTGAAGAGGATTTCTGTTTTCCATGGCTGGAATTTTTCCCCCAGTAATTTTCACATTTCAGGATTTTGAAAGCTATAAACTGCCAGAAAAGAATGATAAAATCACCCATCTTTAAATGAGAAATTGTTAATTTTGGATTTATAAAGGACTTTCCTTAATGAATAATAGCAAAGACAGATTTGCCTCCCCGCCTCATTTTGCCAAGTCACATTTGTAAAGTCAGGAGTTTTCCACTCTTCCTTCTCATTACTCTCTCCCTCCAGAAGGCCGTTCTCTAGTTCAGTGGCAGCGACATGAGTGGACCAGACTGGGGCCCTGAGTTCCCGGGAGCGGCCCTGCACGCTGCTGTCTCCTTACCTCAGTGCCACCTGTACGCAGAGCGTCCCTACCTGGCATCAGTGGCAGGACAGTTCTTTGTGGTACGGGACTGTCCTGCGAATGTCCAAGATAGGACCCGGTTAAACGACAGCCAAATGTGCCCTTCGGGAGAATGGAGCTGACCTGCATTAAGAACATTTCTTCTAGGCAAGGGGACCCAGTGGGTGGCTGGGTGTAACACACATTCTTGGGCACTTGGCAAAGGAGAAGACAGATGGTTCCAGCGTGGGGAGACCCATGTGCCCTGAAGCTCACGGCCAGGCCCTCACTCTCAGCCAGCGCAGGTGAGAAAGGTGTCTAGGGCCAAGGAGCCCGGCGGGAGGCCACTGAATGAACAGGCATGTGCCAGGGCCCCTCCCTGCACCCCAGTGGCTGCACTGGACATGCACTGGGCCCCTGGGGCCTTCAGTCAACACAGCAGTGCTTGAATCCCAGACCAGCCGCTTGCAGCTCAGCACCCCGAGGCTCACCTGCTTCCTCCGCTCAGATGTTCCCCCGGCTCCGGCTCCAGTGTTCCCGCTCCCGGTAAGCCGCATCCTGCTTCGGCAGCACTGAGCTCAGCTGTCACAACCAAGCTGGGGCAGCGGCTACGACATCTCTGGGCCCCTGAGCTTAGAGTTGACAGTGAATGCGGGCAGCTCCACCCCACGGGATCTCTCTCTTCCTTCTGCAGAGGATGCCCAGCACCTACGTAGTTCAGCATCCCACTCCTGGAGTTCCCGCTGGGGTGCAGTGGCTTAAGAATCTAGCTGCAGCAGCTCCGGTCACTGCGGAGGCGTGAGTTTGATCCCCGGCCCAGCACAGTGGGTTAAGGTATCTGGCATAGCCGCAGCTGCAGCGTAGGTCACAGCAGCGTCTCGGATTCATTCACTCCCTAGCCCGGGAACTTCCATGTGCTGCAGGTGTGGCTGTAAAACAACAAAAACATCCCACTCCCTTGGGCTCAGGACCAAAATGGCCCCCGGTGTGTCCGTGTCGGGGGTGGGGTCCACCCTGACAGCCTGGAGCTCCCGAGGGGGCTCTGCGGACCTCACTGGCCCCTTGGTCCTTCTGCATGCTTTCTCTGAATGAATGAATGAATGAATGAATGGTAACGAGTAGTAACAGCAAGAGTAACCCTTCCGCCCCAGACCTCCAGCCCAGCCTCCGGAGCCCCAAGGAAACGGAGGGGTTTGCAGTCGAATTTGCAGATACTCAGCCAAGTCCTTGGCGAGACCGGGGCCCACAACTTTCAGGCAATTGAGCGGGATCAGCCTCTAACCTGCGCACACGCCAGCACTTGCGCTGCTTCCGCGGGAGGAAATCCATGATGCTTTCGGGGACTATCCCCATCCGTGGGGTTCCCTCTTGGCAGGGCTGCCTTGCCCTTGAAACAGTGACTTAGTAAGACCAGCCCGTGTCCCCTCCAGCCCAGACTGGGAGAGTTCTGCCTCTCTGTCACTGGCCCCTTCTGCCTTTAACGCCACCGCGCAGAGACACCTGAGGACCGGAGGCCGAGCGGCCGGGAGGGCACGAGGGGGAAATGACGTCATGCGTCCCAGATTAACAGCCGACTTCAATCGGAATCCCAGAACCGTCTGAAATTCGGCCAAATGATTCGAGAGTACAAATAGATAGATCTGCATGAACGAATAGTTACAGCTGGGGACTTTTTCTTATAGTTTTACTTATTTATTTATTGATTTCCAGTATTGTGTTAGTTTCAGATGTGCTGCAAAGTGATTCAGTTCTCAGTATGTATACGCCTATAGCTTCTTCTCCATTACAGGTCATTAGGAGAAAGTGAGTCTAGCTCTGGGTGCTATACTGTGGGTTCTTGTTGTTTATTTTGTATATAGTGATGTGTATTCGGTTTTTGTTTTGTTTTTCTTTTTAGGGCTGTACCTGCGGCATATGCAAGTTCCCAGGTTAGGGGTCAAATCAGAGCTGCAGCTGCTGGCCTACACCACATCCACAGCAATGCCAGATCCAAGCCACATCTGTGACCTACCCTACAGCTCATGGCAATACTGAATCCTTAACCTGCTGAGCAAGACCAGGGATCAAACCTGTGTCCTCATGGATACTAGTCAGATTCGTTTCCCCTGAGCCACGACAGGAACTCCCTATTATTATTATTATTTTTTTTTTTGCCTTTTGTCATTTTATGGCCGCGGGTTTATGGCCGCTCCCGCGGCATGTGGATGTTCCCAGGCTAGGGGCCTAATTGGAGCTGTGGCCACTGGCCTGCGCCGCAGCCACAGCAACGCAGGATCCGAGCCGCGTCTGCAACCTACACCACAGCTCACGGCAACGCCGGACCGTTAACCCACTGAGCAAGGGCAGGGATCGAACCCGCAACCTCATGGTTCCTAGTCGGATTCGTTAACCACTGCGCCACGACGGGAACTCCAGGAACTCCCTATTATTAGCTTTTTTTTTTTTTAAAGGAATTTCCATACTATTTTCCATAGTGGCTGCGCCAATTTATACTCCCATCGACAGTGTAGGAGGGTTTCTTTTCCTCCACACCCTCTCCAGCATTTATTATTTGTAGACCTTTTTTTTTTTTTTTGACTATGCCTGAGGCATGTGGAAGTTCCTAGGCCAGGGATCAAACCTGAACCACAGCAGTGACCTGAGCCGCTGCAGTGACAATGCTGGATCCTTAAGCCCCTGCACCACAAGGGAACTCCTGTAGCCTTCTGATGATGGCCGTTCTGACCAGTGTGGGGTGATACCCCATTGCGGTTTTTTTTTGTCTTTTTTGCCTTATCTAGAGCCACACCCGCAGCATATGGAGGTTCCCAGGCTAGGGGTCTAACAGGAGCTGTAGCCGCCGGCCTTCGCCACAGCCACAGCAACGCGGGATCCGAGCCGCGTCTGCGACCTACACCACAGCTCACGGCAACACCGGATCCTTAACCCACTGAGCGAGGCCAGGGATCGAACCCACAACCTCATGGTTCCTAGTCGGACTCGTTAACCACTGAGCCACGAAGGGAACTCCCCTCGTTGTGGTTTTGATTTTTTCCCCAGTAATTAGCAATGTTGAGCATTTTGCATGTGCCTATGGGCCATTTGGATGTTCTCCTGGAGAAACGTCTAGGCAGGTTCTCTGCAGCTGAGGACCTTTTAAAGAGAAGGGTAGGGGGAGGAGCACTGCCATGATAAGGGCACGCATCCGTGAGTGCTGGGCCCTCTTCTGAGCCCTTCCATTTTTTAATCAACTGAATCCTTCCATGATATCTAGGAGCCAGGTATTATGTTTAACCACACAAAATTGTTGGTATTTGCTATTTGTTTTTAATCTACAAAGTCATAATTTTGTATTATTATCATCCACATTTTGCAGATGAGAAAGCCAGGGCACAGAGAGATTAAGCATTGCCCCAAGCTCACACAGCTAGCAATTGCTAGATGAGGAATTAAACCCAGACAGGCTGGCTGCGGAGGTAGTGCTCCTAAGATTACACGAGGTAATTGACAGATTACTCAGAATTAAACTCCAGAATATATGAAAAAGAAAGCTCCATAGATTTGAGGAAAAGGAATAGTTGCATACGTGGTATTTGAAAAAAACTGGCTAATTAGGGGAAGAAACAGAACAGCTTATCACCTCCCACGTTACCGCCGATCAATTACAGATGGATTAAAGCATTCAGTGCATAAAAGGAAATCTCCAAAACCTAGAAAAGAGGATTAGTTGAATAATTATTTGCCAAGTGAGGAGGATACAAGGAAAGAGGAGTAAAGCTGTCTACATAAAAAAATACTGGCGCTCCTGTTCACTAAAAAGATCATGAAACAAAAGTATAATTACTTTATATAACGAACAACTGGGAAAAATCCTTGTCATAAACGTGCCACGATTGGAATAAGATGTTTCCGCATAAGAACTAGAGTAAAAGGGAAAGGAAATTGGGAATGAGAAGGGACCGACCATTCCCGGGATGTGAAGAGCAGAATCGTTGATTCCACAGCATTTGTGGGGCACGTGTTACTTGCCAGACCTCATCCTGGTTTGGGGAAGGAGTTTGCCTTCTATGGAGTGAGACCGATGTGAATCAAGCCGATAAACGAATGGGACGTAAGGCCAGGTGTTATGATGACAGGTAAGGGATAGGAGAACAAGGCAGAGCAATGAGATGGGGGAGGTTATTAGATGGAGGGTCAGGGACAACTTTGCTGATAAGGTGACAGCTGGGTAGCTCCCTGAAAGAAAGAAGGGAGCAAGAAACGCCGGGGTCTGGGGGCAGAGCGTTCCAGGCAGAGGGTGAGCCGCGAGACTAATGTTACCGGAGCAAACTGGCAAGGGGAGTGACGGGACGAGGGGGTCGCAGAGGGAGCCAGGCTCCTGATTTCAGAAAGCTTGGGAGGCTCTGGGAAGAATCTGGATTTTATTTCAAGTGATATAAAAAGCCATGGGAGGGGTCAGAGACAGGAATGCATGCTTTTCTCTTTAATGGCTAAGAAACATATAAAACTGCAAAAGAGATACAGATTAAAACCAAAATGAAGTACTAAGGTATTGCTTCAGAGTGGTAAAGCTTATAATATAAAAAATAACATGAGGAGTTCCCATTGCGGCTCAGTGGGTTACGAACCTCACTGGTATCCATGAGCATGTGGGTTCGATCCCTGGCTTCACTCAGCAGGTTAAAGATCTGGCGTTGCCGTGAGCTTCCGGTGTAGGTCACAGACACGGCTCGGAACCTGAGTTGCTGTGGCTGTGGTGGCAGCTGCAGCTGCACTTTGACCCCTAGTCTGGGAACTTTGCTATGTCCCACCACCAAAAAAAAATTATAATATAAAAAATTTGTAAAACCAGATGCTGACATGGTACAGGGAGGTGGCTACGCATCCGTACAAGGAATGCTTCAAGATGTACTTCAAGAGGAAGTACATCTTTTCTGGCCCAGCCTGTGGAATTCCGGGGCTAGGGATTAAATCTGAGCCACGGTTGTGACCTATGCCTCACCTGAGCCTTAACCCACTGTGCCGGGCTGGGAATTGAACCTGAGTCCCAGCACTCCAGAGACCCCCACCAATCCCATTTTGCCGCAGCAGAAATTCCATTATTACTACTTTTATTCAGCATCGTTACTGGAGGTCCTAACCAAAGTAGTAAGATAAGAAAAATAAATAAAAGCCACAAGGAGGAGGGAGGAAAACTGAAAAAAATAATTCTGAAAGAAACCTTTAAAAACAACAAAAATGTTAGGTACTCAGAAAAAATTATAACGTTTTCTTGAGAGACATGAAGGAACATCGGAATAAACAGAGACTATGATTACGGATGGAATGATTCAATGTGATAAATATGTCAATGATTCCCAGACTGGGTGAGAAGATTCAGTGTGTATGGAAGCTCAACTTATGGTTACCAAAAGGGAAGCATGTGGATGAGAGATAAATTAGGTATTTAAGATTAGCAGATGCAAACTACCTTATATAAGATAGATAAACAACAAAGTCCTACTGTATAACACAGGGAAATATAGTCAATATCTTATAATAAACCATAATAGAAAAGAATATGAAAAAGAATGTGTGTGTATATATATATATATATATATATATATATATATATATATATATATGTATCTGAATCACTTTGCTGTACACCAGCAAATTAGCATTGTAAATCAACTACAATTTAAAAAAAAAAAAGATTTGGAGTTCCCCTGGGGCACAGTGAGTTAAGCATCCGGTGTTATCACTGCAGTGGCTTGGGTCACTGGGGTTCAGTCCCTGGCCCCAGAACTTGTGCATGCTGGGTGTGTGGTCAAAAAAGAAAGAAAGAAAGAAAGAAAAGAAAAGGAAAAGTAGATTTAATGTCATTCCAATCAAAAAGACCCAGGAGGACGTTTGAAGAGCTTGAGTCAAGAATAAACAATGACAGAAGTTCCCGTCGTGGCACAGTGATTAACGAATCCGCCTAGGAACCATGAGGTTGTGGGTTTGATCCCTGGCCTTGCTCAGTGGGTTAAGGATCCAGCGGTTGCCGTGAGCTGTGGTGTAGGTTGCAGACGCGGCTCGGATCCCGCGTTGCTGTGGCTGTGGTGAAGGCCGGCGGCTACAGCTCCTGTTAGATCCCTAGCCTGGGAACCTCCATATGCTGTGGTGCGGCCCTAGAAAAGGCCAAAAAAAAAAAGGTAAAAAAAAAGAAAAAGAATAAACAGCGACAGAAATTCCTACTGTGGTGCAGTGGGTTAAGGATCCTGCATTGCCATGGCTGTGGCAAAGGCTGCGGATGCAGTTCAGATTCGATCCCTGGCCGGGGACCTGGCATAGGTGGTCAGTATGGTTGAAAAAGGAAAAAAAGAATAAATAATGACATACATGAAGGAGATAAGGTGTGGGGACATATCCGACAAGATATCAAGTCTTATAATGTTCTGATTACTAAGGAAGTGAGGTATTGGCGAGGGACTAGACAAACTAAACAGCAAAACAGAACTGAAAGCCCAATATATGTTCTATGCACCTGTGGAAACCCGTCAGAGTTTTCAATAAATAAGGCTGAAGCAATTGTGTGATCTCTCCAGAAAAAAAGGAAACTGGATGCTTCTCTCATTACACACACACACACACACACACACACTAGTTAATTATAAATAGATGAAAGATATTGATGTAAGAGGCAACATTTTAAAATGCTTAGAAGCAAATACACAAGAATATTTTTTTTTTCCCTGTGAGAAAGGATTTCTTCGACACCTTGCAAAATGCACTGTTCATCAAATGAGAGCATTTTTAAAAAGCCACAACCTGGAAGAAAATCTTTGCAGGGAATTTGTATAAAGAACAACAACAAAACAAAAACAAAACCAAAAATCTGTTACTGGTGGGAAAGAAACAGACTCATCATAACAAATGGGCAAAAATATGAACAGACCTTTCTTAGGTGAGCGACATGATTGACAAGTAAACGTGGGAGTATGTGCCATCAGAGAGATTTGATTAAGGCCGTAATGAAATACCACTTTACAGCCAGCAGACTGGCAGAAACTTAAAAGTCTGGCAACAGCAAGGGGTAGCAAAGTTGTGGAGTCCCTGCAGCTCTCACGCGCAGCTTCAGGGACTGCAAATTTGTACAAGTGCATTGGGAAACGATGTACCTGCTGTACTGTGAGGCCAAACACACGCATAGCTACATGGCAGTCTTACTTTCAGGTACACATTTTTAGCAGTTGTCTCAAACAGCGGTGCAGACAAAGACTTTCTAGGAAAGAGTTCCCACTGTGGCACAGGTGATTAAGGACCTGGCATTGTCTCAGTGGCAGCGAGGCTTTGATCCCTGGCCCGGCACAGTGGGTTAAGGATCCGGCATTGTTGCATCTGTGGTGTAGTTTGCAGCTGCGGCTCAGATGCGATCCCTGGCCTGGGAACTTCCATATGCCGTGGGTGCAGCCAGAAAAAGAAAAAAAAAAAGCTTTTCTGAAGAATATCGAGGAACAGGGTGGACACAGAGAGTGTTGGACCCTTAACCCTCTGTGCCACAGCGGGAACTTTTTTTTTTTTTAAGGAGCTGATGGTTTTAAAGGGATGTAGTCAAACTTCTAAATGCCCCGCTTTCCACAGTTTTGCCTCCCACCAGTCACTCTTTGTCCACTTCCCTTCACCTCACCCAAACGTTTTCTTTGTGCACCGTCCTAGATTATAACATCAGCTAAAAATCTAGACTGTCAGACAAAGAAAGAGAAATACTGGTGTCAAGTTTGAAGAAGCGACGACTAATGATCATTTAATAAATCTTTTGCAAGTCAGGTATTTTCCAATTCAATGTTTTCAACGACATGGAAGAGCAACCAATCCAGCGATCAGCTGGTACATCATTAAAAATAATGTTTAATAATTAGAGACACAAGGTCACAGGAAGTTAAACCCAAAATTCATGTTCTGTACACATACGTGTTGCAGAGAAGTGTAACAGGGTGATCAGTAAACGACCTATGTGGATACAAGTATTAGGGTGAAGTTTTCAGGGGAGGAAGGAATGAAAGTAAAATTTCAAGAAAAAAATGGAGCGATGTACGATTTCTCAGTGTTAAAAAGCCTGTGCATGTAGTTTTAAATAAGATGGTGATGGGTTATAAATCGCCATGGTACTTAGATTCCACTGGACCCATTTTTTTTAAATGGTGAAGAGTTATAAGAGCAAACTGTGAAGTGAGGCAAATAATATATTTATTAGCCATTAACTGTCAGATTAGGCTTCTTCCTGCTTTATATCTTTGACAGAATTCCTTATTTTTCCCATATTCCTTATAAAAGAGAAGTGATATTAAATAGAGTGCCTTCGGAATACAACAAAATAAAACTTGTCTCAGAAAATTAAAAGGTACTAAGTTTGATTTTTAAATGTTCATATTCACAATGTGCCCAAATTATATCATTTTCAAAAACCTAGGATTAAAAAGTTGAAATCTCAACTTTAAACGATGCAGGAGGAGGCACAGGTTTTCAGATTTTGTTGGAGAGCACACAAGGGGAAAGATAAACTCTTGCAACGCCAAATCCAAGCCAAGGCTACGACCTATACCACAGCTCTCAGCAGCAGCGGATCCTTAACCCACGGGGCGGGATGAGGGATCAAACCTGCATCCTCAAGGATACTAGTTGGTTCCTTTCTGCTGAGCCGCAGTGGGAACTCTGGAAGAGAAACTCTTGAACGTAAACGTGTGTGCTGGACCACTGTGCAGGAATATTCTCAACAGCCTGGTTGGTGCTGGGAAGAACTGGGAACTCAGATCGAAAGGAAAACGACTAAATACGCCTATTCTGGAGCAGCACAGACGCAGGAACTTCGGTGACGCACACCCTGGACAAATCTTGGAAAATCTGTTGAGTGGAAAAGAATAGGATTCCAGTTTTATGAAGTTCACAAACTAACAAAACTAATGTGGTTTGTGACTAAACCCTTCTTGAAAAGCAAGGGAACAATTAGCACAAAATTTATCACAATAGTCACCACTGCTTAACGAATCCGACTAAGAACTGTGAGGTTGCGGGTTCGATCCCTGGCCTTGCTCAGTGGGTTAAGCATCCGGCGTTGCCGTGAGCTGTGGTGTAGGTTGCAGACGCAGCTCGGATCCTGCGTTGCTGTGGCTGTGGCGAAGGCCGGCGGCTACAGCTCCTGTTAGACCCCTAGTCTGGGAACCTCCATACGCCGCAGGCGCGGCTCTACATAAAGGCAAAAAGACAAAAAAAAAACAATAGTCACCACTGGGACAGAAACACCCAGGGGGGCGTTGGTGATGTTCTAGTGTTTATAAAACGTGAATTGTGCTATTTTAAAAATTTTTTAAATATCTTTTCTACATATAATTATGTCCCTTTTTTTCCTTCCTAATATAGTGTGTGTGTGTGTGTGTGTGTGTGCGTGCGCATACCTCTTAGGAGGTTCCCAGGCTAGGGGTCAAATCAGAGCTTCAGCCACCGGCCTACGCCACAGCCACAGCAACTTCAGATCCGAGCAGCGTCTGCGACCCACACCACAGCTCGCAACCACGCCAGATCCTTGACCCGCTGAGCGGGGCCAGGGATCGAACACGCAACCTCATGGTTCCTAGTCAGATTCATTTCCACTGCGCCACAATGCGAACTCCCAATAATGTTATTTAATGTAATCAAATCCATTTTTTTAAAACTCTGGCCGTTTATTGTGGCCATTTTTCCATCGATCACAGGCAGGGTACTGGATCTTGCTGTCAGTTTGTCCACAGTCTCTAAGAAGTTCTCTGCTGCTGCTGCTGCTGCTGGACATTCCCGGGGTCTCCCTCCCCTCGGGGACTCTGTGTCCGCAAGCACACCTTCCCAAGGCCTCCCTCCGAGACTGCACTTTGGGCGGCCTGGCTCAGCCCGCCTGCTCTTCCACGGCCACGCCGGACCCCTGCAGAGAGGCTGGCGCTCACTCTCTCTCGGTGTTAATGCCTAATAGTAAGCCAACAATGCTCTTTCTGGCGCACTTCCCTCCTGCCCAAAGCTGCAAACGTGTAGGAGTTCCCATGGTGGCTCAGCGGGTTAATAACCCAGTTAGTATCCATGAGGATGCAGATTCGATCCCTGGCCTCGATCAGTGGGTTGAGGATCGGCATTGCTGTGGCTGTGGTGTAGGCTGGCGGCTACAGCTGGGATTCCACCCCTAGCCTGGGAACGTCCACATGCTGCAGGTGCGGCCCTAAAAAGAAGAAAAAAGAATAAAGGTGCACAACCAGCAAGGACACCATCCGGCGCAATGGAGTCAGAGGCCAGGTGGACACTCTGGGTCCGCCAGTGGCTTGGTGGCTCCATCCCCACCTCTCGATCCTGGGTCCCTGGCAGATCAGCCCGATCTGACTCAGCGTGGCCGGCACGGGTGTTTGCTGGACTCACGAGTCTCTCAGAACCTGCTCCAGGGTGGCCTCTGCTGAGGCCTTTGCCTGGAGACCTGTGCGGAGGCTGGGGGCATCACCCGCCCCCTCTGCATGGGCAGACGTGCCTCTTGGCGCTTGTCATTTGCAATGAGCTGGGAGGGTGGCTGCGATGATGGAGAGAGGCCCCAACCCCAGAGCTGGTGTGCCTCTGTCACCAGGGGGCCCAGGCCTGACATCCGTGTCCCCACGTGGCTGTCCCTGTCAACGCCGGGGGACCAAGGCAGGTATGTAGTCTAGACAGGCCCTGATGCTGCGAGGGTGCCAGGCATGGCCACGTCCCGGGAGCCAGCTTCATGGGGCTCACAGGGAATAAATCCCTGAGAACCAAGAGACCCCTGAGGATCTGAAGGGTGGATGCCCAGGGCTGTAGGAGGAGCAGGGGATGGGGAGGAGGGCGCAGCCGCTGCTTCCAGCAGAGCTCGGAGCTCAGTGAGGGGGGTGGGAGATGAGGGTGGGAGCCAGGAAAGGTCTAGGGGTTTCCGTCTTGGCACACCAGGAGGTCTCCCAGCAAGATTGGGAGGGTTGTATTGGGACGGGATAATTAATTTCTGTTCTGGAAATGATGCACTTGAAATGAATCTTAAATATCAGAGGATTTTATTTTTTTCTGCCCCTGTGGCATGTGGAAGTTAGTTCCAGGGTCAGGAATCAAACCCACGCCACTCAGTAACCAGAGTCACAGCAGTGGCAATGCTGGATCCTTAACCTGCTGAGCCACCAGGGAACTCCCAGAGGCACTGTTGATTGGTTAACCCAACACCTTTTCCTCTTTTCCACCCACAGAACAGAGGCTGGAAAGGATAGATATTTGTTTTATGTGACCGCATTCTGGCCCAAGAGATAGTCATAAGAGAAAAATTTTCTGGAGGAAAGTGGAAAATCTGGGAAGGCGTTTGCTCTCCTGATCAAAAGATAGATGTATCCTTTTATACAATGGACACAAGTGCAACATCTGGAGCTATGGCAGCCATCTTTTGCATGTGAGGTGGCTTGCTAATGAAGTGGAGCAGCATGAAAGGACTTGAATTAAAAAAAAAAAAAAACTCCTAATACTGGAGTTCCCATCGTGGCTCAGTGGTTAACGAGTCCGACTAGGAACCATGAGGCTGCGGGTTCCATCCCTGGCCTTGCTCAGTGGGTTAAGGATCCGGTGTTGCTGTGAGCTGTGGTGTAGGTTGCAGATGCAGCTCAGATCCCGCGTTGCTGTGGCTTTGATGTAGGCTGGCAGCTATAGCTCTGATTTGACCCCTGGCCTGGGAAACTCCACATGCAGCGAGTGGAGTGCTGTGTCTCAGTAGTATTAGGTTTCGGTTTTTTTTTTTTTTTTTTTGGTCTTTTGTCATTTTAGGGCCTCACAGAGTGAGGCCAGGGATCGAACCTGCATCCTCATGGATACTAGTCGGGTTTGTTAACCACTGAGCCACGACGGGAACTCCAGGTCTACCTTTTTTAATGGCTAATTTTATTCTCTTGTATGGATAGTCTATAATTTATGTGTCATATGTTAAAAGGACTTCCATCCTATTGTATAATAAATGGAATTGGTATGATTAGCTAGCCACTTGAAAAAAATGAAATTTTCACAAATGGAAGATGAATGAAAAGGTTAATGTAATAAAGTACCATCAAATAACAGCACTGTACTAGAAGAAAAAGTGAGTTTTGTGTAATATTAGGTAAGGAAGGATTTTCTAAGCATAGCACCAAGGGCGAGAATCATAAAATTAAAGACTGATTTGAGGGAGTTCCCGTCATGGCGCAGCGGAAATGAATCTGACTGGCACCCATGAGGACGCAGTTTCAATCCCTGGCCTCGCTCAGTGGGTTAAGGATCTGGCGTTGCTGAGAGCTGTGGTGTAGGTTGCAGATGCATCTCGGATCCTGCGTTGCTGTGGCTGTGGTGTAGGCCGGCAGCTATAGCTCCGATTTGACCCCTAGTCTGGGAAAAACCATATGCTGCAGGTACAGCCCTAAAAAGATTAAAAAAAAAAGAAAAAAACTGATTTGAGGACATAAATGTTAAAATTCTGTACATTAAGAAATCATAAAGCCGTGAGCTGTGGTGTGGGTTGCAGACGCAGCTTGGATCCTGTGTTGCTGTGGCTGTGGTGTAGGCCGGTAGCTGTAGCTCTGACTGGACCCCTACCCTGGGAACCTCCATATGCTGCGGGTATGGCCCTAAAAAGACAAAAAGACCAAAAAAAAAATCACAAAATTAGGAGTTCCCGTTGTGGCTCAGGGGGTTAAGAATGGGACTAGTATCCATGAAGATGTGAGTTCGATCCCTGGCCTTGCTCAGCTGGTTAAGGATCCAGCATTGCCACAAGTCGCGGCATAGGTCACAGATGAAACTTGGATTGGGCGTTGCTGTGGCTGTGGCGTAGGCCAGTGACTGCAAGTCTGATTACACCCCTGGGAACTTCCATGTGCTACAGGTGCAGCGCCAAAAGGAAAATTAAAAAAATCTTAAAATTAGAAGGGAAATGAGACAATGAGAAAAATTTTATAAATGGCTATGTAAAGGGTTAATAGCTTCAAGTTTACATATCATTAAAAAAAGAAAAATACTGCAAAAGACAAGTGACTACATCCATCGCACAGCAAAATACAAATTGCTACTAAAAATAAAAAATTTCAACTCCAATAGTGTTAAAATGAAGATAAACTAAGGGGGCCTATTTTTTGCCTTTCAAATAGGAAAAAAAAAAAGTGTTAGGACTCTATCAGTGAGATGCTGGGAACCAGGCAACCTCATTCCTGAGTGAGTGTTTAAATCATATTAGCTATTTTTTTGACATGAAAAGTTGTTCATGCTCATTTAAGTTTAAAGAAGTAGGTTATCATGACAATTAAGGGCTCTGTGTGATTATTGATTGGATCTTGGATGAGAAGAAAATCAGCTATAAAAGACATTATTGGGACAATTGAGGAGATTTGAATATGGACTGCATATTATATCATATCAATGGGAACTATCCTGGGAGAGATAATGGTCTTGCAGTTACAACAGGGAAAGTCCTTGCGCTTATTTATTTAAGGGTGAAAAATCATGATGTTACTAATTTACTAGAAGTGGTTCAGCATCGTGTGTATATACCTGTCATCTTTCTATGTGTCATCTATACAGAGGTCACCAATGTGTTAAAATGCTAGCAACTGTAAATGCAAATGTCACCTCTGAATGTCCACTGAAATAATATTCTAATCTTCAGCTTTCCTATAGGCTTAAAAAAATTTAAAACAAACATGTAAAGGGAAGAGCAGACTGCAAAATAGTTTGAAGAATGTTATTTTATTTTTTAAAGTACATCTGGGAGTTCCCGTCATGGCTCAGCGGTAATGAACCTGAGTACCACCCACGAGGATGTAAGTTCGATCCCTGGCCTCTCTCAATGGGTTAAGGATCCGACGTTGCTGTGAGCTGTGGTGCAGGTCGCAGACGCGGCTCGGATCTGGCATTGCTGTGGCTGTGGCAAAGGGCAGCAGCTACAGGTCTGATTTGACTCCTAGCCTGGGAACTTCAGTATGTTGAGGGTGTGGTCCTAAAAAGACCAAAAAAAAAAGCACATCTGTATTTTTTAGGAGTTCCCGCTGTGGCACAGAGGGTTAAGACCCCAACTGCAGTGGCTTAGGCTGCTTTGGAGGTGCAGGTTCGATTCTTGGCCCCGGGCGGTAGGTTGCTGTAGCTGTGGTGTAGCTGTGGTTGGAACTCAATCCCTGCCTGGGGACTTCCATATATGGTGGGTGTGGCCATAAATTTTTTTAAAAAGCTACCTCTGTATTTTTTAAATATTCAGATAAACCAGAAAATTCAAATAAGTAGAGAACAAATTAAAATCATGAATAAGCTCAGAGAGGACTCCTGTTAACATCTGCTATATGACCTTTTGGAGTATTTCTATGCATTTATACATATACATGTATGCAGTCCTATGCATTTTTTTCTTGCCAAAGTAGAACATATGATGTACGTGCTGTGTGATAACTCGCTTTCTGCATACTCTCACTCTGCTGAACAACTTCCCGTCTCCTGCAGAATATTTATTGTCTGCATATGGATTAGAGGGGATTTATTTTTAACTTTTAGGGCTGTCCACGGCATATGGAGGTTCCTAGTCTAGGGGTCCAATCAGAGCTGAGGCTGCTGGCCTACGCCACAGCTGCTAGCAATGCGGATCCTTAACCCACTAAGCGAGGCCAGGGATTGAACCTGTGTCCTTGTGGATGCTAGTCGGGTTTGTTACCATTGAGCCATGATGGGAACTCCCCGGATAAGGGGAGATTTTAGTGTTTTGCATAGTGTTGCTTATTTGGATTTTTCAAACTTTCTGTGATAATATGACTGATGATTTTTAATACTTACTCGGAACTCATTAAGGACCAAGCATTGTTCTAAGCACTTTGCTTGCACTGACTCATTTAGTCTTCACACCCTCCAGGGCGGGCATTACTGTTACACCCACTTTGCAGACGGGCACTCAGCGGGTCTGGGAGGTCCGGCGGGTGTCTGGGTACAGCGCCTTTGTAACGAGCATGACACTTTGTGGCGAAATGGCAGTGCTCCATTCTCCACAGCGAATAGCTCAGGCACCCGGGGGACACGCCGCCCAGCTCTCCCAGAACCCGGCAGCCGGGCCGGAAGTCATTTTCTGAGTGTAGCTTGACAAAACCGAGATGAGGGAATGGAATGACGGTGACCAAATCGCCCACACAACCAGGCCAAGGTCCTGGCCCGGCTGTGCTCCCAGCCCCCTGCCCCGTGCAGTCAGCTGCACAGGTGGCTCAGGGCGACAGCAAGAGGGCCCTGCACACAACCATCGCTGGGTCCTCAGCCAGGAGCAGAGTGGTGCCACGTTCCAGAACCCCTGTAGGTGTGCGTGTGGTGTGTGCGCGCGTGTGTGTGTGCCTGCTTGTGTGTGTTCTGTGCTGTAGGTAAGGTGTGTGTGCGGTGTGGGGTGTGCATGGTGTATGTGATGTATGTGTGTGTGGTGTGTGGCATGTGTGATGTGTGTGTGCACGGTGTGTGTGTGTGGTGTGTGTGATGTATGTGTGTGTGCATGGTGTGTGTGTGTGGTGTGTGCGTGCATGTGTGATGTATGTGTGTGTGC
>PVHT021183553.1:2383948-2473264 GCA_004024745.2 Catagonus wagneri
AAGCAGACGCACCAAAAGAAAATGGTGCAGGGCGGGGGGATAAACTGGGGGCGTGGGATTAACAGGAGTGCACCAGCGCCATCGCACACAACGCAGACGAACCACAAGGCCCTGCTGTGCTCTGCCCAATAACCTGTAATGGGAAAAACTAAAAAAAGAATGCATATGTCTATGCGTATATATGTGTGTGTGTGTGTGTGTGTGTGTGTGTGTATGCATATAAAACCGAATCACTTTGCTGTACACTTGAAGCTAACACAGCACTGTAACTCAAATATACTTCAATATAAACAAATAAATAAATGATTTACAAAGAGAAAAAGAAAATGGTGCCCCTGGACCATCAGCACCCAAGCGCCCGGGGCGGGGCCAAGCCGCTGGTGGGCGGGGCCTGTTCCCATCTCAGTGGGTGCCCTCATTCCGAGGAGATTTGCTCTGGGCGCTGGGGACCTGGGGGGGCAAGGGAACAGACCCGGAGCCCTTTAACCCAAGGGGGGTGCGGGAGGGGATGCACTCTCCCAGGAGGAGCCGCGTCGTGCAGGTCAGGGGGCGCGAGGCGCGGGTGCAGGAGGCCGGCGGAGCCGGGCCTCAGGGTGGGGAAGGCCTCTCTGGGCAAGGAGATCCCAGAGGTGAGAAGGAGCTCGCTGCAGGCGGGCGGCGGGGTGTGTCTTCCCAGCGGAAGGAAAAGACGGACAAAGATCCAGAGCGGGAGAGAGTCCTGGAGCCGGAGCTGAGAGTCAGGGGCGCAGGGGCCGAGGCGGGTGGTGGGGGCCGCCTTCAGGACTGTGGACTTTCCCGTGGAGACAGTGGGGAGAGGCGGGGAGGTTCCAAGAGGGACTTGTTGGCTGCAGAGAGGAAGGTTTGGAAGGGACAGGAGTGGACAGGGGGCCAGCGTGGTGCAGGGTGGGGGTGGGGGTCGTGTGGGGGAGCAAACGGGGAGGCCTGGGAAGGAGGAGGGCAGAGACCCCCAGCTGGCCTGGGCTTCTGGATGGTTCCCAGCTCTATGCTCAGACGGCAGTGAGGCGCCTGTCAGTACTTGGTTCCTTCGCATTCTGTAAATTACCATCCACTCCTGGTCGCAGAGTTTCCCAATTTTTAATCAATTTGCTTCAGTAGTTTATTAATCAATTAAAGGATTATTTGTCCAGTTTCAGTATGAGCAAAAAATATATTAAAAAACCCAACCGCTTTCTTCAAAGTCAGTGGCAAACTGTGAGCTTTAAAATGCACCTTGAAATGGTTTTTCAAAAAAAATGCATACTTATGGAGAAAAGGTGAACAATAAAATATAAAGAAGGAACTAGAAACCACTCAGAAGTCTTCACAGAGAGATGCCATTGCTAACGTTTTGGATATTTTTTTTCTGGCCATAATAATATATTTAATAGAGCTCAGTTTTCTATACCCTCCATATCCTAATTTCTAAATTTGCATTGTATCATTTCCCCAGGTGATAAACACAATCCAGGACGACCCATCTCCCCTTTTACAGATGTGCCATAATTTAACTCTCCTCCTACTGTTAGACTTTGTCCTCATATTTTGTTATGATGAAAACCGCAGCCACAAACGTCTTTTACACCAATGTTGAAGTGTTCACATTACTCCTTGGCCAGATTCCTAGACATTGAATTTATTCATGTAATTAACACGTATTTATGGAGCTCCCACTGTGATGAAGGCTTGTCTTGGCCCCGGATTCCTGGGCCAGAGGGAAGATTTTCAGAGCCTTTGCATACAATTCCAGACCGCTGTGCAGAATCGCCCTTTCACTTGGTTTCCACCAAGAGCGCGTGGGGCACAGCCCCGCCACGGCCTGGCCGGCACTGCCTGGCGTCACTCAGAAAACCTTGGCAGTGAAAACCTGGGCATTCAGCCGTGCTTTTGTTACCTTCCTGGCCTGGTCCAGCTTTCCTTGGCCTGGAAAGATGAGGGATCGGGTTCCTTCCCCCGGGGCTGGAGAAGCTGTGATCCTGCAGGAGGGAGAGGGACGCTCCGAGGCAGACCCAAGCGCGGTGGCGGACGGTGGGGACGGGCTGGAGCAGACCGGGGACCAATTCGCACCGCTGGCCGGGCAGCCCGCCCCCAGCCCGCACCCGGGCAGCTCTCGGAGAGTGTTCGGTGTGTGGACAGAAGGGGGTGTTTGGATGGTGAGGAACCTCAGGGTGGAGGCGCAGAGGCTGAAGGACCTCCCCCCCTTTCTTATCACCAGCCCACCCCCTGCCGCCACCTCCGAGCCCTCCTTGCAGCCTGGAGTGACCTGCCCGGCCTGGCCCACCGTGTGGCAGCGGTCAGGCGTGAGGCTTTAAGGATGCCCAACAGAAGGGGCCGGGCCAGTCTGGCCGCCCGATCCCTTCTCCCCACCTGGAATGCACATGCTGAGGCAGGACAGCCCTCAGTGAGGGCCAGGAGGTGCATCTGTGAATGAGGTTGACCAGGTGGCCGGGAGGAGGCTGGGCCCGGACGGCTTTCTGGAGTTGTCCATGCAGCCCTGGGTCACCTGCCTCCAGGTGCCGTCCCTTAACTGATTTAAGCCAGTGTTTCCTAAATCTGTTCCCAAATAGATAACCAACATGCCTGGGAATGGAACTGATTTCTCCTAAAAGCACTTTTCTCTGTCCCCTTTCGGCTTGCTGCCTGGAAGACAAGCCACCTTTGCTCTGGTTTTTTGCATTTGCCCTGCTGGGGATCCCGTGATCTCGCAGCTTGGGACACCGCCTCCCAAGGATGGCGTCACCTTCTCTGTCGCTTAGTCCACAAGACACTCCGTGGTACCGTGGGCTCCTGACGCCACAGGGAAATCTCAACAGAAACCAAATACCAGCGGGTCCTGCGACCACGTGGCTCTGTCTTTCTGACACGGATGTGTCGGGGGAAAGGCCGCTCTGCAGAGAGAGAAGCATCTGGAAGGTGCTCAAACTGCTAATGGCGGCAACACCTGGGTGGTGGCATTTGGGGTGAGTCTTACGTTCTTATTCTTCTTCTCTGCTTTGGGCAGGTTAACACAGAATGCATTTTGCAAGAGAAAATTTTAATATTAGTAATAACGTCATCTTGGACTGGGTTTATTTTCCAGCCACGGCTGAGTCCTTCTCGCACATCTGGGGCAGTGTGGGCCAGTGCAAAGA
The DNA here is from genome assembly GCA_004024745.2 of Catagonus wagneri. Lineage (NCBI taxonomy): Eukaryota > Metazoa > Chordata > Mammalia > Artiodactyla > Tayassuidae > Catagonus > Catagonus wagneri. The sequence continues at coordinate 2,387,077 of PVHT021183553.1, forward strand.
TACATTAGAAAGTCTGGAGGTTCCAGCCCCAGCCAACCCCTGGCTGGGGGGAAAATGTTCGCTTGAGGTTTCTTCTAAATGAAAAAGTCAAAAGAGCTGCTCCTTGTTTTTCCCTTCTTGTCACGACTGCGGCACCTTGGGCGAGTTCCCTCAAGCGCAGGCTGCTGGGCCCAGCAGAATCCCCTCCATAAGCATGCGCCTGGGAATAAAAACCCAACTAATCGTGACAACTGACCCCTCCCCCCCAAAAAAGAACCCCCACAAAAACCTCCATGGAAGCGGTGTAGGTATATTTTCATTTCTTTATTAGAAAGAGGCCTCTACACTATAGCCACTTCTTTCCATTACTTTACACATTTTTCTTTTTCTCTTTTTTTTCCCCTTAGAATACTGTACAGCGAACACAAAAAAATCCCAAGGCAGGAAAATACAAACTGGCATATTTAATCAAAACAAGATCATATGAAATAACAAGCAAAGTGAAATGTCTGTCAATGGTTTTAATTACAGTACAAACAATATAAATAAAGCATCATTGAGTCATTGTGAAACATAAACTTGCTGAATGAGGTAATATAAAAACAACCAAAAAAAAAAATAAAACCAACCCCAAAAACCAAACCCATCTCTGGATAAACCCCAGGCCCACTCTTTCATCTTCTCTACATGGCTATTTACAGAAATAGAGAAATGTGCTCACAAGTGTCCCGAGGCTCATCTGTCCCTGGTCCCTCCTTAAAAGGCCTCTCACTCGTCACCTTTGACCTGCTCAGGCTTGCCTTTCAGAAACACGCCCAGTGGCAAGATAAGAACCTGGTTCCGAGGCAGAGGCAGGAGGCGGGCTGTCTGTGCCTGTGGCTGGCGTGGCCCACTTCCCGCCTGGGACTCCCGGGACCCAGCAGGCGCCTGCGATCAGGTGCACACGGCGTCCCCAGCACGCGGGGCTTAGGCGGGGCAGGAGCCTCAAGAAATGGATACAGTTTCGACCTAAAAACCCAGCGGGAGGAGAGAAACCGCGCTGCATTTTGGAGAAAGCATTATTTCCAACACCAAGATGCATTAACTGCAATTTCTCGGTACCCACCGTCCAGCCACCACAGGACAGCCCCATCCTTGCTCAAGTCCACCAGCGCAGTCCGGTGAGAAAACTGCACGGACCCCGGGGTGGGACTGGGGGGCTGCGAGGCGCACAGTGTGTTCACGTGAGCTGAATCCCTGGCCTGGCCCCAGCCCACGGCGCCCCGGGTCCAGCCTGTCACCCCACCTCTAAAGAACCAGGGCGGGACGCACCTTTTCCCCAAGGCGACTCAGCGGACCGTCAGGTGCAGAGCTGAGTGCAGTGGCCCCCGCTGGGCTGCCCGCCAGGGTCTCTGCGGAAAGCGGTCACGCAGGGTTCCTAGGTACAGGCGTTAGGCCGGGGGGCGGGGTGGGGAGGACGGGGGACGCCTTTGATCACCAGAAGCCACTGCTGAGTGTGAACACTTAGGGACTGGGCAGAGACTCCTTTTAAAAGAGTATATGAACCAGCTCAGACATCAGCTTCCGGGGCCCAGCCGGGAGACGGGGCGTAACCTGCTTTGGGGGCGACTGCTCCTGACAGCTGGCGTGTTATGGGGCGTTGCTCCGTTCAAGTTCCCTCAGCCCGCTCACCTCTTGTCTGGTTTCTCTCTTTCACCTGCATCTCAAGACGGAGGTCAGGGAAGGCTCACCGATCCTGAAACCTAGATCAGTCCTCCACGCACTTGGACAAGCCAGCCTTTATCCTATGCCTTGATCTCAACCCTCAAAGGGTCCTTCTCTGCAGAGGCCACATCTATAGACCCAGCACAGGCCAAGCCCCGAGCCCGCCTCTCGCTCGCTCAGGCAGGTGTCTTGCCTCGCCCTGCATATGGCCAGCACCTGCTGGGTGCTGGGGGTCCCATAGCTGGAAGTCATGCTCCCGTCCCTTTACCTGGGGCAGCTCACCTGTACACCTGCAAGCTTCAGAGCCACCGCGGGTCTCAGCTGGGCTCGCCTGTCCCAACCCTCCTTCTTCCCCAGCACCGAAAGCCCTTCGGATGGGATGGTGGCCTCAGACATGGACGCTTTTATCAAGAAGGGGGTGCAAACCCTCAAACCAAATGCAGTCAACCGATGGCAACAACAACACGTCATAGGTGAAGTGCAGCAAGGAGAGGTTTTCAAGTTCACGGTCACTGCAGCCTTGCTTTGGGGAGGGTGCTTACCACACTGGAGAAACAGAAATACCAAACGTGGCCTTTTTTTTTTTTTTTAATCACAGATTAAAATCAGACTTTTTGGTTTTACAAACTCCGCTACTGATGAAACATCCTCTAGTTGTCAACTCAGACCCAAAGCGGAAAGAGCCAAACTGGACAAAAGCACGAATCTGTGTTTAAAAAGCAGCAGATAGCCAGAATTAGATAGGGAATTTATTCATAGTTTTGGAAGCTCTATTTCAGGACAGCACTTCTTCTCTAAGGGGGAGAAAAATCCATGGTTTGGGGATAAGACCACCTGAGGTGGCTGAATGTCCGACGACGGGATGCTGGTCCTGAGTGGCCCCACTCCCTTCTCTCTGGGATGTCACAGCCTTTAGGGTCCCAGGGACGACTTCCTGGCGGTGATGAAATGAAAGCCGGAGCACTGCTCCATCCATCCAAGGGACTGACCCGCTCCCGGTCTCTCCTCTCCACGACTGGAAGAAGTCTGACGTCCTGCCTGAAAGGCGGCTGACTGGGGCACCTGAACACCCGAGGAGCTGGGGGAGGAGGGCACAGGGCAGAGCAGGGGCGCAGCCGGGCCCCCTGGCCACCGTGAGCGGCGCACCTGGGCACCTGGCCTGGCCGGGGCGGAGGCCACACCAGGGGTCCCCTGACCGCAGGGCTTCCTGAGGAAGTCACATGGGCCTCCCCCCAGGAGAAACACGTCAACGATGGGGAAAAGAGAAAAATGCCAGTCTCGATGCCAAGCGCCCTTACTGAGCTTTTTGGCGAAGGATGAGGGTGACAATCATGGCAAGACACGACTTCACCAAGTGTGAAACCCACGTTGGAGGAGGCAGCTAGAAATAAATTATATTTCCCAGGAAAGAAGACGCGCACCAGCAGCACACTTCTATCTGAACTGCTTGCTGACGGCGTTTCAATTTGTTTGCTCGAAGGACATAAATACAATCCAGGGGAGTTCTAGAAAAGTCAAGATGACCTTGTGGGGCGCGAGACGGATGCAGACAGAGCAGAGCTGGGGGAGGGAAGCAGCACGGGTCCGCCTGTCCACCGTCCGTGCCTTGGCAGAGGGTTCTGAGACCTGGCCATACTTACCCAGAGAGGACCTGCATGGCTGCAGGGCTCCTGAACCTCCCTAGGCGGGAATATGGAGTTCCCCCCCTTGTTTCCAGAACATTCTAAATGCAGTAAGAAAGGCTTGGTGGGGTTGGAGCCACGGGGACCGTGAGCACAGCCTGGGCTGGGGGTCAGGCAGGGCGCAAAGGGGGAAGGTGCGACCACCGAGTGCAGGCACGGGAAGAGGTGAAGGTCAGCCTGGAAAGGGAGGACGGCTCCAGCCAGGTGCACGGCCACTGACCAGCCCGCAGGCTCAGGGAAGAAGAGGGGGGCGGTGTGGGCGGGGAGGGGAGCTGAAGATACCCGCTGCCAGCCCAGGTGCCCCCGCAGGAAGCTCTGGCTTCCCGTGTCCCCTCACCCTTCCCTCCCCTGGACAATCCACTCGGACTAAGGATGGACGGCCCACCTCGGGAAGCGGGCCCGTCCTTCGGGCAGAAGGGCTCTCACGCCCGCCTGACACGTGGGGTGGGAAGGGGCACCAGGGGGTTCAGCAGAGAGGGGAGGGGCTCAGTGGGAGGGGCTGGCCAACAATGTGCCCCCGGGACCCCCGGGACATGGCCTCGGGCCAGCCGGAGGGGGCTCCCTCTGCCCTAGCTCAGGTCCTACCCACGTTCTGTGCTTAATAAACGGCCTGCTCCTGAGCCTCCAGCCCCCCACTGGGCGTCAGGCTGCCATTTATCACACCGTGTCCACGTCACCACATCCTGCAGGCCGCAGGCTTCCCAGCCGAGGAAGCGGGAAGCTGCTGCGCCAGGCGCTCTCCGCCCCAGGCCTGCCTTTCTCATCAGACTGTTGACCCTAACGAAGTCGGGACGGCTCCTTTGCAAACGTGGGGAATGCCCTTGAACGTGTGCAGAGGCCACGACGCCCGGGGGCGGGGACAGAAGGGCGCGGTGGCACAGGAAAGGTGCTGAGGTAAGGGTTCCGGGCTCGAGTCACCACGGGAGAGCCTGCACCTGCTGCCCGCGACCGCTCCCTGGGGTGATTCCACGTGGCGCGGGCTCACCGGGAGACAAGAAACTGCACCTGCTTGGGACCAAAGACTCACGACAACGACGTCACTCGCTCACCCTCAACTGCTCTCTCCTGCAAAGACAAAGACGGGAGACCGAAGGTACCCGGGACCCTGGCTCGGTAAGAACCACCCTAGTTCTCGAGGTCCACCCGCGCAGGGTCGGAATCAAGTCTCCTTTCTCTGCGGGGGTCTCCTGGCCACGGGACGGATCCAGAGAGCTAATGATGCATCCAGACCACCTGTGCCAGCACCCTCAGGAGGGGCCACCTGCTCACGCGCCCTCCCCAGCCAGCGGGCTTCTCGTCGAGGACAACCTTTCGTTCTGAAGAGAAGAGGTTACGTGGATGCTGCAGGGGTGGTTTCCTATGTCACTGTCCCAGAGCTAATGTGGGAATAAACAGTGACCACGCGACCCCCCCCCTTCCCAAACTGGCTATTTCTAACACTGGCCTGGCTGGTTGCTTCTCTGGCCTTGCTGTTAGTAGGGCTTGTAAGATGGGAATGAGAGACTGGTCAGCAAAGAAGCCACTGTTCCTGGAACACAAACAGATGAGCCACAGGTCACCCTGATGTTAAAAGAGAACCTTTCAAAGCCACTGCGGCTTCTCCTCTGTTGCCAAAACTCGGGCTCAAGAAAGCAGGCTGCCTCCTAGAGCAGAGCAACACGGCTGAAAATAGCAGGAGGGGGGTGTCCTTTTCTAAAGGAGAAATCAGTGAAGTCCTGGCGCTGGAGGGGCGGAGGGAAGAAGCAAGTTGAGCATTCGGGTCATGAAAGGCTGAGTGAAAAAAGTCATCTGGGAAAATATTATACTATAAACACATATCGTAATATGTACACACTCATATACATCCCAAAGAGAAGCCTCACAAGGAATTCCGTTTCTTTTCAAAAGAAGGCTTCACTATGATAAAGCATTCCTATGGTGGGAACTAACTACAATGAAATAATTTAAGAATTTCGTTTATACTCCAACTGCCTTCACTATCTAGTCTACGCAAATGGGACACCAACGTGTGTGGCTGGATTAGAGCGGTGATGCGTTCTTCAAAAATAGGAAGGACTTTTTTTTTTTCCTATTCACATTGAAAATAACCACACAGTGATGACACACAGAATTAAAAACCGGGCGGAGGGATGACAGAGCTGTGGTCGAGGCTCCCGGGCCTGGGGCTTCCGCACCCCGTTATCCTGGGAATTGCTGCGTTCCGTGGAGCTGCGTTTAGGTTAGAATGCCCATGAAACACTGACCCACGGAGAAATTGTGTAAAGCTTTATTTCCCCCCCCACCTATTTTAATTTAAATATTTTTTTTAAAAAGTGAAAGAAGAGGAAAAATTCTTACAAAATAGAAGGTTTAATATATGAGAGCAAGGAACCTTCCCGGAGGCAGCAGGGTGAAGGTGGCCCTATGTTTCTGTGCTGTCCTTCAAGGTGACACCCCCCTGCCACCACCAGCCCCGCCATGCTGCCCAAGGGCTCAAGGCACGGTTGCCCCTTTTCTTTTTAACCTCGGGTGTCATAATCTGGTTTCCTATGTTTGGCCATGACGCTGAAGGTGGCTCAAGTCTGAAGCAGCCAGCAACCATGATGACGGGAACTCGGGGGAGCTACTAAAACGAAGGGCCTGGCCACTGCGTTAAAAAAAAAAAAAGTCTTGATTAGGGAGTCTCATGAGGCGGTCTCTGCCCCCCAGATCGGCAGCAGCAGTCAACGTGGACCCTCGAAAAGCACTTGGGTCTGGAATTTGCAAAGTCAACCCCTGCCTTGTCACCGCCCCTTCCTTGGTGTTGGCCCAAGCAGTGTCAGTCCTAAATCGTGCTTCTTTCAATAATGAGGAGTCACGTGCCTCTTTCCTTCTCTAATACGCTTCAGAGTCTTTTTTTTTTTTTTTATGATTTTAATAAGCAAATTGTACCACCATGTTATCCTGATATGTTCCTTTTTAAAAGCTGTACATCACATTAATGGAGGTGTTTACGGCTGGCGATATTTCGCATGTACAATGATCTGTAACCCTCTTATCTCAACCAGTTGCATATTATTAGTTCACATCTAGTTCAATTTATAAATTAACAGAGGTGCCATTTGTCTGTACAAAAATCAATGCATATTTATGAACTTCTTTTATTCAAATAGATTTTCACACTCATCTAAAGACGTAATACGGGAGCCTGTGTGACTGGGGTGACGTGGCCCCGGAGGGACTGAGGCCCAAGACACACGCCACGGGTTTTTTTGGGGGGTGGGTTGGGAGAAATAGCTTTTCACGCATTAACTTGGTGTACTCAGTGTGCTTGAAATGCTGTTGTGAGCTGAATTTGTGATTTCCTTGTGAAGTTCCAAGTCACCCTTATTTATTTTTTCCATTCTGTTTTTGCACCAAGGAGACTGCAGTCAAATACTCGGCAACTGATCTCCTCTCTTTGGACTGAAAAATTAAACAGATACTAAATTATGACAGTGAATTTAGAAAGGAGGGCTCCAAGGGCTTGGAAGAACATGTCTGGGATAATATGATGCTTCTAAGAGTATTGCAATCACATCGCGGCAATCATCAGAGCGTGCTGTGTAACTACCTCCTCCGCTAATATGCTTTCTTCTTGGTGATGACTAATCATGTTCCATTAAACGGCGGTAATGCTGCAAGAACTCAACTATCCGAGTGTAATGAAGCCAGTACTCTCCCTGGACAAATTAGCTACAACTGATTTGACACATACCATCATAGGGGCTTCAAACCTGACAAACTCTGCTTGCTTCTGATTTATGCCGTCAAGCTCCTTGGAGAAGAGATGAAATCCAAGCGATCCGTTCGGTAGAGGTGAAATGTACTGATGTGCTTAACTGCCAGTTAAGGGGAGTTACCCCTTCTCCCGGCTGCTCGCCTCCCCGACCCTCCCCCCCTCGTCTCCGAGTCCCTTGTGCCCTGCTCCGTCGCCCGGCCACCCGACGGACCGGGGTCCGGCGCCCGTGTGCTACCGTCAACGAACCCGGCTCGCCGGTGCTCCGGTCTGTCCATCAGGGAGTTGACGCTGCCGCCTCGGGGCCTCCTCTTCGCCCCCCGCCCCCCAGGCCCGTCCGGGTTTTGTGGCTGCGCTGGGGGTGCGGGTGCGGGTGCGGGTGGGGGGCGGCGGGGGTCCGCCGGGAAGGCGTCGGGACTCACGTGCGGTGACTCCCGAGGCCGCGGGGGAGGCCGCGGGTCCTTAGATGATGGTGGGGACCCTCCCGCCGCTGCTGCTCCGGCTATTGTTCTTCCGGGACAGGTTGGGGGTGGCCATGAGCACGAAGCGCTCGTCGGGGCAGCCGTACTGCAGCAGCACGTCGATGCACTCCTGGCTGGAGGCCTGGCGCGCGTAGGCCAGCGCCGTGTTCCCGTGCGCGTCGCGGGCCATCACGTCCACCCCGTACTGCGGAGGAACACGGGCGCGTTAGGGGCGCCGGGCCGCCCAAGGGAGCGGCTAGCCAGCAACCGGCCGGGGAGAGCGCGGTCCAGCGTCCCCGCACGGCCAGGCGCCCAGGGGTGTCCTCGGAGGAAAGAAGGTGTGCTTTTTGTACCGCAAAGCCCCTCCCCTGTGCAACAGAAACGGACGGGGGATAACTCTAGTTTGGCTATTTCTATTTGTTTTTAAATTTTTTGACTACCTTCATCTAATTCCCCTCTCCCTAACCCCTTCCACCTCCGACCTCTCTTTCTACAAGTTTCCTTGTTTCGATTTCTTTTTAATTTTTTTGTCTTTTTAGGGCCGCACCCATGGCATATGGAAGTTCCCAGGCCAGGGCTGGGACCGGAGCTGCAGCTGCCGGCCTACGCCACAGCCATGAGGGATCCAAGCTGTGTCCGCGACCTACACCACAGCTCAGGGCAACGGGATCCCCCGACACCCTGATCGAGGCCAGGTATTGAACCTGCGTCCTCATGGATGCTAGTCAGATTCGTTTCCGCTGGGCCAGGATGGGAACTCCCTGCTTGTTTTAGAAGTGTAACTGACCTAAAACACTGTTAGTTTCTGGTACCCAACACAGTGATTGGATATTTCCATACATTTCAAAATTATCGCCATGATAAACCCAGTTGTCCTTTGTCACCATACAGCTGTTCTATGCTGACCTGCCAATTGAAAACACAAAAAAATGGATCTTGGAGGCTGTTCATTTGCACTGTAGGAAACACCTAGGTAACATGTAAGAGCACAAGAAGAAAAAATCACCTATACTCTCGCTATTCAGAGATAATCTTGGCTCATATTTCAGTGTGTTTCCTTCTAATGGTTCTTTGAATTTCAATGCAGATATGATGAATAACAGACAGATTTGCACAAGCAATTTGTATCTTTTTTTTTTTTAACTGACCATGATGCACTGATCATTTTCTCATTATCATTAAAATTTACTCAAAAGCATGACACAGAATAGCCAGGGAGTATTTCTCCATATGAACACCACTCAGTGCTCTGTCCTCGGGCGCTATAGGTCAAGTTTAAAGACTGCCATTGGTAGAAAGTGCTGACATGTCCATCCTCGTGTGGAATCTTTCTCAGCAACTCCGGTTGTTAGAGGGATGACTAGAAGGGGACTTCCTAGGTTAAACCACACAAACATTTTCTTTTTATCTCTTATTTTTAAAAATTTATTTTCCTGGCCATACCTGTGGCACGTGGAAGTTCCCAGGCCAGGGATTGAACTGGCACCACAGCAGTGACCTGAGCCACAGCCATGACAATGCCAGATCCTTAACCCGTTGAGCTACCAGGGAACTCCTCCACAAACATTTTAAAGCTTCTTACTCTTGGAAAAGGGTGGATTGGGAGTTCCCTGGTGGCTCAGCAGGTTAAGAATCCAGTGTTGTCACGGCTGTGGCCCTGGTCATTGCAGTGACTCGAGTTTGATCCCTGGCCGGGGAATTTCTGCATGCCGTGGGCACGACTTGAAAAGAAAGAAAGAAAGGGGGTGGACTGATGTCCACTTCCACTGTAACTTATGGAAGTCTTAACTCTCATCTTCACGAAGCATTAGCATTAAAGGAACTCTTGGCCAGTGTGAGAGGAAAAGATGGCATGTGTCTTATTCATGGAACTGTGCTCCCCTAAATCCATCTGTTGAAGCCCTAACGCCCAGTCCTTTGGAACGTGCCTGGATTACAGACGTAATGAAGTTAACTGGGGTCTCACAGGAAGGGTGCTCACCCAGCGTGACCGAGGTCCTCACAAGAAGAGGAGACACCAGGCTGTGTGCTCACAGAGGACCGGCCCTGTGAGGGCGCAGCGAGAGGTCAGCTGTCCGCAAGCCGAGGGGAGAGGCCCTGGGAGAAAGCCCCTGTCCTCACCGTGACCTTGGACTTGTGGCCTCCAGGGCCATGAGAAGATAAATTTCTGTGGCTGAAGCCCCCGCCCCGTCTGTGGCATTCTGTCAGGGCAGCGCCAGCAGAGTCACACGCAACTGCTAACAAGACGCTGAACGTGCGTGATTTTTGTTATCTGTGCATCAGTTCTTCCACGACACCCATCCCAAGAGTCAGGTCAAAGTCTGTGGGAACTGGGATCGTGCTCAGCTGCGTGGACAGACCCATCCCCTGCCCTGGGGGTGGGGACAGAAGAGCTCTCAGCGGGTGACCCCCCCCCCCGACGGTGTCCCGCCACTGGTGAGCACGCACCTCCCTCCCCATCCAGGGACCCAGGGACCCACTCATTCCGCCACCTTTGGAATGGGGACCTGCCGTGGCAGGGAACCCCAAAGGCGTGCAGGCACTGCCAGGCAGGGCGTGCGGGCTTCTCAGAAGCAGCTTCTGGCCGGCACAGTCACTTTCTCCCTCCCCTCTCCCCCTTCAAGCTGCAGGGCAAATGCTGCCATAGAAATTTAAAGACGTAACTTTCCCTATGTGGAATTAACCAGGATAGTCTGGGAGAAACCCTTGGACAAACGCCTACCACATCAAACCTCAAAGTGTGGGGTCCAGCATTTCTGTGCCGTGTGAATGGAAAGCCCCAAGGTTTCGGGATGGGAAAACTATATAAAACAGTCAGTTCAAGTCCTCTCTCTCCAGCCCCCCAAAAGGTGATGGGAGTGTTCTGTAAAAGCCATGAGAGGGACACCACCAACCACGCTTAAGCTGAAGCGATCATCACAGAAGTGAACGTGGCAGAAACACTAGCAAGTGCCGTGCAAAGCAGGCCACTGTGCCTGCAGGAGGAGAGCCTGTGCCACCGCGTCGCTTCTCCCCGTTCTCGGTGCTCTGCACCTGCCGTCACACAGGTGAGCCAAAGGCAGGGCCCCCGCACCCACATCATCACTCCCCTCTTCCCAGGGTTTCCCACTGCCGGGTGGGCAACAATAACGTCTCCCCCCACCCAGAAAGATGCCCAGGAGCAGTGCCCGGTACCCGCCGCGATCCCCCCCGCCCCGGGCACGTGGGCGACCTACCCAGATGAGCAGCTGGGCCAGGACCACGTTGCCCTTCCGGCAGGCCAGGTGCAGCGCCGTGCGGCCGTCCCCCTCCCCGCACGTCTCGTTCACCTCGTCCCGGGAGCCGTGCGCCAGCAGCAAGATGACCGTCCGCAGGTCCTCGTCGGCGGTGGCCCGCAGCAGGTGCTGGCCCAGGGACAGCTCCGTGCAGGGCAGCGGGGCCAGGAAGAGCTTCTGCTCGTACTTGGCCCGGATCCACCGCTCCTTCTCTTCCCTGCAAGAGCCACCAGATGGGTCAGGTCACCGCCGGGCGGAGAACCGAGGCTGCACCCCCCTGCCCGGCTACCGCCCTGTGCGGTGTGTGGTCGGGGGGTGCCCGGGGGAGGTGGGCCAGCAGGAGACAAGTGTCCTCACCGGCAGCAGGAAGTCCCCCGGGAAAGGCTCCCCTGCAGTTTACAAACTGGGTGAGTGACCCCCACCCGGAGCACCACCTGGGCACCCGCTGGGAATGCAGATTCCCAGGCCCCGTCCCGGCGGGCCCCCCGCCCCGAGTTGGAAGCAGCCCCGCGTGCGTCCTGATGCCCCGAAGTCTGAGAACCGTGGATCGGCTCTTCGGCTCTCACGTGCGTGCTTTTGCTTTGTATGAAGTTCCTGGGCCAGGGGTTGAATCCACACCACACCAATGACAACGCCAGATCCTTAACCTGCTGAGCCACCAGGGAACTCCTTCTTTAGCTTTTAGTGCAGAAGTGGCCCCAGAAGGCCCAGCACACTGAGGACCCCCAGAGGCCACAGGCCCGGAGGCCCTTCTGTTGTGAGCAGATCCAGTTGAGAGAGCTGGGAGCCAGGATTAGAGGTCACGCGGCTGGAGTCCAGGGGCAGGCTAGCCGGCGGGCTCCCCAGCCTGGTGTGACACTGCGGTCTGAGCTCTCAACTCATCCGCCCTGGGTGTGTGTGTGTGTGCATGAACTCCAGGGTCTATAAACATCCCCGTGGGAGACAATGTCGCTACGGACCACGTGGGAACTGGCAGGGACTCCAGCAGGGAGTTTGGAAAAGAAAAACAAGCGAAGCCTGTGACTCTGCTGGATTCTGGGATGTCTCTGGATACTGGGGGAAGTCTCAGTGGGGCCCGTCAACAGCTCCTTCTTGGGAACTCCTGTCATGGCTCAACAGAAATGAATCCGACTAGGAACCCTGAGGCTGTGAGTTCGATCCCTGGCCTCGCTCAGTGGGTTAAGGATCTGGCATTGCCAGGAGCTGTGGTGTAGGTCACAGAGGCGGCTCGGATCCCGTGTTGCTGTGGCTGTGGCGTTGGGCTGGCGACTACAGCTCCAATTAGACCCCTAGCCTGGTAACCTCCATACACTTCGGGTGCGGCCCTAAAAAAGTTAAAAAAAAAAAACCCAAAGAAACAAAAAAACAACTCCTTGACGAACAGGAGCCGGGTTTCTCAAGGAAAGTGTGCAGGACCCAGACTAGGATGCCGAGCTGAGTCGGTTGCAGAGGGGAGCAGGGCTTGTGGAGGGAGGGGGTGTGGGGAGCTGCGAGGGTGAGGTTGGCAGCTGGTGCCCCGCCCCCAACAGCACAGCCCAGGCTGGGGGCGGGGTGACAACAGGACCCCTCTCTGGGGCCCAGAGAGGACAGGACGCTGCCTAAGACGTCTGGAAAGAGGGCTGGGAGAACGAGGAGCAGGCGGTTGGGGAGGAGAGCTGAAGACAGGGAGAAGAACCCACTGCAAGGTGTGTTTACACTGACTGGAAGGAAAGGACCCAGGGCCATCTATTTTTGTACTCTGGCTGCTAATGGTGGATCTCCAAAAAGGAGTTCCCGCTGTGGCTCCGTGGGTTAAGAACCCGACTAGTACCCATGAAGATGTAGGTTTGATCCCTGGTCTCGCTCAGTGGGTTAAGGATCTGGCGTTGCTGCAAGCTGAGGCTTAGGTAGCCGATACGGCTCGGATCTGGAGTTGCTGTGGCTGTGGTGTAGGCCGGCAGCTGTGGCTACGATTCAATCCCTAGACCGGGAACAGCCACGTGCCACGGGTGTGTGCCTAAGACAAAAAAGAAAAAAAAAGGTGAAAACTACTGAAAACAATAACTATGGAAACAGCCATCCTCAAGACGGCAGCACGGCTGGGGGGTTTAAAGCACAAAAAAAAAAGGGGGAAAAAGAAAAATACAAAAGATGGAAGTGAGATTTCATAGCAGCTCTTGAAATGGGAACAGTGAGGCCAGGGGCTCCCGGGGCGCACAGAAGCTTCTGGAGGAGGGTGATGACAGAGAAGTGGCTGCAGTAACCGCCAGCGACCTGATCCACAGCGGCTCACCATCGCCCGGTCCCGGAACGCAGCATTTCCCGCGGGCACAACCAGGGCGCCCGCAAGTCACACAGGGCCTCGGCCCCACGGAGCAAGACAGCCCCTCACCCATGACGTTCTTGTCCCCAAGCACAGAAGAAGGGCCGTGTTTACACCTTTTGCCTGTGTTTACACTGCTCCTAGGGCTCTAGTGTCGGGGGAGCCCTAATCTGTTTTTAAATACTTAGGCAAACAAATTCTTCCAGGAGTAAATCTGGATTAGTTTTGCTTCACTTCCTGGCCCAGGCGAGTGACCCCAGTGTGACCCCCGACCCTTTTCATTGGGAGATTTCCAGAACACGTGGCCACAGCTGAGGACACCCCCCACAAACGCAGCTCGGAGGCCTGGCCTGCCGGCCTGCCCACCTGCCCACCTGGGCCAAAATACAAGCACAAACACACGGTCAACGCGTGGGAACTCCCGGATGAGGCTTAGGATGGGCCGTGTTTTCATGTCAAGAACCTTATTTAAAACGTATTAAACAGGAGTTCCCATCGTGGCGCAGTGGTTAACAAATCCGACTAGGAACCATGAGGTGGCAGGTTCTATCCCTGGCCTTGCTCAGCGGGTTAAGGATCCGGCGTTGCCGTGAGCTGTGGTGTAGGTCGCAGACGCGGCTCGGATCCCGCGTTGCTGTGGCTGTGGCGAAGGCCGGCGGCTACAGCTCCTGTTAGACCCCTAGCCTGGGAACCTCCACATGCCGCGAGTGTGGCCCAAATAAGGCAAAATGACAAAAACAACAACAAAAAACGTATTAAACATACGTTGGTGCACTTCAGACATCGCCAAAGGCATAGAGCCGAATGCAAACTAAATAAGAAGGGGACCCGGCCATATGTAAGTTGCAACTGCTAATTCTCATTTTCTGGCAGGCATGACAATCAGACCTCTTTTATTCTGCTCCGGTTGGTTTTAATACTCATTGCCGAATCAGCCAGGGATAAACCAAAGCACGGAACATGGGCACAACAGTCCTAACTGCAATTACTCCCCTTTCTTTTTAATAGGCGAATGCCCCAGCCTGGGAACGAGGTCAGACCCACAGCTGCTGGCTCCTCTCCTGGAATCGGCGTGTTCCCATAGGACCCACCAGGAAAGCGCACACACGTCTGAATGAGGAGAAGGTAGAAGCTGTCCTTTGCCTTTATTTTTATTTTTTTATGGCCACACCAGCGGCATATGGAGGTTTCTGGGCTAGGGGTCGAATCGGAGCTGCAGCTGAGGCCTACGCCACAGCCACACCAGATCTGAGCTGCATCTGCGACCTACACTACAGCTCACAGAAATGCTGGATCCTTAACCCACGGAGAGAGGCCAGGGATTGAACCTGCATCCTCACGGAGAAAATGCTGGGTCCTTAACAAGCTGAGCCACAACGGGAATTCCCCGTTCTTTACTTTTCCTTTTTTTTGCTTTTTAGGGCCGCACACTTGGCATATGGAGGTTCCCAGGCTAAGGGTTGAATGGGAGCTATAACTGCCGGCCTACCCCACAGCCACAGAAACTCGGAATCCGAGCCACGTCTGCAACCTACACCACAGCTCACAGCAATGCTGGATCCTTATCCCACTGAGCGAGGCCAGGGATCAAACCTGCAACCTCACGGTTACTAGTCGGATTTATTTCCACTGCACCATAACGGGAACTCCCCCCGTTCTTTGCTTTTAAAAATTGGTGTTGTGGGGAGGGAGCTGGCTGGCCTGGGAGTTTGGGGTTAGTAGATGCAAACTATTCCATTTCGAATGGATAAGCAACGAGGTCCTGCTGTACAGCACAGGGAACTATGTTCAGTCACTTGTGATGGAGCGTGATAGCAGATAAAATGAGAAAAAGAATGTGCATATATATGTATGACTGGGTCACTCTGCTGTGCAGTAGAAATTGACAGAACACTGTAAGTCAACAAATACATATTAAAAAGAAAGGAATGGTAATTATGTAATAGGATGGAGGAGTTAGATAACTATGGTGGTAATGATACTTTCGCAATACATAAATATATCAAATCGGCACAGAGTACTCCTTAAATTCATACAATATTGTTGATTATATCTCAGTAAAGCTGGGAAAAAAGAGAAAAAAAATCAGTGTTGTTCATAATACATCCTAAAGGCAGGTCCAGGTTTTGTGGGGCTGAAAACACATACGTTTGGGGAGCCGTCTTTAAGAGGAAGACTCTGAGGACAGAGGTGAAATTAGAAACCAGAAGAAGGGCCCAGGCTTGGGCTCCCTCAGCTTGGAGCAGGGGGATATTCGCTGATAAGCGCTCCAGAACCTCTAACACCTCAAACCCACAACAGGCTAACACTGGGACCTGTCCCCGAGGAATACCGCAAGGAGACAAACCCACTGAAAGCCTTCAGGAAGCCTTCTGGGTGGGGGTCGCCTCTCCCAGCCCCACGTCCGCAGGGCCCCTCACCTCCACCAAGGAGGCCCCCAGATCTGTTCAATGCTTGGCTTTAACCACCCGACGGAACCACGGCTCTTCATCAAACTTCTCGCGATATTTAAAAATAAGCCCTTGGAGTTCCTGCCATGGGGCAGCGGGTTAAGAACCTGACTTTCGCGGAGGTTGCCGCGGAGGTGCAGATTCCATCCCTGGCCCAGCCCAGTGGGTTACAGGATCTGGCACTGTCACAGTTGCAGCACAGATCGGATTTAGTCCCTGGCCTGGGTACTTCTGTAGGCCAAGGGTGTGGCCATTTAAAACAAACAAACAAATAAACAAACAGGTAGCTTTTAATGCCAGCTTCTGGGTCTTGCAGGACTGTGATGTTTCAGTGTTTTCTCAAATGCCAGGAGGCCAGAAAGCTAAGAGAGGCCGGCGATTGGACTGTCGGGGGGCTGCTTCTCGGCAGCTGAGATCCAGCTAGGTCTGGACTCGGAAACATCTGCATTTTGTGGGTGCTAACTCTGCAACCGCCCCCCCTCACCCTGTAGGCACCCGCCCTTCCTATTTAGAGCCCATGTCCCGTGCTCCTTGTCCAGGCTGACAAACTAGGGGCAAGCTTAATTCCGTGTGCTTCCTGCAGTGGCCAAAGAGAAGGAAAAGAGAATGGATACTGAACTAAAAAAAGGCTGTGGTTTTTGGCATCAGAGAGCCTGCGGTTTATGTGCTCGCTTTCTTCTCTGCGGTGTAGACTTTGGCAACTTGTGTAACTTCGTGGGCCCTGTTTCCTCATCTGTAAAATCAGCCCAGTGCCACCTGCAGCAACCACGGCGGCTTTGGGATGTGAAGTCCCGTGTGGATGACGTGCTGGCCACAGCGGTCCCCGGGCTGTGGGCCTTGCGATGGCTGACAGGAATAACATCTCTAACGGTCTGTGTTGCCATCACACATGCACACAGGAGCTCACCGTGGGGGTGGCATGGGTGACAAAGAGGTGTTGGCACAGGGGTGGACCCTGAAACACCCTCTGGGTGTTCTGCGTTGTGTGTAGACATGAGCTTCTCATGGTCAGTGTGCTCAGTCGGGCGAGATGGGACCCCCAGCCAGGGGCCTGGACAAGCCCATGGGTGTCCCGTGGGCCTCCCACTGCAGGGTGCGAGGGGCCCTGAGGCACTGGGGCCAGGTGTACCCGGCAAATGTACGTGGTCCCACAGCTATCTGGGTCTCTGGGGACAAGTCTAGCTGGCTTCTGCCCATGACCTTGAGATGCTGAAGGTCCTCCTGAATGTTACGGACTGAACTATGTCCCAGCCCCCTGTCCATGTGCTGAAACCCTAACCCTCCCCCACCCCCACCCAAGGGACTGTATTTGGAGACAGAGTTTAGGGAGCAATTAAAAGAGGTCATGGCACTGGTCCCCCTAAGAAGAGACAGCAGGGGCCGCTCTCTGAACCTGCACAGAGGAAAGGCCACGTGAGGACACGGCCGGCAGGTGAGCCTGCGAGCCAGGAAGAGGTCTCAAGAGAAGCCAACCCTGCAGACACCTTGACCTTGCACTTTCAGCCTCCAGAACTGTGAGAAAATAAACTTCTGTTATTAAGTCCCCCACACCCCCACCTATGCTACTTTGTTACGGCAGCTGGTCTAACACGACAGACAACCACGTGGTCCAGCATTTCCACCTGGCTTCTGTGCCAACAGAACACCTAAAAGATGGCTACCCCGACAATGAGTCCCTTCCTTCGAGAATATTCTGCCTAAAACCATTTGGCCCAAGAAGCCATGATGCCAAAGCACAAATACCCTACTCGTAGCTCTGCTGTCTCAACCTTGCTTCTGGGACCCCCGGCTCATCCCGGCCAGCCTTTCATTTTCCCCGAGGAGGCCAGCTCAAGAGCAGTGCAGCCGACAGCAGATCACCTCCCCTCATTCCCGTCCCCTGGAGGCCCGCTGCTCGCAGCCTCCGTTAGCTAATGAGCTAAGAAATGAATTATTGGCATGGCCGGCCGTCAGCAGAACGGAGGAGGCCCGGCTCCTCATTTGAGTCCTGGCGCCGGCACACCTTTGAATAAATCAAGCACACGGGAGCAGGGGAATGAGAGCCCGGGCGACTTGTCAGAAGAAAGACACGGATCCAACTCCCCCCGCCCCCGCCAAAGATAAAGGAAAGATGCAATCGGAGGCACAGCAGTAAACATTTTCTTTTTTTCTTGCCTAAAATGAAACCCCTCTCTAGGTGAGAGCCTCCACGCTTTCTGGGCCCAGCAAACTGCCCGGCGTGAGAACCGCAGGCCAGCACCAGGTCTGGGGACCTGAGGGCAGAAGGGGCCCAGGTCTGGGAAGCCGGGAGGCCGGGATGTCCCAGCCTCAGATGGCTTGATAGGCCTGCAGCCCGACAGATGAGGCTTTGCCACACCTGACCTTGAGGGGTGCCGCACGGCTGGGGCTCCAGCAAAGGCAATCCCGCTGCACGTCTCGCCTGCGACCGCAGGTTTAAGGCCTGCCTGATGGAGTCAACCGCCAGCACCAGGAAATACTGCCAGGCCCAGCCAAGGGCCGGTGGTCCCCAAGCCACATGGCCTTACGGTGATGATGCTGACGACAACGGTATCCAGGTGTGCTGACTCCCAACGACACCCAGGGGACCTGCGAGGAACCCTCCGTGACGCTGTGAGTGAGCCGCGTGCCAGGTGCTGAGCACAACGTGGGGGTGACAGCGCGGTTGCGGCCCTATTTGGGGCAATCATGACAGAAGGGAAAGGCTTCAGGAAAAAGGGAGACGGGTCGGTTTTGCCGCCAGCTTCAGAAGGTGGAGAAAAGGGTAGAGTCTGGGACCGAGAGACACAGCCTTTCCTTTTTTGAAACGGAGCAGCCAGACGTGCGGACCTGGGGGCTCCCGCACCCCCCAGGCCGGACAGCGCTGTGACGGAAGTGGCGCCCGCCGGGGGCTTAGAAGGAGCCTCCCAGACCACGCCGGGCTTCACGACCGGCCTGGGGACCCACTGCGGCTCCTCTGGCCTGTGGGGATGGGAGGAGAGGGGTGGGGGGCTTCCTCAACCCGCTGAGCCACAACGGGAACTCCCACCCTCGTTTTAGAAGGTGCAGAAAGGCTTGCCGGGTCCCTGACCTGCGACGACTGAAGGACTGTCCCCGGTGGTCATGGCCTGAGCTCTTCCGCTGGGCGCTGCTGCCTCTGAAATGAGGAAACTCGATCCATGTCTGGAAGGACACGGCCCGGGGGGTGGGATTCCAGCCGCGCCCCCAGCACACCGCCCGCGTGCTCCCTTCAGCCGTCTCAACACCTGCCGTCTCAACACCTGCCGAAAGGCTGGGTGTGCGTCACTTCAGGGAATCTAGAGCCTTGCCACCCGGGGCGGGGGTGCAGCACAGGCCACACTCTGCCGCCTGGGGGAGGGGGCAGCACAGGCCAGACGTGGGAGTTTAAATTAACAGAGAGACACTAAGCGGTGCGGCTCCCGGGCGCAGCACCCAGGCCAGGCGCTCGCAGCACAGCTAAGCCCCAGCTCCTCTCTCGCTGGGTCTGGAACGTTTCCGTCCTCGCAGAGAAGCCGGCGCTGAGGTGCTCCCTACCCACATCATCTGGGAATTAAAAACCAGTGCAGAGGGAAGAAAAGGGGACCACCCGTGTGCGGGTGGCTGGGGGCGGACTGGACCTGAGGCCAACGCAGGTGCTGGTGCTCAAGGCACAAAGAGGCAGGTGGCCCGGGGGGACCTGGCTCACTGTCGGGGCCATGACGTCACTTGAGCACCGCAAGTCCCTGTAGTTGAAGGAGGAGCAAAGGGTAGGGTGGGTCTCAAAGGCCCTTTGGGAAAACTGGGGCTGAGCTGAATCCGCACTAGACCAGGGCCGGGGCGACCGTCCTCAGAGAAACGCCACAGCGACACGGTCCGTGCCCCCGCTGCTGGCCCTCGTGCACTGGAGGGCTGCGAGGATGCAGTTACGCTCAGCTGCCACCAGCAGCATGTTGGGTCTGGCAGGGAGGGCGCAGAGAGCTGCCAGGGGGTGACGAGGTTAATGGGCTGGATTCCCAGCAAAGACCATTTTCAGACAAATAAGCACCAAGCCTGGGATTGGCTTTCAGCACGGCTTCGTGCTGCTGCAGGAGACAGTCAGCAGGAGCAGACACAGGAGCTGTGACCAGACGCCCCCCCTCCCGGGAGCCTCTCGGGGCCCATCACTGAGGCGGGATGGGTGACATTTGTGGGGTGATGAGAGGCGTGGTCCTGCGGTGACTCTGACCCTCAGCCTTCCAGTCTCCGCAGATGAGGCTCCCTCTGGACGCTTCTATGAAACACTGGGCAGGAACGGCCTCTGCCAAAAACCCACTCTGTGTCGAGTCTACTGTGTTCACTTTTATGGGAACTTCTCCCCCACCAGTGTCAGCCGGCCAAGAACTCTGTGGGTGCCTGTCTCTTGTCACACTGCTCCTTCTCCACCCTGCTTTTAAAGGCGATTCTGCAGCCAGGTACCTCTGATCAAGGAACCGTCCTTGAGGATGTGGAGGAGAAACTGGAGACCTGCCTGGCTTTACACGGTGACCCAAAAGGACAGGAAGAGGAAAGAAAGCGCTAGCTAGCAGCAAGGAATGTCCCGGCTGTCTTGTGGCCTCAAGCAAAACAGGAACTGGGAGGGGAGGCGTGGAGGAGGGGGCTGGGACAATATGTTAGGAAAACAGAGGCGCTTCCTCTCTCCGCAGGGGGAGCCCCCGGCCCACCGCGAGCCGGCATGCATGCCTTCTCCCCCGGCCTCGTTGCCAAGGGGGCCGGCCTCGGGACCAAGGGGGACGGCCAGCAAAGACCGATGGCTATTTATTCCTTAATTACCAAAAGCTTTTAAGAAACT
Organism: Catagonus wagneri; assembly: GCA_004024745.2. Taxonomy (NCBI): domain Eukaryota; kingdom Metazoa; phylum Chordata; class Mammalia; order Artiodactyla; family Tayassuidae; genus Catagonus; species Catagonus wagneri. Next base: position 2,407,449 of record PVHT021183553.1, read on the forward strand.
GGCCCCTGTAAATCCCACATGCAGAGAGAGCAAGAGGCCACAGACAAGGATTTATGCTCATGGGGCAAAGACAAAATAAATATCCCGCCTGACTTGGGATCAATATTATGAGTGTTTTTGCCAACCTGCAGGGTGTTTTATGAGCTCGGAGGAACGGAACGGGATCATTATTAATTAAATAGAGTCAATGGCATTAGGCTTATTACTTGGGCGAGTCGCAGTTAAGTGTGCCAGGCGGCAGGTGTCGGGGGCGGCTGGGTGTGCGGGCAGGTGCCACCCCGGGCAGCCCAGATGCAGGCCCCGTGCGCGCGGGCTCAGTCCTGCGTCACCCCAGAAGGCGAGGGTCAGGGCACTGTCCCCCCACCCCTCCGTCTGAGGTCCGGGTAGAGGCCTGGGGCCCGGAGGCTGTGTTGTCCCAGCGTCGGGCCCCTCCCAGCCGTCCGCGCTGAGCGAGAAGGTCTTCCAAGATCCGGCAGCAGTGACACGATCCCTCTGAAGTCTGGAGGAGGCCCACGGGCATTTTACTTCGGAACCTCGAAGCGGGAATAAAAGGGGTGCCGTCCTGGGTCGCCAGCTCACACTGGCCTGGCGCTGAGAAGGCGTAGGCGAATTAATGAACAAAACCAGCTCAAATCCCACGATCTGTTAGGGGCCTGCCGTGGGCCAGGGCCTCTTGGGGAGGAAGGGAGCGCCACCTCTCCTGGGCCTGGCTTCGCCTCCGGAGAGGCAGGACTTAAAGGCCCCGGGAGCATCCGTGAGGGAGGTGAGCGATGGACGGAAGGAAGGTGCCCGCGGTCCCCCGGGCACGGGTGAGCCCCACACTGTCGGACCAGACACCTCCGGTCCTCGGGTCTCCTCAGAAGAGCGCCTCCGCGGAGGAATGTTCCCTCGGACAAACCATCTGAACACCGCGTAGCAGGCAGGGCGGCCGCCAGCTCAGAGTTCCAGCGTCTGTCTGGGACCAGCTCCACGTCACTGGCGCTGGCAGACGAGGCCAGGATGCAGCCGCGGGGCCTCCGCTGGTCTGAGCCAGGCCTGGCCGGGTCCCCCCTGGAACACTCCTGCGAGACCCGCAGGGCCCATCCTGCCGCCGCCAGCACCGCGACACGCGGGAGCAGAGTCACTGTCCCAAGGGTGGCCCGTCCCGAGTCTCGCTCAGCACTGCCCTGCGGTGAGCGGCCTGCACTGCCTTGTCAGTCCCCACTCCCAGGAAGCTCACCCCAGAATCAAAGAGCCTGCTGACGTCTGGTCTCTGGTGGCTGGAGTCTCCGCCCCCAGGAGCACCCCCGTCTTAAAGCTTTAACTGAGCACTCAGGAGGCCACCAGGTTAGAAGGGGTGGGTGCAGGTCAAGGGGACGCAGGTGGGGGGGCTGTCTTCCAAACCAAGGTAGAGTTGGGGGCAGTTAACGGGGCGCCCAGAGGCCAGGCGCAGGGGGCAGTGGAGATGGGGAGGAGGCAGGGAGCTGGGGGCGGGGTGGGGTGCTGAGAGCAATATAGAGAAAACCTAACTTCCTTTTTTTTTTTTTTGCCAAGCCCATGGCATGCAGAATTTCCCGGGCCAGGGATCGAACCTGTGCCACGGCAGTGACCCAAACCGCTGCAGTCATAATGCTGAGACCTTAACCCACTGAGCTGCCAGAGAACTCCTCAGAAAGTCTAACTCTTACGAAAGTCACCCTGAAAGCATGTTATACTAGTAGAAAAAGGCAAAACATCAGATTGTTCCCGATGTGGCTGGGGTCTTTGTCTTTTTTTTTTTTTTTGAGTGGTGAATTTTTTTGTTTTGTTCTTTTATGGCCACACCCGCAGCATATGGAGGTTCCCAGGCTAGGGGTCTAACAGGAGCTTTAGCCACCAGCCTTCGCCACAGCAACGAAGGATCTGAGCCGCGTCTGCAAGCTACACCACAGCTCACGGCAACGCCGGATCCTTAACCCACTGAGCGAGGCCAGGGATCAAACCCACAACCTCATGGTTCCTAGCTTGATTCGTTTCCACTGCACCACGACGGGAACTCCGAGTGGTGAATTTTTTTTTTAAGTATAGCTGATTTAACAACATTGTGCCAATTTCTGCTGTACAGCAAAGTTATTTTCAATGTGTCCCCCTATTTTCTAATCTGGTAAAAGAAGCCAACCAAACACGGGACGTTAAAAGGAAAAAAAGCTTCCTATCGCCCCGCCTCCACTCACACAGTCTCTTCCAGGCCCTGCGCTTCCTCCTTGTCGTCTCCACTCACAGACACGTTGCATCTCACAGTTTTAACCCAGATGCCTTTATTATTCTGCCCGAAGCTAGTCTGACAAGTTAAGTTTGTGAGTGAATTTGCAAGTCGAGTGTGTGTTTTCGCACAGGAGTCCTGGGTTAGTTAACCGCGGCCACGCACGCCCTGGATGTTTCCGTAGCTCAACACTGGAAAAGACGTGGGCGACGCTTTGAAAGCATAAATCCCGATAAACCCGCGCCGAGTGAGAGGGAGCCTGCGCCAGGCGAGCGAGGAGGTCCCGGACGCCGCGTAATGTGGCATGAAACGGGCCGCACCTCGGCGGCGCCCCCCGCAGCAGTGGTGCAGGCAGGACCCCCATCACAGCGAATTAAGTCCACCGTCACCGGGGCTGATGGCAGGGGCTTGGAACATATCGCATCATAAACATATAAGGGAAGAAAAATGGCCCTTTTCCTCCGCTCGGAATACTGTAAAATGGATATAAGCCTTTGCCGGGCGTGCACCGCTGCCCTTTAAACACCAGGGAGCAAGAACCCCACGGCTCTTCTTACAGGAAGAGCCCGAGGATGATGTGGAGTGAGGCCGAGGCCCAGGCACCACCCGCTGGCTTCCCAGAGGCCGGCCTGCTAAGCGGTCACTGGACGTGGGGGGGCGCTGCGGGGTACAGGGTGGGGGCACATCGGCAAAGTGATGGAGTACTGAGTGCGTTTCTAGTAAGAGCCGATGAGTGGCTTTAAGAACTTCAGCCCGTGGTAATTTTTTTAAGACATGAGACTACTGAAGGTTTTTTTTTTTCAGCCCGTGGTAATTTTTTTAAGACATGAGACTACTGAAGGTTTTTTTTTTTGCATTTTTAGGGCCACACCCGCGGCATATGGAGGTTCCCAGGATAGGGGTTGAATTGGAGCAACAGCTGCCGGACTACACCACAGCCACAGCAACGCGGGATCCGAGCTGTGTCTTTGACCTACACCACAGCTCACGGCAACACCGGATCGTTAACCCACTGAACGAGGCCTGGGATCGAACCCGCATCCTCATGGACACTAGCCGGGTTCGTTAACCAGTGAGCCACAACGGGAACTCTGAGACTACTGATTTTAAACAATAAAGAAATCACCTTAATCTCGTTTTCCTTTTAACTTTTTTCTGAGGGGGTCAGAAGGGATTGGAAGAATCATATTCCTCAAGGGCCCAACAAACAAAACAGTTAAGAACAATAATGAAACAGGTTTTAGGAGTTCCCCTCATGGCTTAGTGGTTAACGATCCCGACTAGGAACCACGAGGTTGTGGGTTCGACCCCTGGCCTTGCTCAGTGGGTCAGGGATCCGGCATTGCCGTGAACTGTGGTGAAGGTTGCAGACGCGGCTCGGATCCCGCGTTGCTGTGGCTGTGGCGTAGGCTGGTGACGACAGCTCCAATTAGACCCCTAGCCTGGGAACCTTCATATGTCACAGGTGCACCCCTAAAAAAGGCAAAAGACAAAAACAAACAACAACAACAACAAAAACAAAAACAGATTTTAAAAGAGGAAAAAAAGCATTCCGGAGGGTCTGCAAAAGGAAAAGCCATTTGAAAATGAATTTGCATGTTATTTTTTTTTCCCTTCAAAATATGAAAACATAGAAACGTGCTGGAAGACACCGACAGGATTGGTGGTCAGCCTGACTGACAGGCACATTCTTTGCAGTGGGGCCGGCCTGCCAGCAGCCGTTCACTCAGCCTGGGTGAATTTCTTTCCAGCGTAATGACGGCTGAACCAAAGACTGGACACCGCTCTCAGAGCAGACCCAGCAAATGAATAATGCTGGCTTTTCATTCTCGACTGACCTTAAATGTTAAAAAATATCAGACCCAAATCTACACATCCACAGGCATTATTTTTTCTTTTCTAAATTTGGGAAGGGGTGGAGCCAGTCACAAGAACGATACATGGAGCATACATGTGAGTTCTCCACAGTAAGGGACGCTTTATCATCCAACAAGCCCAAGCTAAAGTCTTTCTTTAAAATCACCGAATCTCCATCGAATGGGGTCAAGAAACTGGTCAGACGTTTTATTTTCCACAGCTGACACAGTTTAACTTGCCCAGTGGCACTGTTTTTGATATTAAGGCATTAAAACACTAATGACGACACCAGACGCTGGGGCTGAGCTCTGCCCAAAGAGAGAATTCTGGAACAGCATGAAGCAGACGCCAGGGGCTCACTAGACCAACGCCGGCTCCATGTGGGCACAAGCTCTGCAGGTGGGCCCTGAGCTCAGAGGGGGTCTGTGCTTGCTTTACTGTTCTCCTGTCCCTGTCATGAAACTCCTGACAATTACCGGACAAAGGCTACATCTTTTCATTCTGTACCAACCTCATAAACCCTCTGGTCAGCCCGGAATAGGCCAGATGCGGTCGAGTATCCGTGAGTGGCAAAGCCACGGTCGGTCCACTGAGAAATGGCCACACATGAACCATGCAGTGAGGTTTCCAAAAAGCTGGATTTAAACTTTTTGGAAGGCAGTCCTTTTTTATTTTATTTTTTATTTTTTTTTTGATGTTATATTCTTTCTGCCTTCTGGATGCTAACAGGTGCTTTTAGGAAATCATGGTGATAGTAAATGATTTATTTTATTTCCTAACTTAGAGAAGTTAAGAACCAGTACCCTACATCTATTATCCAAAAACATTTTAAAACCTGGTTTAACTGGGCAGCCCCAAGCGCCCAGCCCCTCCTTATTCACTGACAAGACGAACAAAATGCAGTCGATCTATGCGATGGAGTATTACGCAGCCCTCAAGATGAAGGAGATTCTCACATAGGCTGCAATGTTTATGAACCTCGAGTACATGATTCTAAGTGAAAGAAGCCAGTCGCACACACAAAAAAAGCAGTGAATGACTCCTCTTCCATGAAGTCCCAAGAGCAGTCAAGTTCATAGAGACAGAAGGCAGAAGGGCGGTTTCAAGGGCTAGGGGAGAGGGAAACAGGAGTTAGTGTGGAAAGGGGCCAGAGATTCAGTTTGGGAGGATGAAAAAGACAATGTGACTGTCCTAATGCCACGGGACTGGGCACTTACAACTGATTAAAATGATACATTTCTACGTTCTATGTATGTATTTTACCACAAGTAAGGATAAGGAGTTCCCGCTGTGGAGCAGTGGGTTCAGAAGCCAACTGTAGTGTCTCAGATCACTGCAGAGGTGTGGGTTTGAACCCTAGCCTGGCACATCGGGTTAAAGGATCCAGCGTTGCCACAGCTGGATTCAGTTCCTGGCCTGGGAACTTCCATGTGCCAAGAGTGTGGCCATTAAAATATAAATAAATAAAAGATAAAATCCAGAATCCGAGTACTCTCATTTATACACTGAGACACCATGTGTATTCTCTGACACCTCATGCCTGCATTTTTCTTTTTTCCTTTTTTGGCTGCTGCCTGTGGCATGAGGAAGTTCCTGGGCTGGGGATCGAAGCCATCCCACAGCAGTAACAAAGTCGGATCCTTAACCCAATGTGCCATCAGGGAACTCCACGGTGCCTGGATTTTTTTTTTCTTTCTCTTTCTACGGCTGCACTCGCAGGATATGGAGGTTCCCAGCCTAGGGGTCGAATCGGAGCTGCAGCCACTGGCCTACACCACAGCCACAGCAAGGTGGGATCTGAGCCACGTCTGTGACCTACGCCACAGCTCATGGCAACACCGGATCCTTAATCTTCTGAGCGAGGCCCACGTCCTCATGGATGGTAGTCAGGATCGTTAACCACTGAGCCACGACGGGAACTCCCGTGGTGCCTGGATTTTGAAGGCTCATATGATTACACCCAGCAACTTAAATTAATACATTACTATAGATCACACGTGGTCCACACTTTTTCCCCAGATGATTCCAAAATACGTTGCTTCCAATCTGGAATTCAGTCAGTGAGGATGTGATGCATTTGGCCACCCCGTTTCTTCCCTCTCCTCTGACCCCACAAGCCCCTCCTCTCCGGACCTTCATTGCTTTGACCGTTTTGAGGACCCCAAGCTATTTCTCCTGCAGAACGTCCCCCACCCCGTTTGGTCTGATTTGACTCGGGACACGTATTTTTCTCAAGATTCCACACGTGTCCCGTGCTCCCGGTCCCATCAGCAGGTGCAGACTGGGAAGGGGTCCCAACGCCAAATCGGAGCAGGGTCCCCAGGACCTGCTTCCCTTTAAAACTAACAAAGCATCCGTGGGCAGAGAGCAGAGACAGTGAATTTCCCATTCCTCGAAGACCTTCCCACCAAAGGCTGTGGCCTCACTTGTTGATCCCTGCTCATCAGTGATTACATTCTCCGTTGCAAGATAGAGATTTTCCAGTTCTCTCATCCCTCCTGTTTATTACCTGGCATTTTCCATAAAGAAGATCGCTCCCCCGCCCCGGCCCCCCAGAGTATCACTGGAAAGCCACAGACTTTAAAATAAATGGTGTCATATAAACTATTATTGACATTATGCTTTTGGACTCAAACTGCTCTGGGTCTGGCCAGCGGGAGCCCCCACGTTTGGCCTGCTGTTCCGACATGCGGCCCCTCGTCCCTGTCCCTCTCCTGCTCCCTGGCACCTCACGGTGTTCCAGGCCCATCTTACTCTCTCAGATCTGGGACGAGTCATTTCCTTGAGGAGTCCTGAGTCTTCCTAGAGAAGCCATCATTTCCTTTTTTTTCTTTTTCTTTTTTTGGCTGCCCCTGCAGCACACGGAAGCTCCTAGGCTAGGGGTGGAATGGGAGCTGCGGCTGCCAGCTGACACCACAGCCACAGCAACATCCTCAACCCACTGAGTGAGGTCAGGGAGCGAGCCTGCATCCTCATGGATACCATGTCGGGTTATTAACCCACTGAGCCACAAAAGGGACTCCATATTTTGCTCTTTTTTTTTTTCTTCTTAACTTTAAAGTTGAGATGGTTGTACAATCACATGTAGTTAGAAGACATACAGAAGGACCCCACGCACCTCTTACCTAGTGTCAGCATCTTGAAAAAAATACAGTACAACAGAACAATCAAGAGGTCTTGAGAGCCGTTCAATCCAGCCATCATGTTCAGATTTCCCATTTTCCTGGCAGTCATGGGTATTTCTGTGTATGGACTTAGTCTACACAGTCTCACCACAGGTGAGTTCCTGAATGCACCTCCAAGGTCAAGGTAAGGACCATCTCCATCGTAAGGGTCCCTCGTGTGGCACCCGCCTCCCTCCTGCCCATTCTCTGCATCCCGAACCCCTGGCAACCACTCAGCTGTTCTGTTGCCATAGTTACGCCATTTCAAGCAGCTCCGGGGAGGGGACCGTGCAGGTGCAGTCCTTGGGGGGGGGAGCTCTTTCCATTCGGCGTAATTCTCTGGCGACCCATCAAGCTGCCGGGCGTTTCCACGGCTCCCTCCTCCACACGGCTGAGTACTATTCCACGGCAAGGACGTACCCCAGCTTGTTTAATCTGATTCACCCACCGAAGGACACCTCCCATCTCTGGCTGTTACACACACAGCCGCGCGAACACTAGTAAGCAGGTCTTTGGGTGAACTTCGGTCTCCCTTCTCTGGGGTCAATGCCACGGGGTGAAGTTACTGGGTCACAGGGGACTGTACATTTAGTTCCTTTTTTTTTTTTTTGTCTTTTTGCCTTTTTATGTAGAGCCACACCCACGGCATATGGAGGTTCCCGGGCTAGGGGTCTAACAGGAGCTGTAGCCACCGGCCTTCGCCACAGCCACAGCAACGCGGGATCCGAGCCGCGTCTGCAGCCTACACCACAGCTCATGGCAACGCCGGATCCTTAACCCTCTGAGTGAGGCCAGGGATCGAACCCGCAACCTCACGGTTCTTAGTCGGATTCATTCACCACTGAGCCACGATGGGAACTCCTGTACATTTAGTTCTATAAGAAACTGCCCATCCGTTTTCCAGAGTGGGAAAAACCCGTTTCCCAAAACAACTGATAAAAACCAGACTCCATTATGAACAAGGAACTGTGACGGCCCCTACAACGCAGAGGAACGTGACATCCCCGTGTCGAAGGAGAACACGGCATCCGGGGCACAGGGGCCACTGCAGCCCCGTCTTCACCCTCCCACAGCCCCGGGCGGACGCAGAGGCACCGACGACTTCATGTGCACTTCAGGAAGTAGACGGGATGGTAAAAAAAAAAAAAAAGGAAGGGAGCTGTGCCATTCCTCTCAGTTTGTTTGTTCTGTAAACTCTGTTTTGCGGCTTTGCCTGTGCCTCCAGTCTCTTTTGCGTCCAGCTTAGATCATCTTTACTATAATCACTCTGAATCCTTTTCCAGGTAGATTGCCTGTCTCCTCCTCACTTAGTTGTTTTTGGTGTTTTTGTCTTGTTCCTTTGTCTGAAAGCTTTTTTTTTTTTTTTTTTCAGGGCTGCACCTGCAGCATAATTTTATTTTAGTTTCTGCTTTTTAGGGCCACACCTGCTGCATGTGGAAGTCCCAGGCTAGGGGTCTAACAGGAGCTGTAGCCGCCGGCCTTCGCCACAGCCACAGCAATGCGGGATCCGAGCCGCGTCTGCAACCTACACCACAGCTCACGGCAACGCCGGATGCTTAACCCACTGAGCAAGGCCAGGGATCGAACCCGCAACCTCATGGTTCTTAGTCGGATTCGTTAACCACTGAGCCATGACGGGAACTCCTGAAAGCTATTTTTTTACCTTCTCATGTTGTCTAACTTTCTACGTTTATCATCCCAACTATATGCTAATAAAAACTTTAAAAATACATACACACACACAAATGTGTGTGAGTATGTGTGTGTGTGTGTGTGTAGAAAGCGTGGCTGAAGACATGGAGCGCAGGGATGAAGAAGTGGGCTTAACACGTGCATTTACAAACAAGGTTTGAGTTGACCAGGTGGTTTTTTCCAGTTGGAAAAAACTGATGGAAGTAACACCAGTCCGAAGCCCCAAAAGCACTCTGCCAAAGCGTGTCCATCACCGTTCCCAGGTCTCGGCCCAGGTGGGGAGGGAGCGGGGCGGCTCTCGCTCGCCTGGCCACGCTGTGTCTGAGTCTCCACACCTTTCTCCCGCCCCTTCTCCGTCCTTCTGGAGCACATTTGGAAATTATTTAAAAAGACAAAATGCCTCTAATCTGGTCCCCATTATAAGAAACATGTGAATATTATTTTCTAATTTGTGACTTTTGAGTGTGCGTCTCAAACAGCAGAGAGAAGTAATTGAAGTAATTACGCCTGCTCCTGAATATTCCTATTATGCTCCCGAAATAAGAGGGTGGATGTGTCCTCTTTGCGTGATACGCCCGGGGGGCCGAATGCGTCTCTGGGAACATCAAAGCGCTGGACGAGAGAACGGCCACAAAACTGCAATTTCTACCCGGCCCAGCGGGGCCCGAGCAGCTGGGGCCCCAGGGCAGGGGAAGTGGGCGGAGAAGTGGGGCGCCCTGGGCTTCTCAGGAAATAGGGGAATCCTCTTCCCTGCAATCCCGTCGCCCGAATGTCCCGCCCGAGTGACTGATCTGCAGCTGGAGAGCCCTGGTACGAGGCGTCAGCCTGATTTATAACAAGAGCGCCGTGGATTTTTTTTTTTTTTTCTAAACCCAGTTATAGTGTGACTTGAGTGACTAACTCCCGAAAATTGGTAATTTCTTGGTGGTTACCAGTCGAAGGTCCACCAATGAGAGGTGAGGCCGCTAATAAATTTATAGGGCATTACGTGCCAATTAGACCTCGTCAGCCATTCCAAAGGCAGGGACACAAATGGGGTTATCATTTCACAAACGCGCCCTTTATCACCGACACTCCTGCAATTCAATCCCCCTTTTATATGTTTGAAAAGCAGCATATTAATGCTGACTGTACAGGAATCTGTAATTTTCAGAGGGCCTTTCTGGTTAAATAACCTCCCTTTTCTTCTTTGCAAAACTCCTCTTTGTTCTCCAGTGGGAAACAAGGACTTTGAAACGAGCATGAAATCGACATGGAATGAGACTCCTTACAGACTCGGGGTGTCCCCCTCGGGGTGTCCCCCCCACCCCGCCACCGGCCCTCAGGGAACCTTCCTGTTCAGTCAGGGGCCACACACTCATTTACATGAGGCCTAGTGGTCCCTGGACTGTACATTTGCTGGGCCACAGACAGCATCCTGGCAACGGTGGGGGGGGCGGGCCCAGGAGGCACAGAGGTAAATTCACCCCGAAAGGAACAGTGAGGAAGCACGCAGACCTGCCCAGAGAAACAGTGTGGACGTTTGCTCTTTGCATGAAAGCAATCGACTGGACTGTATTTATTTTTTTGGCGGCACCCACAGCATGTGGAAGTTCCCAGGCCAGGGATTGAACCCGTGCCACAGCAGTGACAACGCCAGGTTCTGAATCCACTGAGCCACCGAGGCACTCCGGGATTGACTTTCATTTTGTCCGTTTTCTTTGAAGGAAAAAAAAAATTCACAGAAGAAGTGCATGCTCTTTGAGAAAAAGCCAGTTGTGTAGAAATGTGCAAAGTCGATCTGGCCGCTGCCCACGTCCGTGGCCTGACTTGCACACTTTCCTCCTGGACATCCCCTGCTCCACACAGCACCCCAAGTTCGGCCTCCACCCCTTCTCCCCCCATTCCCTCACGTAACAGATGCAACTCCTTCTGCCTCTGTACTCGGAAACGCAGGCTCCTGTCCCCTTCCTGATGTGAAGTGACTTCTCTGAATCTGATTCGATCACCACCGTCATCTAATGCCCCGTTAAGCATCCATTCTTTCAAGAAATATCAATTGAACGCTCACCGGGAGTGGGGCACCCACTGTGTCAGATTCTGGGCCACAGGTGAGTAGAAGCACAGGGATAAATAAACGCATCACAACAGGAAAAGAACTGCAACACCGAACAAGAGAGCGAATCCGTGCGCTCCTGGTTTTTAAGCACACAGACGGCCCTGGATACGGTTAACAACATTTCCTGTGGCGCTAAGCCCAGAGGAGAAAGGAACACGACTTCCTTCAGCTCAAGAACGCAAAATGCATCAGTAAATCTCAGAGCATCTGCAGTTGACGGGACAGGCTGCGAATCGCTCAAATTAAGCTCCCAGAGGTATTAACCTCAGGATGGGCCGACCTCCACTAAGCCAGGAGTCAAGGCAGCCTCTCTGGAAAGGCCAGCCCACTAACCCGCGTACCAGGAACGCCTGACGTCTCAAGATGGTGGTCACAGAGGGCGACAGCCCCAGGCCCAGGCCCCACACGAGCTCCCTGCTTAACGGGCCCTCCGCTTCTCCAGCAGGGCTGGGGCCATCGAGCTGCTGGAGTCACGGACTCCTTCACAGCGCTGTCCAAGGAGGCTAGTTCCCCGTGTAGGAGATCAGAGTATGCCACTCAGACACAAGGATTATCTTGGTCTTAAGAGAGCTGAAAATCCACAAATGCAGGAAAAGGCTTTCTCCCAGCTACCTGGAGCTGCCTGCAAACAGGCCCTCCAGAAAAAAGCGCTCAGTGGCCGTGAATCCCTCCCAGGGGTTCACCCACCAGGGCAGAGGGACTCTGAACACAGAAGAGGGGGTGCTGGCAGCACCCCATACAAACGCTGTCACAAGCTATCGCAGCTCCGTCTAGTCTCTTAGCAGACTGGTCTCCAGGCTCTAAGGACCCACTGATCTTTCCTAAAAGTCCTTTGTTCTCCTCTAAGTGGCCTTTCTCCTCTTCCCCTTGTTAGGAAGACGGCACATAAGCTCTCAAATCTCACCATCCTTTTTGGTTTTCACGTCTTTCTCTGATGCCCCCACGCGCGTTCAATTTAAAGGTGACAAATGATGCCCTTCCTGTTCATCTGCTGTCAATTTCATTCGCAGGTCCCCAGCACTGAACCTAAGAGGGTAGAGGAAATGTGTGGAGCCCCCCCACCCACAAGTCCCCCCCATGCTTGTGGAGGGACCCTGAGACCCGCCATGGCGGGACTCCGGAGGGCATGAGCAGCATGGGTGAGGTCCAGCATGAAAGGACACCAGGGAAGCTCCCCACCTTTCTGGAAACAACCGTCACGGAGGCCGAGCCTCTCGCTTGCTCTAGTGGGGAAACTTGCCCAACAGGCCATCAACAAACTGGAACACCAGGCCTCTGTGGCCTGTCCCTGGGGCAAGGGGACACTGAGCATGTCTCGCACACCCTCCCTAACTCTGGTCCGGGCTTGGTGCTGAGGTCTGATGAAACACCTGCCATGTGAGGTCACTTCAAGGTCTCTTGACACCTTCAAGCAGAAGGGGGGTCTCCACCAGGGAAGACGCCCACGGCGCCCCGTCCGTCCCTGCAAAGACGCCTGGCCTCCCCCCGCCGGCCGGAGCCCCTCCTAGAGTCTTGGATCATGCCCATCGGTCCAGGTTAACTGCAGCCCACCTGCCCTGCTTCCGTCCTCTGGGCTGTTTTGGTCCGTGGGTGTCACCGAACAGTTTCTGCCCCACACTCACCTTAACAGACTCGCCACAGCAACACGCACACACGGAACAAAGTGCACAGACGCCAGGTGACCGTGTTACGGGCCCGGGAAGGTCCCTGTCCAGAAGGTCACTCTGCTCTGGTCCCTACGACCCCTCACCCATTTCAGCAGGAAGCCTGGGGCGGGGCAAGGCCCCGGGGAAGCCGAGGGGCGCATTCCGGAAAAATGGCAAGTTGCAAGTGTCCCCGAAAGAGGCAAAAGCTCCTGAAGGATGACACGCTCTCCCGTGGCCTTTCTCGGAGGGGGCGTGGGGGGGCGCCTGACTCTCGAAGGATCACAGATGCGCCCCCACCCTGGGCTCGGGCGCACCCCCACCTCGGCCCGAGCCGGCCCTGAATGCCTGCCCCCACGGGCTCCATAATGAGAAGCGCTGTCAATCACGGCTCCATTAGCCGGAAGACTTTCACTTCCTGAAACAATTTATTGGATTCCCAGAAGCAAATGGGCCTTCGTCCCTTTCAGCTCGGGGGTTTTTCGGGAGCTATTCAGAGGGAGTGTGTGTGCCTTCTGTTCCTGCTGGGCGGCCTTTGTTTCCTTCATTTACTCATGAAAACAGTTTCCTGCGTTCACCTGCCTCCTCTGTCCCTGGTTTCCCGAGTGTTTGTCAAAACTTTTTCCCCCACCGGTTCAGTTGCTACACAAAACCCACCAGCTGTTTCCAGCTACTCAACCAGGGAGGGAGCCGTGAATTTTATTTGCAGATTTGGGCGGGGGGAGCCGGTGTGGGGGTCAGGGTGGGGGGGGAGGGGAGAGAGGAGCCACATACTTGAAGAAATTAAACTCGGCCAAAGAAATTAAGAACCGAGGCTGAGGAATGCCAGGCGGATGGGGTCCTGGCCTTCCCCCACTCCCTCATTTCCGACCAAAAATTCTAAAATAATGGAGGCAAAATTGTATCTGAAGCACATTTACACCTTTTTTTCCCTTTTTTTTTGCTTTTTAGGGCCGTACCTGCAGCATATAGAGGTTCCCAGGCTAGGGGTCCAATCGGAGCTGCAGCTGCCGGCCTACACCACAGTGCTGCCGGCCTACACCACAGTGCTGCCGGATCCTTAACCCACCGAGCAAGGCCAGGGATCGAACCCACATCCTCGTGTTTACTAGTGGTGTTCGCTAACGCTCAGCCACATGGGAACTCCCACCCACTTTGACTGTATTCACACTTAGAAGATCTAGGTCACGAGTGACGGAAGCTCATTGTGATAACATTTCCAACTGTTGAAAAAACCCACTGGACCCCCCAGAAAGTGCTGCCCAGAGTTCAGGGGTCAGCGATGCTCCCAGCCATACACAGAAAAAGAATGACCTAAAATAACATTTTTCTCCGATCGCTCTTCTCACAGAATAACATACCCCTGGCACCTGCACTGGAGCAGGGCGGCCGCATCCTTGACGCCTAAGTCAGCTGAACTTTTAACCTGGGAAAACAGGCTGAAGGAGGCAGAGCCCCGTGTCACCTTCCGGTCATTTCATGTCAATAGTGACTCGGGGGCACGTGAGGGCCACGGCGATCCCATCACGGTAGAATTATGCAGCCACGTAAGAAATAATATCTATTAGGCTAATTTAATCACCGAATACTTTACAGATGAATTAGAATTTAGAATCCAATTATTTCCAACATTGGGACTGTCAGAGCCTGTTTCTACGCAGGAGGAAGGCCAAAAAAAGGGGGCAGGAGGAGGGCAGGTTTTAAAGATGCAGCGAGTGGCACGGACCCTCTCTGTCTCCACCTAAGAGCCAAGAGATGACAACTCTCATCAGGGTTGGCCATCGCTCCACCCGGCCGGGCCCAGTGAATCTGAGGCTGCGACGCGGGATCTGTTACCCCTGCCTCACCAGCCAGGAGCCCTCCTCCCAGGCTGGCGCGCCTTCTCAAAGAAGCGGGCTGGGCCACATCCTGGGGTGGCACAGCAGCTGGACCATGGGGGGTGCTCTTGGGGGCCGACCGTGCCCAGGCTGGCTTACCCCCCAGCTCGCTTTAGGGCTGAGGTTCTCTTTCTTCACGGTCAGGGCATGAGGCAGAGAGAAAGGAGCAAAAGGAAGCAGCCGCGAGCGAGTGTGCCAGAGAGCGGGCTGGCCCCGCTGCCGCCGGCCGGGCTCTGGGCGGTGTGCAAGCGGGTCCTGCCGCCTGGGATGGGCTCTGTGGTTCCACGACTGGGGAAGCTGGGCATGGGTGGAAACTGAGGCCCGGCTGTGAGGTCAGCGTTAGAGACCGGGTAGCAAGAACCCAACTAGCCATGCAGGGCATTCTTCTGCCAAACGGACCGGGTGGGGGAGCTGCAGCACAGAGGGGCTTTCTCACTTGTGCTTTAGTGACTACCGGCTCCTCTGAAAAGCATTAAGTATTTTTTCCTCTCCTCCATCTGGACAGGTGGCTTACGCAGCCATGGAAGTGAGTAAACAAAAAAAAATTTTTTTTGACGTTTTTATACCAATTTTTTTTTTTTTTGGATCTTAGAACTTATATTTTCATTTTCAAGTTATATGTCATTTATTTATTTTTTATTAAAATGTAGTTGACTTACAGTGTGGTGTCAATTTCTGTTGTACAGCGTAGTGACCCAGTCACACATATATATATATACGTTCCTTTTCATACTGGCTTCTGTCATATTCTATCACAAAAATTCTTACAATTGATATCTGAGTGGTGAATAGATTTGAATTAGAGGTTTCAATTACCTAAAGCCAAATAGAGGTTTCTCTAGAGAAAAATGAAAAGCAAATCTTTTTTTTTTTTTCTGCCCGCTACGTATCTTTTTTAGGACAGAAACATGTAGGGTTATGCCTGTTGTGCTGTTCTCAAGAATCTCCCCTACTCCCTAACAGAGCAGGGATGTTAGGGAGAGACCTCCACTTAGAATTCATTCCAGAATGATCCTTACAGCGTGAAATGAATGAATGTACCGTGCATTTAAATTTTAATATGCCAGTGGGTCACGAAGCTGGCCGTCAGGACTGAATACACTTGTTTGAGTTTATGGGGGGCCCGCAGCAGGCCCCTCCCCCCAGGAAGGCACAGCTCAGGCCGTTATAGCCACTGCCCACTGGGGCCTCCCGCCCTGCCCCCGATGGCAGGGAGGCTTACAGGCCACGGGGTTTTACGATGGGGGTGCTTCCTGCCCGGCTCAACAGACGGCCACACCTACTGTGTGAGTCCTGCAGGTTTTCTTCCTCCACCTGGCACACAATGCATCCTTATTGTCCCTTTAATTACTGAACTGGACCGCCCTGCTTGTGTGTGTGTGTGTGTGTGTGTGTGTGTGTGTGTGTGTCTGTCTTAGGGCATGGCATTGCACAGGACCTCAGAAGAGGCATTCCTTGTTCTAGCCGGACTTATTACAGCTTCTGAAAACACCTGTTCGTCAATTTATCCTTTCGTAAAAAATCCCACTTCATATCCAGTTTCTTTACAAAAACCTTCTTGTGTAATACAGGTTTAAAAAACAAAACATCTAACCGTATGAAATGAAACTCCATTTTCTCTATTTAAGAGTCACTGTAATTTGAAAGCTTCCCGAATCGGGGTGACTATTCTTCCACGCATGCATGCGTACACACACACACACACACACACACACACACAATTACATGGGATTCCGGTGATGATTTCTGAGTAACGGCTATTCTCTAGACTGCAAAGGTAAGCAGGTATCTCCCTGAAAACAGTCTCTTCGAAGAAAAGCAACAAGAAAACCACTCGAAGCACGCAGGCATCCTTCGACAGGTGCAGACCAAAAAGTCCCTTCCTTACGACCAAAACAAAACAACTCTTTAGTTCTTCCTTTAGGCAAGAAGTCCGCCTTCAAAGGCACGTTATCGATGTGATCAGCTTGTATGGGAAACACAAAGGACACACTTAGCTCCTCACACTGAGGGCTGCGCTCTGGGGACGCAGAGGCTGACTGAAAATTCAAGATGAAGGCTGCTGTGCATTGAGGCATCTTCAGTAAATTCACTGAGTCGGCCAGTCCAGATGGGAGGCGAGGCCCCCTCCCCGATTCTTTTTGTTTTTGTTTTTGTTTTTTGGCCTGCACCTGTGGCATATGGAGGTCCCCAGACTAGGAGCTGAGTTGGAGCTGTAGCTGCCTGCCTACACCACAGCCAGGGCAATGCGGGATCCTTAACCCACTGAGCGAGGCCAGGGATCGAACCCACATCCTCATGGATACTAGTTGGATTGGTTACCGCTGAGCCACAAGAACTCCTCCTTGCTGCTTCTTTAAACTTGGTGAGTTTCAGAAACCAGGCACCAGTGCAGGTAAGCTGTGAGCCCTGCAGGCCTTCTGGGAACCATCTCTCCAGTGGGCTGGGGCACAGCTTCCCCAGCCTTCCTCTGCCTGGGTGCCTGCCTGGGCTAAGCTCACCCTCCTTGAGAGATCAAATGGGCAGCGGCTTCGAAGCAGGACCTGGTCGGTGAGCCCCGCCACATGCCTAATTAATGACCCTGCTGGTCGCAGCTGGAAGAGCTGAGCTGGGGGTGATTAATTAAATTAGCTGGCAGAGGAAATTACAGTGGAAAAGCCAAAGTTTGATTGCTCCATAATTAACCGCAGTGCAAATAATATCTGCATCTATAACTTCCAGCGATGAGATCAGAAGCCAATTGAATTTGGCACTGATTGAAGCTGTAAATATCCTGTGGTGAAAAATGATAGGTTTGTTCTAGAGGGAAAACTTAGAGAAATGGACATCCAGCAAATGCGGTCGGGGGAAAAGGGCACCAGGGAAACTGCAGGAAGAAGCCTTACCTTTAAAGCTTTTTCCAACATTAAAACGATTTTTTTCCCCCACATTTCTCTTGGATTAGTGATTAGGCATGATGTCCTATGTATCCTGCCTCCACATTTTAGATTTGACTTCCCCTGCCTGGAACCTAGGTTAAGGCTCCAATTCCCTTCCTCGTTCCAGGGATTAAAACTCAATTCTAAAATAATTTCACAGGCTGACACAAGGGGAGCCCTTTTATCTCCCCTAGTGGAGGAATATTCTATTTAGACCATCAGATGCATGAGCTAGTGCTGCTTTTCTGGATAATGACATTTTTTCCCCTTCTTTGTAACAATTTCACGTTCAAACTACGGTTTCATTAGCGAGGGGATTCTACTTAAAAGACAAGAGTATTTTACACTAATAATTGCCCTGCAAAAAAAAAAAAAAAAAAATGGCAGGACTTGAAGCCGATGGAAACATTTTTCTCCCAGCCATGTATTTTCACCAGCAAGTTATTTCAAAGCCGAAGTCATGTCTTGCTATAGGAAAAGCTCTTACTAATGACTTGGTAGCTTGGGACCAAGAGGTGTGGCGTCTGCCTGGCAACCGGTCAATATTTTACCCCAATCTTGACACACAGAGAAGCTCTCCAATGGAGGGGACATGACACGAGAGCTATAAAAATGTGACACAGAATGGCGACATCTGAACTGTCAGCTGTAACTCAGAAATGCAGCCTCAGGAATTTCTTTTTCGTTTCACAATGATCTAGTGGGTAGACGGGGCAAGCACTGTTATTCGCAGTTTTTTCTTTAAGTGAGAAAGTTGAGGCTCTGGATGCTCAATGGCATGACCGAATTGGGATGCTCAATGGCATGGCCGAATCTGGCCCCTCCTTGCTGCCCAGAGCCCGAATTCCTACCTAAATCCCCACCCCCCAACTCTTCTCATGACTCTACGTGGTCGTCCTTCCAACAAATGGCTCCAATCTCACCCCAGGCTGGGATGTGCCCAGAGTACCACATCTGGCTGGAGAGACGCAGGCAGGCGGCGTGATGATGGAGGCCACAGTGCCCAGAGAGGACGTGCTCATGCAGCAGACAAGGCCCCCACAGGTGGCCACGTCCTATTCCCTACAACCGATGACCCCACATGGCCGTGCTGCTGGGGGGCTGGAGGGTCGGAGTCAGAGAAGATGTGACGACAGACAGAGGGCAGAGCGATGCGGAGCCGAGAGCCAGGCTGAGAGGGAAGCTGCTAGGAGCCGGAAAAGGCAAAGCCAAGGGCCCCCTTCAGAGCCTCCAGAGGAACGCAGTCTCAGCCAGCTTTGGCTTCTGACCTCCAGGATGGTGAGATGATGAATTTGTGGGACTTTTCTTTTTTTCCTTTTTTCTTTTTACGGCCGCACTTGAGCCATAAGAAAGTTCCCAGGCCAGGGGCTGAATCGGAGCTGCAGCTGAGGCTTACGCTGCAGCCACAGAAACTCAGGATCTGTGACCTATGCCCTAGAAGGCAACGCCGGATCCTTAACCCACTGAGTGAGGCCGGGGATTGAACCCACATCCTCACAGACTTTATGTCAGGTCCTTAACCTGCTGAGCCACAATGGGAACTCCAAATTTGTGGAACTTTAAGCCACTGAATTTGTGGTCATTTGTTACAGAAGAAGTAGAAATCCACACTATCGGGCAGAGGGCTGGACGAAAGATGCACTGAGGAACGCAGGGGTCTGGTGGGCAAAAGCAGCACCAGCCCCCCGTGGGATAGGGTCTTCAGGAAACCTTTTCTGCCTTTGGCCTGGGGATTCCACAGACCCCAGACTTGGGCTGCAAACTGCTCGCCTTATTTCCTCCACAGCCGCCCTGAGTTAGGAGGCTGCAAAAGCACCCGCTGGGCAAACAGCCCTGGACCGGAGGGGCAGCCGAGATGACGGTGCTCTCTGCCCACCGCTGAGGTTTGGGGTTCGCCGAGCGCGGGGCTGCTCTCCTGTAATGCAGCCCGCTGCGTGTGCGGGCGTCACCTGGCCCCAGTCGCATCACCTGTGGGAAGCGGGGCACCGTGACCTCAGCAGGGCTTTTCTTTGTTTCTGATCTCAAGTTGCCTGTCTTCCACCAGCTCCCTGCAGCTGCGGCAGGCTAACCTGCCGTTCAGAAAAGTTCCAGACCCGTCACAGTTTCTCACTCCCTGCTAACCCCAGCCTAGCGTGTCGGTCTTTAGCAGCAGGGGAGACGTTACCGTGGCGGTGGCGGTCCCTCTTCCGTCCTCTGCCGGGGCTGCTCCCGTCCCGGTGCCGTCCTCCCCCTGTGCCGTCAACTCCCTCCTTGGCGCCCTTCTTTCCTTTATTTTCCCTTCTTTGCCGGCTGCACCCGTGGTAGATGCTAGTTCCCAGGCCAGAGATCTGATCCGAGCCGCGGGTGTGACCTGCGCCACAGCTATAGCAATGCCGGGTCCTTAATCCACTGCACCACAGTGGGAGCTCTGCTGTCTTCTCTCCTCGATGAGGCCTTCCTTGGTTTCTCTGTTCCCCCTTCCTGCTGCAGTTTTGCACGTATCACGTTACCAAGCGAGCTTCAGTGTGTCTGTCCCCCTCTGGGCAGCGAGACCCCCGAGGGCAGGCATGGTGTCCCCAGGCTGGGGGTATGGACTGGTGCTCTGTCTAGCGCATGTCCCGCCTGCCTGGTGCCATCCCTCACGAGGACAGGACTGGACCCTCACCGCTCATGCTCTGGGGTCACTGTATGTGGCCAGACTTCCTGCTGGGACGAAGGCACAGCTGGTGGCAAGGAGGCGTGGAGTGGGTGTGGTCACTCACCTCACCACGCAGGACGAAGGCGGCTCCACGCAGAGACAGGCGTGAACGAGGTCAGTGACGCGGGACAGAGCGGGAGCCTCTGCAGTGATTGCTCTGCCTCAAGTATAGGGTTCCTACAGAGGAGGGGCCGCAGGGCAGACTGCGTCCAAGCTGTGAAAAGCGCCAGGTCACAGGAGCCAGCAACGGGCCACACTGTGTGAGCCCCATGTGGTGTCAGGAAATACCTAAGTTGTTCGAGATGCCATTAGGTAGTAACCCTAAACCAATCCACATAAGGGAGATTATCCCCTAAAAGGCAAAAATCCCCAATAAAATACACTTCCCTCCCCAGGACGGACAGCGGGTGGCTTCCGCTGGGATGATTCTCCTAGTAATGGAGTCGAGGCAGGTATGATGGTTGATTTTACGTGTCTCACTTGTTCGAAGTGTGGAGCCCAGTGATTTAATCAAACACGTATCTAGATGTGGCTGCAAATGGTTAACATCTTCTCTAATCAGTTGCTTCTAAGTTACGATCAGGATCAGATGGTGTGCAACAGCATGGGTGGGCCGTACCAAAGCAGCTGAAGGCCTTAGGAGGAACCTGAGGTTTCGTGAAGGACTCCTGTCTCAAGCCTGCAGCACTGACTTCTGTCTGAATTTCCAACCCATAGATTTTTCAGATTTTCCAGCCCTCACTATGGCACGAGCTGGTTCCTTAAAATCAGTCTTTCTCCTTGAACACCTGTGTGTGCATGCACAAACATGACACACACACACACACGCGCGCGCACACACACACACACACACAGTTGGTTCTGTTTCTCAGGAGAACCCTGACTGAGAGAGCAATTTTCTGCGTAGAGAGGTGACCCGATCAAAACGGTGCTGTACCATCATGAGCCCGGAGGGGACACACGGCCTGGCTTCAAGGGAGCCAGAAGCACGGGGTGAAGGATGCCAAGGCAGGATGCGTGGCAGGGGTGAGGGGCAGGCGAAGGACACTGCCTTTCTGGAGAGCACTACAATGACACCAAACTCCTCGGAAAGTAAAAGTCTACAACCTTTGCGAAGTATCAGCTCCACCTAGGAACCCACCCTTAGAAAAGAATGAACCATAACCCTGTCAGAAGCTGTACATGTGAACACGCTCACTCCAGCCCTCGCTCAGCTTTTCATGACAAATGTTCCCAAAGTTCCAAGGTGAAAAGGATCAAACGATGGCTCATCTGTCCGATGCATTACTGGGACTTCATTGAAAATCATGCTCCCCAAAACGATACTCGATGACACGGAAAGAGGTTCAGGGTATGATGTTAGCTAGCCTTAAAAAAAAGTGGCAGTTCCCGTCGTGGCTCAGCGATTAACGAACCCGACTAGGATCCATGAGGATGCAGGCTGGATCCCTGGCCTCGCTCAGTGGGTTTAGGATCCTGCCGTGAGCTGTGGTGTAGGTCGCAGACGCAGCTCGGATCCCACGTTGCTGTGGCTGTGGTGTAGGCCGGCGCTACAGCTCCAGTTTGACCCCTAGCCTGGGAACCTCCATATGCTGCGGATGTGACCCTAAAAAAGCAAAAGCAAAAAAAAAAAAAAGCTTTAAAATTGTTTTTAAAATACTGTTTCTTTTCAAAAATTCTACACAGGAAGACTATATGTAGTCGATTCCACGCTGACCGGGGGTGAGGTCCCGCAGCGGACAGGCAGATGCTGACACAGCGTAAGGTGTATGTTCTCAGCTCTCCGCGGGACAGCTTCCCAGACTGCGGCCCAAGGCCGGAGAAGGCGTCTTCGCAGGAAGGGTCCATCAAGCAGGTTTGGGAAGCGATGCCCTTGGCTGGTTTGCTCACAGCACAGAGCCTTCGCCCCGGAAGAAGCCACTTCTTAATTTCTCTGGCTCTCAAACGCGTCTGTTTCCATTTGCTGGAATTAAAATGAACAGGAGTATGTTCTGGAAGTCGTGGCTTTGACACAGCATCCTGGGTCCTACGCTGGGAAGGCGTTTGGTTTACAGCCCGTGTTTAATTAAGACACTGAGCAAAGAGGTGGTCTCAAGACTTTAAAAAACCACATAATAATTAGTCTCTGGATGGTGAAAACAGCCTTATTTTCATCTCTAGGTCTGACGGAGAGGTGTGTGTGAAGGGGACCCATTACGGGACCAGAGGGTCGAGGTGGAGACTAGAGTCACGCCACAGCTCCCGAGGCCCCTGTGCAATGTCCCAGCACTGCCTGTGACCGACCTGGACCCGCCAGGCTTCCCGGCCCCCCGGCTGCTGCGGGGCTGTTCTCACGGTTTTCTTTTCCAAACACAGTTCAGATCCTGAGCCACCTGCGCTGACAGGAGATTTCAGATCTCGAACCGCTGGCAGCATCTTCACGACCCGATGGCTGTTTGCACAGCTGTTCTCACTGTCAGAGGCCCCTCCTGGAACGTCACCCGTAGGAACGTCTTGGAGGCTCAGAGAGGAATGCAATTCTTCGGGGGACCCATGGGGACCTCAGGGCACTTCCAGTCTCTGGAAGCCCAGCAGGTCCTGCATTTACCCAAAAGAGCTTGGAAACCAAGGACTAGGGACGGCCTGGACTCCCTGCTCCTCACCCCAGGCCGGAGTACCGTTCCTTCTGCAGCGGGGGCAGGTGACCCTTGGTGGCTCTGCGGGCCCCCCTGATGTTGCTTTTTTAAATCCTGTGTTTTCTTAATAAACTGGGAGCCCTCCAGGGTGGGGGAGGGCAGTACTAGGTCTTTTCTCCCTAGCAGCTTTACTGAGGTGTAATTTCCATACCACACACTTACCTACTTAAGCGTACAATTCAGTGATTTTTAATAGGCCCACAGAGCAGTGCAGCCATCACCACAATTCAGTTTTAGAACGTCACCCACCGAGGCTCCCTCATGTCCATTTGCAATCAATCCCCAATTCCATGTCCACGGACAGAGGAGTGGATAAAGACGTGGAGCGCATACACAACGGAATATTACTCGGCCATAAAAAATAAGGAAATAATGCCACTGGCATCAACATGGATGGGCCTGGAGATTATCACTCTGGGTGAGGTCAGTCAGACAAAACTAAATATCATATGATGTCACTCATATGTGGAATCTAGTAACAAATGACACGAAAAAGCTGATTTACAAAACAGAAACAAAGTCACAGATTCCCAAACCAATCTTATCCTTACCATGGGGGTAGGGAGGAATTAGGAAAATGAGAATAACATGTACACATTACTGTACAAAACAGATAATTAACAAGAACCTACTGTATAGCACAGGACATCTACTCGATAGTTTGCAATAACCTATAAGGGAACAAAGAACGGTCACACACACACACAACTGATTCACTTTGTTGTATACCTGAAACTAGTACAACGTTGTAAGTCAATTACATTCCAATAAAATTAAAAAAAAAAACCCCAGTTCCCAGGTCGCTCCTAGTCTTTATTTTGCCTTTTCTGGACATTTCACAGAAATGAAAACATGTACCACGTGGGTCTTTGTGCCTGGTTCTTTCCCTGAGGACTCAAGTCCTTAGGTTCGCTTCCTAGATGCGTGTTGAGTCAACGAGAACAGGAATGGCGAAGAAGAAGCACACCCGAGAGAGGGCTCTGAACTGAAGAAATTTTTGGCCACCGTTCAACGAATTCAATGAACGTTCATAACATTTCCACATGTCTGTTCTGGTTCCAAAAACCCTACTGTGTGCAGGTGCTAGGTTTTATGGCCCTTATTCCTTAGCGAGCACAGAAGGACTCTTCTGCTGCCTCATGTGACCCGGAAACGGCTGGGTTTAAACTTGGAAAAGGAAGAGCAGCCCACACTACGCCAGGTAAACCCCGATCACCAGCTTCCAGGGTGTAGGCTGGGGCCTAAGGCTCAGTGCCCGCCCACGCGAACCCGACAACGGAGCCGCCCGTTCTGAAGCGACGGTTGGGGTGGCTGCACGGAGGCTGGCACAGAGGTCTTTGTCTTCCCTCAGTCTAACTCACACCAAAGGAACGCTGAAACCTTCTGGGGGGGAGAGAATCGCGCACAAGGGGCTCTTTGGCGGACCCTCCGCCTCTCGCTTTGCAGAGGACACAGGTGTGAGGAGAAGCGACCTGAGCTGACATGTGGCTCAAACGGGCCAAGAATCTGCACTTTCCGCCAGGTCGGCTGCTTGCAGCTGCCGCCAGCGGCCACACAAGCACTGGGGGAGGAGTAATGTATTACCCCAAGGATGCCGGGTCGAACCTCCAATGAAACCTCTCACCAGGGCTTTCACGAGAGGCAGGGTCGGCCACTCCAAAGGACTGTCTGGAAGTCAAAAATCACGGGCTGTCTGTCCTGGGGAGGCCCCAAACCCTCCCCGCACCGCTCTGGCCCTCGCTGAGGGCAGCCCTGAGTTACTTCTGATTCGTCTGGAAAGGAGCCTGCAGACACCTGCAGCCCCCTGGCCAGGCTTGGGGCTCGTGGACCAGGGCAGCGTTTGAGGAAAGGGCCGGGATGTGAAGCTGGAGGCTGTGGTGGGCAGGCGGGCAGGGTGGGGGGCTCCGCTGGGCAGGAGAGCCGAGGCCACGCGGCTCTGAGTCCAGGCAGGTGGCCCGACACACGGGGCTTGGTATTAGCCTGAGGTGCAGACCATACTCACAAGGCCTGGGGACCAGCAATTCGCACCTGAAGATCCAGCAGATGGGGCCAGGGACCAGCCCGGGTGTGGGGTGCGAGGGTGGACCCAGGCCTTGGGAAGAGGATCCAGCTATGAGGCGTTCTGCTAAAACAGAGACGACGGGGAAGTCCAAGGGGACTGGGGCAAGTGAGGTGACAACGCTGCATGCCATGTGCTGACCTGGGGGGCACTGAAGGGGCTTTTGCACCTCTAGAACTCAGGACGGCCACACAAAGCAGACATACGCCCCTGCAGGGGACGAACAAGGACACCAAGGTCCCGAGAGGATGAAGGTCTTGCCCAAAGCCACAGCTAGCGAGTGGCGGAGCCAGCATTCAAACCCAGGCGCATTTCTTAGTAACATCACTGGACTGCTGCGACCAACAGAAGCAAGTGGCAGAACCCCCGGGGAGGACCACGGGGACGGGCACGGAAACCAGAGGCGGCCCCTAACCTTCTCCGCTCTGCCTGCTCGCAAAGCCACAGGTCGGCTTTTCCAGGAATAACAGTGCCGCTCCCCGAGGTCCCGCAGGACCCACCTTCACAGGGCCTCAGGTGCTTCCCAGACAGGGGTGGCCTCCTGGGTCACCCGGGCAGCTTCCTTCTGGACGTCGGCTCTTCGCTCCCGCTGCTCACACCCTGAATCCCAGCGAGAGTCAGGCGGGGCTTCTGCGCTTTGCTCTGTGCCCCAACCACCTGTGGAGCCACTAAGTTCAACCTCACCTGTGCCCAATCATGCGCTCGGGGGCGGGGGGCGGGGCCAGCACTGGTGGTTTTAGAACTCCCAGGTGATCCTAACGAGCAGCAGGTGCTCAGATGGTCCCAGAGCAGCTGTTCTCAAGAGCCACGCCCCGGAACAGCAGCACCAGCCTCACCTGGGAACTTGTCTCCCATTCCACCCCAGGTCCCTCGAGCCGGAAACCCTGGGGCTGGGGCCCAGCCATCCAGGCTCTAATAAGCCGTCCAGGAGTTCCCATCGTGGCACAGTGGTTAACGAATCCGACTAGGAACGATGACATTGTGGGTTCGATCCCTGGCCTTGCTCAGTGTGTTAAGGATCCGGCGTTGCCGTGAGCTGCGGTGTAGGTTGCAGACTGGCTAGGATCCCGCGTTGCTGTGGCTGTGGTGTAGGCCGGCAGCTATAGCTCCAATTAGACGCCTAGCCTGGGAGCCTCCATATGCCGCGAGTGCGGCCCTAGAAAAAGGCAAAAAAAGACACACACACAAAGAGCCATCCAGGTCACGCCGATCCAGGTCTCAGTCCGTCCGGATTGAGAACCACTGCTTTAGGGAGCATTTCTTAACTATGGCACAAGGACATTTTGGTCTGGATAATTCTTTGCGGTGAGAGCGGTCTGTGTATTGTAGACTCTGCCACAGCAGCCTCAGCTTCTACCCATTAGATGCCAGTAACACCCCCCTCCAGGTTGCGAAAACCCCAAATGTCTCCAGGGGTTGCTAAGTGTCCCCTGAAGGGGTGAATCAGCCCCAGGTGAGCACCGGCTCTAGGTAAGGCCCCCAGCAGGCACAGCAAGGGCTTCCGATCTGGGACGCACAGGGAAACACCTGGGAGGTGGGGCTGGGCTTTACCAAATGCCAGCGTTCAGGCTCCCCTGGCAGAGCCTGGCTCTCGGGGCCAGAGGAGAGGCTGCACACGCCCGCGGACCCTGCAGCTAAGGGCCGTGAGAAGGCCTGGGCCGATAGTGAAGCTACGATTGAGGCCCAAAATGAAAAAGCAGGATCTGCTCTGCTTGCTGATGAAGAAAGACAGGTTCCAAGACATTAGGTGCCTTCCTTGCCGTGCTGGACCCTGAAACGGAGACCAGGTTCCTAACATCCGTTCCCCAGTTCTGTTCTAAGACATTCTGTATAGGAACAAGGTCCTGGCAGGAGGCTAACCTATAATATAAAACCAAGAGTGTCATCATCGGACGGCCCACCCCATTGCTGTTTTGCAAGTCAAGAGGGCAGACACCACTTCTGTCCTGACCAGCTGTCTAGACCCATA
Source organism: Catagonus wagneri (assembly GCA_004024745.2). Classification (NCBI taxonomy): domain Eukaryota; kingdom Metazoa; phylum Chordata; class Mammalia; order Artiodactyla; family Tayassuidae; genus Catagonus; species Catagonus wagneri. The sequence goes on from PVHT021183553.1 coordinate 2,434,299, forward strand.
ATGTTCCAAACGGTGGCCCCTGGCCACACACACAGGGCTAGAGGACGCTTGAACTGGGCTAGTCTGAATGAAGACGGGCTGTGTGGAACAACAGACCGGGTTTCAAAAGCTTAGCATCAAAGAAAGTACCTAGCTCATTAGTAATTTCTGATATTGATTACTCTGTTGAGATTACCATTTAGAGACGATGACTGCAGTAATAATATCACTAAAATGATTTCCCGGGTTCTTGTGACTTTTTAAAAGGTAACTACCAGAAAGTTTAAAATGATACACGTGGGTTACACAATACGTATAGACAGTGCGGGTGTAGACAGCGGTGACAATGGGTGAGAAATTTGAGGGGACAATGGAAGCCTGTTCTTGAAGAGAAGAAACATCTTCTGAGCAATGGAAAAGCCCAGGTTCCATGAAGTTTCTCCCTCCTGAGGGTCTGTGTTCAGTTTGCTCCTAGAGGTCACCTGAAGGAGAATCAGTGTGACCATTAGCACTGGCACTGTGGATAATTCTTAACAGAGGATAATTCCAGAATCTGGCTCGGCTTTTTTTTTTGGGGGGGGGCCTCTTTTTCATTTTTTTTAGGGCCGCACCTGTGGCATATGGAGGTTCTCAGGCTAGGGGTCCAATTGGAGCCGTAGCTGCCGGCCTACACCACGGCAACATGATATCCTTAACCCACTGAGCGAGGCCGGGGATCGAACCTGCATCCTCATGGGTACTAGTCGGGTTTATAACCTGCTGAGACACAATGGGAACTCCACACATTTCTCTTCTTTAAGAGCTTTATTGAGATGGAATTACAGGCCATTCACTCGCCCAAAGAGTATCATTCTTCTACGGTTTTTAGCATTGTCAGAGTCGTGCACCCATGACCACAGTCAGTTTCGGAACACTGTCCTCACCAAAGAAATCCTCTCCCCATCAGCATTGCTGTCCATTTCACTGACGAGGCCCACCCCCTCACATCCCAGCCCTGTCCCCATCCCTGGCAGCCACCCATAGACTTTCTGTCTCTAGGGATTGCCTATTCTGGATGTTCCACAGAAACAGAACCACTCAAGAGGGGTCTTTTGTGACGGGCTTCCTTTCCTTAGCGGGTCTTCAAGGTCATTTGTGTTGTGGCTTGAATCAGGGCTACCTTCCTTTATACGGCCGAATAATTAAAAAAAAAAAAAGATCTGTTCATCAGTTGATGGCCATGTGGTTTGTTTCCACCCTGCCTGGCTGGGATGAAGAATGCTGCTATAAACATTCGTGTGCAGGTTTTCGTGTGACTATGTTTTCACTGGGTGTATTTGTCTAGCAGCAGAATCGCTGGGTCACGGTAACTACCTGTGTACCTAACCTGGTGAGGAACTCACAACTTCACAGGTGTTGCGCACCTGCCAACAGACCTTCAGAATTAGTCTATTTAGATACAGCTTGCAAGGCAATGCTGGATCCTTAACGCACTGAGTGAGGCTAGGAATCGAAACTGCAACCTCATGAATACTAGTTGGGTTCTTAACCTGCTGAGCCACAATGGGAACTCTGCCGATTTTAAAATGGTAGAAATAGAAAATAAAGATAAACAATAAATAAGGATAAGTCAAAAACCTATCCCAGCAATAAAAAAATAACAATTTGGAGTATTTTCTAATTTATAAGATGCTTTTAACTTAACATACTATGACCACCTCTCTGGGTTACTGTTTTCACCTATGTCACTTTCACTGCATAGACTACATACTATAGTCATATACACATTTTTTATTATGTAAACAGATCTTTATGTACTGAATATGAGACCAGTTACTTGATCATCTATGTTGGATTATTGCTTTATTAAAATTTTTTAACTATTATGAACAACAAATACGTGAATACCTTTGGAACTAAATCTTTTCATGTGGTCTTCATTTTTTAAGGATCAATGCTAAGAGAAGACCTGCTGGGCCAAAAATCATGTCCTCTCAGCTTCACAGGTGAGTTCTACCAGACATTCAAAGATTAATGCCTAGTCTTCTCAAACTCTTCCAATGTATTGAAGGGGATGCCTTCCATCTTATTCTATGAGGCCAGCATTAACCCAATACCAGAACCAGACAAGAACAACACACAAAAGGAAAATTACAGGCCAGTGTCTCTGATAAACATAGGTGCAAGCATCCTCAACAAAATATTAGCAAATGAGATACAACAACACACTAAAAGGATCATACACTATAATCAAGTGGGATTTATTCCAGGGGTGCAAGGATGGTTCGATACCTGCATAGGAATCAATGTGATACACCACATTAACAAAACGAAGAATAAAAATCGTATGATCATCTCAATAGACGCAGAAAAGGCATCTGACAAAACTCAATACCTATTTATGATAAAAAATCCTTAATAATGTAAGTATAGAAGGAATGTATCAACATAATAAAGGCCATTAATGACAAGCCCACAGCTAACATCATACTCAGTGGTGAAATACTCAAAGCTGTCCCTCTAGGATCAGGACAAGACAAGGATGCCCATTCTCACCATGCTTATTCAGTACAGTAGTGGAGGTTACAGTCAGAGAAATTAGGCAGAAAAAGACATAAAAAGCCGTCCAAATCAGAAAGGAGGAAATAAAACTGTCACTATTTGAGGAAGCCATGAATTTATATATAGAGAGCCCTAAAGAATCCACCACACACACACACACAAAAACCTATTAGAAATAATAAACAAATACAGTAAAGTTGTAGGGTACAAAATCAATATAGAAAAATCTGCATTTCTATACACTAACAATGAACCAGCAGAAAGAGACATTCAGAAAACAGTCCCGTTCACAATTATAGCAAACAGAATAAAATACATTGGAATAAACTTAATCAAGGAGATTGACAACCTATACCCTGAAAACTATAAGAGGCTATTGAAAGAATCTGAAGAATACACAAAAGAAATGGTAAGATATTCCATGCTCACAAACCTCAAGAATTATCACTCTTAAAATGCCCGTATTATTTAAAGTAATTGAAAGACTTAAGCAATCCTTATCAAAGTGCCAACGACCACACATGAAAATCGCTCCTGATTCCTGAGACTCACTTAATAGCAGGAAGGCTGCCAAGGATGAAAAGATGTCGAAGGCCTAAGCCTGCTTCCCCAGCACCAGGGAAGAAACAGCACTTCCTTCTCTTCTTCAGGTACTTGCCACTCACAGTCAGCCACAGAATTGAGCCCAAGGTAACAGATATTATTTTACACTACAGTGTAAGGAAATAATTCTTTCCAGAAACGTCCTTCCTGTTTGTCCCAAAGGGGCTGGCATAGCATGGGTATTACTGTAGATGCTGATGGTATTTTCTGATCACTAATTTTTTTTTCTTGGTCTTTTCGTCTTTTTAGGGCTGCACCTGCAGCATATGGAGGTTCCCAGGCTAGGGGTCGAATTGGAGCTACAGCTGCCGGCCCACACCACAGCCACAGCAATTCAGGATCCGAGCTGAGCCTGGGACCTTACACTGAAGATCACAGCAACACCAGATCCTTAACCCACTGAGCAAGGTCAGGGATCGAACCTGTGTCTTCATGGTAGCTAGTCGGGTCTGCTAATCGCTGAGCCATGATGGGAATTCCTTCTGATCACTAATTTGATTTAGGACACGGGAGCCCATGTGACACATACACACTGTAATGTTTAAATGAGCTTGTTGAACTTGACCCCAAAGTACGTGAACTTGCAGAAATTTTTCCCCTTTAAAAGCTGGGTGATTTTTCCTTAAGAAAACTATAGATGACATTTATCTGGGGTTCAGACCTTTATTTAGAAGATTAGGAATGCAGCACGGTGCTACGTTTCCTGCTCATTTATTCCGCAAATCACGCTATGAGGCAAGTGCTGCAATTACCTCTACACTGCAGCTGGGGTGACTGAGGCCCCCAGAGGCCAAACAGCCCCAGACACGCAGCAAGTCAGTGGCAAACGAAGATCTGCCCCTGATCAGTTGAACCTGAGTCTCAACTTCAGATCAGACCCATGACATGTACCGAGCTCTTAGATCTCGGTGATTAAAATTTGTTTTTAAAATTAAAAATAACCATTGGTGAGACACTATATTTTAGATATTCCTTTGAAAGAATCAAGCATGCCAAAAATACCCCACTGGTCGAAACATATTCCCTTCCAATATATTTTTTGGAGGGATAGAAGTGAATCGTTAAAAACAGTACAAACCATATAATGCTACGTATACCCATTTCTAGAAAAGGCGAAACGAATCTGTCCTGATAGCAAATGCACGATGGCTGCTTAACAGATTAATTGGAAGGGGTATGAGGCCACTTCCCAAGGTCACAGAAGTATATCAACAGGAATGTGGGTCTCACAGGAGCATGTGGTTGTCAAAGCCAGTCAAAGTGTGGACTACTCGCTGCGTGCAGTGCACCGTATGCAGAACAGAACTCGATAAAAATGTTTACAAGTCCCCCCCCCGCCTCACTGAATAAATATCCAATAATTGCCCGATTTCCTGATGTACCTCAGCAGTCTCAGAATGATGCCTGAATGAGCCTCCTGTTTATATGTGGGCTGAGAAGAAGGGATTCACTGGCTGGTAGGGCCTTGCCCACCCAGGGCAGCCTGCAAGCCAAAGCTTCCTGCAGCCTGCGCTTTAGTAAACGGATTTGCAAAGGGAGTGGTCCTTCCTGAGCCTGGAGAGGGCGGCCCTGTGACAAGCAGCCACGTGACAGTGGACCACGGAGTCAAGCAAGGGGAGTGGGGTTTTGCAGGACGCACGGCCAAGCCATGTGGGGAGCACAGCCAGCAAGGTCCAAGCAGTGATGCTGATGTCACTGCACACAATGTCACTGTCCCCCCAGGGGGTGGCATCCTGGCCATGAAATAACTACTCCGTAAAATCTCAGCAGAGGCGCCCTGGGGAAAGCCGTGGTGACCTGAAAGTTCACATTCAGTGGCAGAAGGAGTGTCCCAGCAGATGAGGAGTTTGATGGATGGCATTAGGGTTTGGGGAGCCCACGTCCAAGCCAGTGCTGGAACGTCCTGGGTCCTTTAATGAGCAACAGCCCAGCTGGCCATCAGAGGACTCTGGGACTCAGCATGAGGCAGCTGTCAAAGATCCCCCCTTTTTGAAAAGACCAGGGGGAGGGGCTGTTCCAGCAACAACCGGACCCCGCTCCCTGGCCTCGGGAATCAGGATCTCATGGTAAATACGCGCTCTTTCTGCTTCCCTGTGCTCTGGCCCCAGGCGGCTCCCTTCCCATAAGCACCCAACTGTCCCCGCTGGCCGAACCCCACTTCCGCTCTGCAGAGAGCCCACCGAGTGTCAGCGACGTGTCAGCAAAGCTCTCCGGGCTGTCTGCAAACACATGGCTTAGGGGAGCGTCTTTAATGCCAGATGAAACCCAGCCATGGGGCTTGTGCGTTTCAGAAATACAGCACGGCCAGGGACGCAGAGGCCGAGCAGGCGCGACCATGGGCTGAGCGCCGCCGCCGCCGCGGGAACCGCCGCGCTCCTAACCCAAAGCCCGTGGCTGTGATCCCTGCCCTTGAACAAGTGACTCAAGCCTCCCCTTGGCTCCGTGGTTTCCAAGGCACACGGACAAGCATCAGGGACAGAGGCCTTTTCAACCTGGCGTTGAAACCAGAGCTTTTAGGAAGCCGAGATGAAGTCGCGTGACGCTCGTGCCCGTCTCCCCAGAGCACATCCACCTCGAGATGAAGCCCCCCCCCCACTTCAGTCTGTGCAAAGTCACGAGGAGCTGCTGCGGGGCAGGGCCAGCGCCTGCGGGGCCCGCTTCCCGCCTCCCTCGGGCCTGACTCGCTGCCCCGTCCCTGTTTCTAACACCCGGCTCTTTTGGACACGGAGGGATGTGCTTCCCCCGCTTAGTGCGTGTTAGGTGCGGGTAACTGGCTGTCGGCGTCCGGAGGGGCCTCGGGAGGTTTGGGAGGCGGCTAATGAGCACTTACAGACCAGGGCAGGCGAGGCCCAGAGGTCGGGTCCCTTGTCCCAGCAGAGTGGCCAGGACGGCTGTCCCGTCCTGTGGCCGCAGACCACACCCCTTACGTGTGTCATCACCTGCTCCCCATTCCCGGTGCTGAGCAACTCAAGAGTCCCCCAACCAGCGGCCACCTTGTCCGCACACGCAGCCCCCACGGCCCGGGCTGCCCTTCCCTGGGGCGCTCAGCAGCCGCCCATCCCGAGGGCCCTTCGGACCTTGAGACTCTGCATCTCTTCGCACATGCGGCTCATCTGACAACCCAGCTGCAGGTTAAAGAGGATGGAAAAATGACTCTGGAGCAGGGCTCGGCCTCCACCTTGCCCCGGAGCCACCTTGTCCATCCATCCGCCCACCCACCCTCCTCCGGAGCCTCCGTGCCTCCCGCCCCGCCCCGGGTGCTGCAGGCCCGGCTGCCCCAAGTCCCACCACCACTTTGGGAGACTGGGCCCAGGCCCTGGTCTTACACCTGGGGGAAAAGCAGGACCCTCAACTGGTCAAGTCAGAGGCGAAGATTGTAGAGAAACTGGGCGGGAGGGACCCCTGCAGCATCTGCTGGGGCCACAGCTCAGCTGCCAGGAGGGTGAGTCAGCACATCCATTCACCCCCCAACTGAATGTGCAAGCTCCTCGGGAAGCAGGCACTGCTGCTCCCAGTGTACAGATGACAAGACTGAGGCCTGGGCTGCTAACTTGTACCAGTGGCAGGTGAGGACCAGAACCCAGCTTGGGCCGTTTCCAAAGGTACCACCCTTTGTCCTCTCCCGAGCTGTCCTCTGAAGCCTCCGCAACTGATGGAGGAGGAAGGGTGTTGTGCTTACTGTCTTGGTTTATTCTTCTAATTTAAAAAAAATTTTTGGTCCTTTTATGGCTGTGCCTGCAGCATATGGAGGTTCCCAGGCTAAGGGTGGACTTGGAGCTGCAGCTGCCGGCCTGCACCACAGCTACAGCAACCCCAGATTCGAACCACAGCTCACGGCAACCGCAGATCCTTACCCCACTGAGCGAGGCAGGGATCAAACCTGCATCCTCATGGATACTAGTTGGGTTCTTAACCCGCTAAGCCACAACGGGAACTCCTGCTGGTCTGTCTTTACACTAAACTTCCCAAAGCACCTTTCCTGGTCTCCAGACACTTTAGGAGACTGACCTTGCTAGGAATGGAAGTCCCTGAAGTGGCAGCGGCAGTACTGCCTGGGGCCTGGGTTTACTCATCACCGTTCCGGAGCCTGCTGGGCATCACGAGGCAGCCTCTGGGCTTCCTCTCTGCCAAGCAGGCTCACTCCCAACTTCACCTGTTCACCGGGAGACTTCGCCAAGCACGCAACCTGCTGGCAGGAAGACGTGGGTGACATGTCCACACGAGATCAATATTTCCAACCAGCGTCCCAAAGGCCACCCTGCCTCTGTTCCGTCCTCATACAAAGTGCACAAAGGGACCCCTCCCCCAAAGCAGGCACAGGTCCCAGCCAGAGGCAGGCTGTACACTTGACAAAGTGGAGGGGTGTCTCCTCGCCTCGAGGAGGAAGCCGGTGTGACCAAGATGCATCTGGGGAGACAACTTAATGGATGGAGACGGCGACTGATGAGACTGACCAGTTGTCCCCCAGTGTGTGCTAAGCCTGAACAACAGACTAAAAATGTCGAGTGTCACATTTCTGGCTACTGCTCTTGCAGCGCTCAGAGAGCATCAGGGTCCCCAAGTACAGGGAAGAAGACACGTCACGTGGCAGTGGGGTGGGTGTGGGAGAGGCCCCCGCCACATGCTACCCATGTTCTATGAGTGGGAGGCGTGGGGGTGGCCACAGACACGCTCCATGTCCTTCTCAGCTCCCGGTGCCCTGCCACCTTGGCGACGATTCCCAAACCTCGCAGGGTTATTCTGAGCTCCCCACGATCGCCGCCCCCATCACGGGCACTTGGCTCAGCTCCACTCTGCCCTCACGCCAGCGTCTGGGGATGAAAGTCCTCTCCCGCGGCTGTGGGCCCGGCTCCTCCCCCGGGAAGCCGCTGAAATCACCGCCAGGCACCCCCACCCCAGGGCACCGCCGCTGGTTCCTGCTCCAAGAGCCCAGGGGATGAAAGGAGTCTCACACGCGCTTTTTTCAAGATGAAACACGGTCATTAAAAACCCAAACTGTCCACAGATAGGACTGTAACAGGAGGACTGAGAATTTTAAATCATGGGTAATTTTCTGCTCTTCCCACTGGATTAGTGCCCCCTTGACAGAATCAGAACCCTACCTTTTTTTTTTTCTTTTTAGGGCCGCACCTGTGGCATGTGGAGGTTCCCGGGCTAGGGGTGGAATTGGAGCTGCAGCTGCCGGCCTGCACCACAGCCACAGCAACGCCGGATTAGAGCCACGTCTGTGGCCTACACCGCAGCTCACGGCAGCGCTGGATCCCTAACCCACTGAGCAAGGTCAGCGAGGCCACATCCTCACGGACACTAAGCCGGGCCCTGAACCTGCTGAGCCACAACGGGAACTCCCGGAGCCCTGCTTGGACCTCCCTTTTCCCCAGGGACACTGCTTCACACGCTGTGTGTCAGGACAGCCTAAGCCTTAGAGTCTCCGGATCGTCCTCTGACTCAGCTCGGTGCGTGAGTCCGGGCCGCGCAGCGTGGGGAGCGCTGGCTCCTCCCCCAAACCTTTTCAGGGTGACGTCACATCACAATCGCCAAGTACTGACGTCAGCCCTCTTTTGCGTGGCTGGAGAGTCACAGAGCCTCTGGCGGCCACTTCCTTCCACTTCCTTGTTATCAGCCAAGGCGGCAGAGCCCCCAGCTTTAGTTTGGGGAAAAAAATAATTAAAAAGGAACACAACCTCTCGAGTATTTACTGAGTACCTGCCCTGGTTCCGCTGGAGCTCCATGGAGAATGACTATTCTGATTGCCATCGAACGTGTTTGGGAAGGTGCGGTTTGACGTTCCAGAATGAAAACGTATTCATCTTCCTTGGTTCGTCCATTCTACACCCACAGAGAAGTCTCCTGGGAAAGTTACTGGATTCTTAGAGGCCTTTTCGAGGGTCGTTTCAGGGCCAGCTCTTCCGTGCTCTGCGGCAGGGAGGCTGCCGGCATTCTGGGCAAAGCAGCGTTTGCACTGTGTAGGACCGTCTGGGGCTTCAGGATCTCAGGCTCCCGGGGGACTAAATGCCTCTGCCCCTTGGTCATTTCCAAATGCTTCCTGGGCTGAAAACCCCTGGAGGGGTGACAAGGCCTGGCACAAGGACCGTGGTCATTGGCAGTCAGAATCCGTGCTCACGAGCCACACAGTCGGCTTCTCTTGGAGTCTCCGGGTGACCGGTCCATGAGCCAAGTTCAGTCTGCTCCAAGGCACGGTTTTTATAGGGAGTCAGTTTCCCTGCCTGGGGTCCTCTTCTCTGATCTTCAACAGAATCTCCCGGGTTCATTAAGATCGTGAAAACCTACGGAGCAGCCCTTAGAGGTTCTTGAGGAGAAAGCCACAGGTAAGTCACCGCGACTCCCTATTTATCCTCCAAGGTCATTTGTATTAAGTCTCGCACATTAGAGCTGCTTTTTATAGGAGCCGCTAAGATTGAGTGCTGCGTATTCCAGGTAATGTTTATCTTTCAGACCCCAGGTTGATGACATTCCGTATCAGTTACAAATGACATTTAATTACTTGAAGCTTTAATGCTGCTGCCACTGCTGTTCCCACTCTCCAGGGCCCCAAGCAATTTCTCGGAGAAGGAAGGCCTTTGCAGCGGGGAGAGGCTTGCTTTGTCCGGCGGGTTGGGAAAGGTGTTTCCTGAAGCCCAGAGACCCCACTCCAAAGCCACAGCTGGACAGGCAAGGCCGGGCCTCGGCTGGGCTTCACCACCTTGTCAAAGGCACTGGCTATCAGCGGGTGCAGCTTCCACCTTTATGAACACGAAGTCAGGCTGTCAGGATTTTACGACTGAAATTACCTTTTGTTTGTCTTTCTTGTCATTTAAAGGCCTTGCCATCCGCCCAGTGGCCCAAGAAAGAAAGAAAACTAAATACCACCGTGGATGCTTGTCCTTCTCCAGACCCCCCGGTCTGGGTGAGTCCTGATGGTTTTCTGTCCCCGGGATTCCTGTGCTAGCTGTGTGGCCCGCAGGCCCTGGGCTGGGTTCTGGCACCTGCATTCATAGGTGAGAGACTCAGGCCAGTTCCTCTCCTCCGAGTCTGTCCTGCGGATTCCATGAGGCAACGGCTGTGACACGCCTGGCCTCTCGAGGCTCCCGCAAGCCCTAATACCTGGTGTGGATCATCACCGACCCCAACCCCCCAGCAGTTCACCTGGACACCAGCCGCTGGCAACCACTAAGCTGCCTTCCATCTCTATGGATCCGCCTAGTCTGGCCATTCCGCCCAAACAGAATCATCGTTATGTGGCCTTATGTGTCTGGCTCCTTTCACTTGGTATAATGTTTCTTGCTGAGGTTCACGCGAGTTATAGCATATAGGGTACTCGACTGTTTTTCTGCGTCTGCATGACATTCCATTGTATGGATATACCACCTTTTGCTTATCCATTCATTATGAATACATTTTTTCCCTTCTTTTAAAAAAAAATTACTGCGGTATAGTTGTCTTACTATGTTGTATTAGTTTCATTTCAGGTGGGCAGCAAAGTGACTCAGTTATACATAAACCTATATCCATTCTTTTTTTTTTTTTGATTCTTTCCCCATATAGGTTATTACAGAATATCGAGTAGAATTCCCTGTGTTATATAGTAGGCCCTTGTTGGTTATCTATTTTATCTATGGTAGTGTGCATATATTAATTCCAGACTCCTAGTTTATCCTCCCCCCAAGTTAGCCCCCTTGATAACCATAAGATTGTTTGTGAAACCTGTGAGTCTTGTTTCCGTTTTATAAATAAGTTCATTGGTATCATTTTAAAAATCAGATTCCACATGTAAGTTATATATGATATTTGTCTTTCTCTGTCTGACTTCACTTAGTATGATAATCTCTAAGTCCATCCATGTTGCTGCAAATGGCATTACTTCATTCTTTTTTATGGGTGAGTAATAATAGTCCATTGTGTGTATGTACCACATCTTTTTTATCCATTCTGCTGTTGATGGACATTTAGGTTGCCTCCTTGTCTTGACTATTGTGGACAGTGCTGCTAAAAACACAGGAGTTCATGTATCTTTTCAAATTACAGTTTTCTCCAGATAAATATAAAACATTAAAAAAATTTTTTGTTGAAGCATAGTTGATACACATCCATTCATTTGATGGACATTTGGTTTGAGTTTTTGGCTCATATGAATAATGCTACTTTGAACATTTATGTACAAATTTCTGTATGAACATATGTTTTAATTTCTCTTAGGTATTTACTTTGGAGAGGAACTGCTCAGTCACATGGTAAGTCTATGTTTAATTTTCTGAGGAACTGCCAGATTTTTCCAAAGTGGCCGTGTCACTTAATGGTCCCACCAGCAGTACATGAGGGCTCATGTTTCTCTACAACCACACCAGCACCTGACACTGACCTTCTTTTTCCTTAGGACCATCTTAGTGGCCATCTCCTGCAGCAGTGTCTCAACGGGGGATTGGCTTGCACTTGCCTAATGAGTAATGATGTCTGGCACCTTTTCATGTGCTTCTTGGCTACTTGTATATCATCTTTAGAGAAATATCTACTCCAACTGTTTGCATATTTTCTATTTTTATTTTTTAATTTTATTAATGTACAGTTGATTTATCACATTGTGTTAATTTCTGCTATACAGAAAAGTGATTCAGATATATATATATATATATATATATATTATATATATGTAATTTCTCATATTCTTTTCCATGATGGCTCATCACAGGACACTGGATACAGTTCCCTGTGCTCTCCAGGAGTGCTCTGCTGTTTATCCAGCCTGAATGTAACAGTTTGCATCTGCTCATGCCAAGCGCTCCGTCCACCCCTTTCCCGCTCCGCTTCCGCTCGGCAATCGCAAGCCTCTTCTCCACGTCTGCTCTGCACATTTTTAAACCGAGTTACTTGCCTTTTATTGATGAGCTGTACATACGCTTTATACGCTCTGCATATTAGATTCTTATTTGAAACATGGTTTTCGAATGTTTTTACTCACTCTGTTTTCACGTTTTTCTTTTTCTTTTTACGGCTGCACCTGTATCATATATGGAAATTCCCAGGCTAGGGGTTGAATCGGAGCTGCAGCTGCCGGCCTAGGCCACAGCCACACCAGATCCTTGTCACATCTGTGACCTATGCCACAGTTTGTGGCAATGCCAGATCCTTAACTCACTGAGCGAGGCCAGGGAGTGAACCTGCATCCTTTTTTTTTTTGTCTTTTTGCCTTATCTAGGGCCGCACCCGCAGCATATGGAGGTTCCCAGGCTAGGGGGCTACAGGAGCTGTAGCTGCCGGCCTTCACCACAGCCACAGCAATGCAGGATCCGAGCCGCGTCTGCGACCTACACCACAGCTCACGGCAACGCCGGGTCCTTAACCCACTGAGCAAGGCCAGGGATCGAACCCGCAACCTCACGGTTCTTAGTTGGATTCATTAACCACTGAGCCACGATGGGAACTCCTGAACCTTCATCCTTATGAATACTAGTTGGCTTCTTAACCCACTGAGCAACAACGGGAACTCCTGTTTTCACTTTCTTGATGTCCTTTGAAGCACTGACATTATTAATTTTGATGAAATTCAGTTTACCTACTTTTGCTTCTGTTGCCTGTGCTCTAAGTATGATTAAAAACTTACCTCTGTTTTCTTCTATAGAAGCTTAAAAGTTTCACTTTTTACACTGAGGTCTTGATTCATTTAGAGTTAATTTTTGTATCTGGCACAAGATGGAGTCTAACTTCATTCTTTTGTGCATATCCCAGCACCACTTATTGAAAGACTATTCTTTCCCCACTGAATTTATCTTGGCATCTTTGCTGAAAATCAATTATAGATGTATGGGCTTATCTCAGGACTTTCAATTTGATACTATAGGTCTATTCTTATGCCAGTATCACAATCTTGAATTACTATCGTTTGGGAGTAAGTTTTGAAATTGGGATATACGAGTCCTCTAAATTTGTTATTCCTTTTCAACACTGTTTTGCCTATCTGAAGGTCTCATGAGTTTCCACATAAATTGTACGATCAGCTTATCTATTTCTGCCAAAAACAAGCAAACAAAAACCGCTCCACTTTTAATTATGAGAGGGACTGCGTCAAATCTATCTATCAAGTTTGGGGAGTACTGCTTATGCAGTCATCCAATCCGTAAACATGGATGTCTTGCCAATTATTTAGATCTTCTTTCTTTCAATGATGCTTCGCAGTTTTCAGTATACAAGTTAAATTTATTCTTAAGAATATTATTCTTTTTTGACACTATTGTAAATGGAATTGTGCCTTTATTTTGCGTTGTCCATTGCTAGTGTATTAGAAGTACAACTGAATTCTGTTTATTGCTGAAGTCTTTCATTAGCTCTAACAGTCTTCTGTGAATTCCTTCAGATTTTCTATATACAAGATCATGTCACCTCCAAACAGATAGTTTTACTTCCTCCTTTCTAACCTGAATGCCTTTGGTTTCTTTTTCTTGCCTAATCCCATGGCTTGAAGCTCCAGTACAACACTGAAGAGGAGTGCTGACAGTGGACATCCTTGTTTTGTTCCTGATCTTAGGGGAAGCAGCTTTAGTACTTTACCACCAAGTTGGATGTTCGCTGTGGGTTTTTCACAGATGCCCTTCACTAGGCCGAGGAAGTTTTTGTTCCTACTTTGCTGAGTGTTTATATCATGAAGGGGGAATGCATTCTCTCAAATGTATTTTCTACAGCTCTTGAGAGGATTGTCTGGTATTTGTCCTCTATTCTCTCGGTGTGGTATAGCTCACCGACGGATTTTTATGCATCGAACCAACCTTGCATTCCTGGGAAAAATGACACTCGATCATAGTAATATAATCCCCCTGTTCTAGGGCCAAACACAGAGACGCTCTCTGTGAGTTGTAGCACGTGCTGGGGCGCTGGACTGGCTATGCCAGGCCACATTAGAGTCTGGCAAAGAAAGAAGATGGATACTTGGATCTTCAGAAATGAGGAATACAGTTCAGGGGCTCCAGGCAGTGCTGTGGGCATTTGTTTATACTGCTTCTCATAGACCAGAGCTTCTCAAGCTTTAACGTGCATCAGAAACACTTAGAGAATTAAAACAAATTGCTGGGCCCCATCACAGGGATATTGATTGGGTATGCTCGAGGTGGGGCCCAAGACTGTGCATTTTTAGGTGATACTGAGGCTTCAATAAATCACTCTACAAGTACAAAGAAAGACTAACATGGACCACATCTTCCATACCAGCAGATCCTCCCCAGCACAGACGAGGGCCCAGGTAGACCTGGGTATGCTTCCTCTCTCACAGCCAGCATACAAGTCCCAGGCACAAAGCTGGTTGGGTTTTCCAGACAAAAGGCGCCCAGAAAACTTCATAAACATTATTTTCTTTGAGCATTAAATCTACACAATTAAGTGGGTGGATTAATGACTGGTTTCATCTTACAAATGAGAAAATGCCCTGTTCTTGAAAAATCAAAATCACAAGATGCTGACCATGAAACTAGAACTAGAAATCCCCTGGTTGGGCTCCACGTTTCATTATGCAGATAATAAATACGATCGTGAGGCTTTTGGAAATACAAGCTGAATGTTTCAACAGTGTTGGGTCAGGGACACGAACAGAGGGAGGTTTAGGCAGGAGAAGGCTGTGGTTACGTGAAAAGCTATGTGTATATTTGGGTCTCAGCACTCTTTCCCACAGAAGAGAATTAGGACTTCGGAATCATGGCTGAGTGACCTAGAAGATCAGGTCTGCTGTAGGAACGCCGACTAAAATGAATGATGCACTTCCTTTTTTTTTGATTTTTAGGGCCGCACCTGCAGCCTATGGAGGTTCCCAGGCTAGGGGTCGAATCGGAGCTGCAGCTGCCAGTCTACACCACAGCCTCGACAATGTGGGATCCGAGCCACATCTGAGAAGTACACCACAGCTCATGGCAATACCGGATCTTTAACCCACTGAGCGAGGCCAGGGATTGAACCTGCATCCTCATGGATACTTGTCAGATTCATTTCCACTGCTCCTTGACAGGAATTCCGCCCCCCCTTTTTTTTTTCAATGGCTGTACCCACGGCCTATGGAAGTTCCTGGGCCAGGGACTGAATCTGAGTTGTAGCTGCAGCAACAGTGGATCCTTTATTAACCCACTGCACTGGGCTGGGGACTGAACTCTCACCTCTGCAGTGACTTGAGCCGCTGCAGTCAGATTTTTTAACCCACTCCGTCACAGCAGGAACTAAATGATGCTTTATTATCCTTAAATTACCATGAATGAGGCTACTCGATTTTACAAGGGGAAAGATACTACAGTTACCATGCTGTAGTTATCATACTGTATACATAATAAAATCACACCATCTATATAAACACACATCAGTGGCTGATAGGAGCACGAGCTGGGGCCAAGCGGAGGAGAGGAAATGGATCTAGTAAACACGGTGGTACCTAGATGCCACGACCGACTGTCGGATTTGGCCGTTTGACGCTCATCAGAAAAAGGACAGGAGCAGCAGGACCAGGGTGGATGTCAGGAGTCAGGTCCTGGGTTCGAGTGATCTGTCCCTTGGTCCGGGGGTGGGGGGGGCTAGACAGTTAAGTCCAGGACCCTGACCTCACAGTCCTCTCACATCTGTCATCCCCGCCCTGTCCTAGGATGGCTCCGTGCCCGGGAAAAGCGCCCAGTCCAGTGCGGGCTCTGGACGCGGCTTCGCTTGCCGCTGCCGCTCCTTCATTATTAGGAAGAAGAAAGCAGGAGGTTTCTCAGAAGAGAGAAAGTTTCTGGTGCAAAATGATCAAAACCCCACTGAGCGAAATGACCCCCCGGACCAAAACAGAGGCAGCTGTCTTAGAGAGAGCATTTACAGGCCCCTGTTTAGAATGTCTCCCGCGATCCGTAATTCAGGTCTAACGGCTCATCTGCACACCTCGTCGCCTCATCTACGCTCACAAAGGGACGCCGGCTCAGAAGTGGTCGGCGCACCTACAGGAAACTGATGCTGGCGGATGACGCGCGTCTCCAGCCGGCAGTGAAAATTTTGTATTTCCTAAAAACACCAAATTCCTTGATTGTCTCCATGGCTACGTTTCAGAGAGTAAATGAGAGGGATCTGCAACCCAAGACAGTTTCCCTCGTCGCAAAGCTGCCTCCCAGGACACGTTTGGTTTCCTCGGGATCAAATAAAAGCCGGGTTCGTGTGTGGCGGGCTGATACCACAAACCAATAGTGCTATTTTATCCCTCTGCTTCAAAGGCGAACGTCAGGCAGTTATGCTGCAGAGAGCGGGCCCCGTTTACCCAGCCTTACAGAGAACCTTGTTAAATCTGTCTTTCTGATAATTAGGGCAAGTCTATTCGGAGCGCTTAATAGGTGAGCACGGCCAAGGCAAAGATCCCGGCCACGCTCCCCGCCCGCACTTGACGGGGAGAACCCTCTACCTGTTGTCAACTGTCATCCGTAGCTATTCTTTTGGAGGCAGCGTTAATGCACTTCTCATTTGTACGTTTCGCTAACTGGCTTACTGTTGATAGTGGAATATTTCTGATCTGGGTGCAGAGTTCTGGTAAACTCAAGCTTATCTGCAGCAAGCTGCTGATGAGGGTAGCTGGGGCCCTGGTGCTCTGATTCCAAGTTGGCCTGCTCCGAGAAGTCGCTCAGATATCCTAAGTCAAATCCAAGGTCCCCAGGCAGCGGCTGGGTTTGCAGGGCCGAGGACATGCACAGTTCACTGGCCGTCACTGTCGCTCCTGCACGTGGACGGCGCGCCTGCAGACACAGGGCACCTCGGAGCCGGCCACCGTCCCTCCCCCCCACTCGAGCAGGACCCTGTCCCTGCCTGGACCCAGGGCCAGGAGGGCGGCCGGCTCCGGCGGCTGGGGCCAGGGCATGCCCGCTGACAGGCATGCCATGGTGACAGAAATTCACTCTGAGTTGCAATTAGTGGCACTGTCATTTTCGGGGGCTCCTGCCAATTAATTAAGCCTGTCAAACAGAAAAACCACAGCGCTCACATGATAATTTATATTGGAAGAGACGAGCACAGCGGCTCCCTCCACAAACAGAATTCTCCCTCCGAGCACGGAAACGCGTAAGAGAAAATAAATAAAATAAAACAACAACATCGCAAAAGGGTGGATTGGGGGTGGGGGGGGTGCGCTGGTCTGCTGGGGAAGAAGAAAGTGAGGCCGTCCTTGTTATAATTGTTAACTCTGATCGCCAGAGTCGAAGACAGGCTGATTAAAACTCCAAACGAGCCCCCGGCTCCCCTGAACCCTCGGCGTCCGTCCGTCCGGGGATGATAGAATCAGAGGAGTTTATTCATACCATTAAGCCCCAGAGAACTTAATTGAAAGAAGAGCACAGCCCGGACCTTGACAAGCGGGAGGTCACAGTAATTGCTGCCGGACATATTTAACATTAAGATAATCAGGCCATTAATTACCCTTTGGATCATTAAATCAGCCAGTTGCAAAATGAAATTTCTGCCTCTATTACTCACTTGAGAGACCACAGGGGTGGCCTTTAATTTATCAGTGAGCTTGAGATACAAAGGCTGGGGTTGGGGGAGGGCAGGCGGGGAGGGGGCCGCGCGGTGGCGGCGGCGGCGGGGCAGGGCATCAATCCGCCATGCTCGGTGATCGTGGCAAATTAACTAGGTAAGATAACCTCCACTTCCAAAGGCAGAAGCTGGGGGTGTGTAAATAGATGAGGGCAGACGGGGAGATCAGAGTCTGCACACCACTTAGCAGGATAATAAAGGAAATAGTCCTTGATTATCAGCGCTAATTTGGACACTGCCGGTAGCTTGTTATGCGTGTTCTGAGTAGCATTTAATTAATTCAATTGCTTGTTAATGAGGGAAGTGACATGTGGGGAGCAGATGCCACCCAACTGCAGATGGGTTCTGGTCATCACTGCAAAGTCCTTTTCCCTACCCCGTTTCTCCCCCCTGCCCATTTTTCTTTCTTTCTTCCTTTTTTTTTTTTTTAAGGGAAAGAAAATAGGAAAAGGTGTCAAGCATAGAGGAACACTCAAAAGAGACAAAACACTGACCTCCGCGGGGCCAAGAACTGTTAAAAAATAATAAGATGAGACAGTCCCGGGGCTGCTCCGGTCCACATGGTCCCCGAGGCCACATTTGGATCAGTGCATCTTTATGCCAGAAATTTGAGCCTGAGATTACTATATTGTGATCTTACGATCAAACCTAACGAGACAGAGACGTGGCCAAGCGGTGCTGCTTTTAATATCTCTGAGTGAGCGGCGGGGATCCAATTATTTTCAGTTTGGATACATTTCCCCTTTATCAATATCTCCATGTGCATAAATAAGATGAAAGTGGCGTTCGGAAATCAAAAGGAGACGGAACTCGTTCCCCAGGCAGACTCGCTCCGCCGGGAAGTGTGCGGCCGGCCCGTCTCTCCCACGCGGATTTCTGCCGTCGGCCCCTCAGTCTTCCTCCCGAAGTGCCATCTTTTCAGAGGTTAAAGACAAGAGGGGAGCGTAGGGGTGCAGGCGAAATGACAAGTACGTGCATCCCGGAGAAAGGATGCTAAGAGAGGAGATGCAGACTGAGTCAGTGAACACAGTTCCCTTCCGAGCGGGATCGGAGGTGACGGGTGATTTCGGTTGGACTTAGAGCTTTCCCTGGGGTTCTTTCAGCTCTCCACTTTCCAGCTTCCTTTGATTTCCTAGACCGAATCGGCAGGCCCCTGAGCCACTTTGTAAACAGGCTACCTGCCCTGAAATGCAAATAGCAACTGGTCCCTGCAGGCCCTGGGAGGGGGGGTGGGCAACGGCCTCGCCCCCGAGACACGTTGATGGGAGATGAATGGAGAACGGCACACAGCCCAGCCGAGTTCAGCTTCTGCCAAGAAGAAGGCGGCCCCAGGGGGCTCCAGAGCCGTGCCGCCTGCCAGTAGGAAGTGATTTTCCCCGCAGTCAACCCCAAAAGCTTCCGTGTGGAAGGCGGCTAAGAATCAAGCAGAAGGACCTGCCTAAGGGATGCAGACGGGCCCCGAAAACACCACGGAGTGGCCGGCCGAGGGCGAGGACATACCGAGGTTTGTCGAGATGGCATCGCCGTGTGCTGGAAACCTCACTCACCAACACAAGAGGAAGCCTGAGGTTGCAGGGCCCTCCATCCTCGGACGCGTGTATTCCAAGCTGACCAGTTTCCCCATGGACTCATTCACGCCACAGAGACGCACGTGACCGCTTTAGTATCTCTGCCTCCAAGCCGCGTCCTGACCCTGGACCCGGAATCCCGCCTGGCTGCTCCAGGCTCCGCGTGCAACTCCACACCACGACGTGTGCAAGGTGCAACATACCAGCTCACGGGGCCGGCGACCCGCGGACAGCAAATGGCCCCGCCGTACGCCCCTCACACCTGGGCCGTCCCCGATGTCCACTGTCACCGCCTCGCCCCTACACCTCAGCCCTACTGACAATCGATATTTTAAGTGTGTGCTTAAATGGTATCAATAGCAATTAGAGCGGGATTCTGATTGCACCTCAGATGTAGTTAATTGTTACGGCATTGATCGCTATCTGCTCCTTTCTCCAAATTAAACCTCCATTACAGAGGGGATGAAGGGCAGCCTTTCCGCTCCCGCGACAATAAATTTAATATCGAATGCACGGGGAAAAAAAATGGCAGTTGTTGCAGAATCCATCCAAAAAGATTTTTTTTTTTCCTTCCTGGGAGTAATTAAAAGATGCTTTTCTTGACTAATGATTCCCGGTTTAGGAATGGGAAGTCGATACTGCTTTGCCGCCGTCAGCTTCGATTGATCTCAATGCTGCTCAAGTTTGAACGGCAGTTCTCAGCGCAGCTGAGAATCGCTGGAACCAATTACGAGCCGTCCGAAGCTGCCCTAATCAGGGGCGCAGGGACCGCGGGCAGGAGGGCACACGGCCGGTCGGAGGCGCCCTGAGTTTCGCGCAGGTCCGGGGGACGCCAGCGTGGGGTGGTTTAGGATGTTTCTGTGGAGAAGGATCTGCCTTGTTCTACTTCCCCGTGGTCCTGAGTCTGTGTATGTTGTGGGTGCACACGTGTGCAGTGCGTGTGCACACACGCATGGGCGTGCACGTATGCACACGTGTGCTGGGGAGGAATGGAGGAGCACATTTTCTAATTACGTTCCACTGTCAGAATGAATCTTCTGAGTAAGACAGAATGGACGGGGCTTCCCGGGAAAACAGCTGCGCCCTTTTGCAAAGAATTAGACTGGATATATTGCACTTGGCTCTTCCTGGGATAGAGATAAAAATTTATTAAAATATTTCTTCTTAGTATTACCTCAGGGCCACATTAGAGAGCCCTCCAGCTGTTTGTGCTGGCAAGCCCAGCCTCTGCAGACAGATCCAGGCGCGGTGGGCGGGACCCGGGGGCTGGGGGCCCTTTCCTCATCTGGGGGACGCGGGGTCCAGACGGGAGATCCATTCTCAAGTCGCAGACTGAATTCCACGTGGAAATTCTAGCCCAAACCTTGGGTTTTTATGTCTACGGGAGGAAACTGCGGGGCTCGGCACAGGAGGTGGGGTGTGTGTATGTGTGAGTGTCTGAATTCTTACTGTGCAGCCACTCGGAGCTGTTTCTGAGGGTCTCTGAGGCTTTGCTTAGTTCCACCAGGACCACAGCCTCCCGCTGGCCTTCTCCCGTGTCCGTCCTTTTCTATGACGCTGCCTTTGATCCTCTGCGCAGCCAGCGGAACACACGTAAACACACACCCAGACCCGACAACTCCCCCTGGCCCACCCCCAGAGTCGCTGTCAGAACCCCGGCCCTGGCTCCCCAGGCCTTGGCTCTGTTCTGGCCTTGCCCAGGTCCACTCCTCAGGGGACGAAAGGGTCCTGGCTCCCCTGGGCCCCGAGGCGTCCGAATTGTCTTTGCCTAGGTTGCCCCCCATCCCCCCCCGCCACACTCCCCACGCCCCCAGACCTGGAAATCACCCCACAGTTAACCTCCAGCTCAGACGACCTTCTCTAGTGGAACCTCCACACAGCACAGCAAATCCCTAAGCCCCCGAGTCCTGGCATCCTCAGGTAGCCCCTGGGACATTCACCCATCGCCCGAGACGTGTGACCATCTATCGGTCACGTCTCTTCTGCGGGAGGACACAAGGAATGTTTGCTGAAGTCATGAAAAACCAAGGTCCCTGGGACAACGACCACAGGCACAAAGAGGCATTTAATTCTCAAACACGGTTATCTTCGTTGAGACGGATGGAATTTAGAAATCCCAAAGTCACCTCTGGAAAAACCATGCAACCACGTCACCGTCGCCGTGGGGTTTCACTGCCCGGCCTCCGCCAGTGGGGAGGAAGCTCCAGTGTCCCTAACACGTAAAGCTAAGATGTGTGTAATACCCCAGGGACGAGGAAGAGACCTGCTCAAGGGCTTAATTCACACATGCATGTCAGACCGATAAAACCCCTTTGCACACGGGGGTCTTCACTTCCGAATGAGATGAAATTAGGATATAATATTCACCAGCTGAAAAACTAACCCGCATCTTTGTTTCTAATGATTCCAAATGGTTTCTAAGTACGAGAGACGGAAAAACACTTTTCTAATTCACAATGTTAAAAAAGAGTATATTTTTACACACAAAAAAAGAGCCCCTTTTATACGCAAACAGTAAAATGAAGTGAATCTTTTCCCAACTTATCTCCATGTTTTCTGCATTCACCCATCAAACTCAATCCACTTGCCAGTCACTTTTCTTTTTCAGACCTAAACGAGGAAACTCTATCTATGAAAAAACACACTAAAACATTTAAAACACCTGAAAATTGGAATTACTCTTTTAGGAACGCGCCTTGCTGACAGCCCCGCTGACTGTTACATCAGGGTTAAGCTGAAGCTTAGAAATTTGAAAAGTGCATTATTTCCTCGGTTTGCGAGAGCCGCCCACAGGTGTATTTCGCGAAAGGATTTAGGTAGAAGGAGCTGGTGCTGCCGTCCTGTGCGGATTCTAAACAGACACCCTCCTGCTTTTTCTCTGCCCTCCCCACAGAGCGCCCAGTAGGAAGAGCCGGGGAATACCGTCGGCTTCCTTCCCTGAAGTGAACCAACGGGGGCACCACAAATTCATTTTTCGGTGTCGGAATAAAGCCCACGGACCTCCCAGGTCACGACTGCTTCGCGGTGCCTCGTCCCTAGCCCGCGGCCCCGCCACCGACGGATGCAGGGGCTTTGGCCTTGTCTGATCACCAGCGCCGATGACGGCACACCTCGCCTCTCCCTCCACCTCTGCACTCACCGGAGACGCTGAGCCCACCCCCAACCCTGCCTCGGAGGCGGGGGTGCAGCCCCCGGGGGGCCCCCCCAGGACGCCATGGAGACGGGTCCCCGTCCTCTCCACCTCTGTGCTGGAGGCTTTCTCAGACCTCGTGCCGTTTGATCACCTCTTAGGCATATCAAATACGCATGTGTACTCAAAGGCAGCTTATAATTGCTGGAAATGAAATATGAGAAACGAAATGGCCTCAAAATAAATGCGGTTTTCTACGCGGGGTAAGAGTGGAACATTAACCAGGAGCCACCATCCGTTCCACCATACGTGGCTGATTGCAGGTGTTAGAAATATGGTTTAGAAAATAAAATACATTTGGTTACTAGAAGCTCACTTAGTGGGGCTGGGGCACGGAAGGGGAACCAATTGAGTGGATGCTTAGGAAAGCTGCAGGAAGAGCAAAATTAAAGAATCAAAAATTCATAATGAGTGTTAACAGCACAGCTTACGCCTATTAGAAATGTATTAATTAAAGTGATATATTCATAAGGTTGGGACGCTTAATACATTTCTAAGAGGGGAGAGGAATCCCCAAAGTGAAAAAACAAACATAAAAAATTAAGGAGTCTGAATCATCCACATCTGCTGAAGACCAATTTCAAAGACAGCCGTTGCCGCGCTGGGTTAATCAGCGTGCCTGTGGGTGGCTAGGGCGGCTCCGGTGGTGGCTGTCACCCAGGTCACTTCGGGCTGCGGAACTGTTTGCAGAATACCTCCCTCCCCACATGTCCCCATGTCCCTACCTTGTGGAGTCCAGCGAGGGCTTCGGCCGCCCCTGGCTGCTCTCCTCCCAGACGCTGTTGGCCAGCTCGTTCCCGATGGATGACATCACCTTGATGAGCTCGATGGGCCAGTCGTCGAGGTCCAGAGATCGGACTCGAGAAAGGTGGGTGCCAAGATTCCGGTGGATCCCTGAGCACTCGATGCACATGAGGGCTCCCAAGTTCAAACTGGCCCAGTTGGGATCTGTGGGAAGAAGAACAGGGCGCCACATGCAATCAGAGCTTCGTCACTCACCCCGATGCCCTCAGATCTCAGGAACAAAAGAGCCAGTCAGACTTCCCACCCAGCAGCCCTCCCCTAGGATAACTGGGCTTGAAAACGCTCCCTGGTCAGCACTTGGAATTGTTTTAGGCATCCCAAAAGATCTGACGTGTTAGTGGCAACTTCTGAACATCTGGCTTTAGCCAAAGCCTTGGAATGTTCTACACATTAAACCATCGAAAGCACTGATGTGGATGGAAAGATGCACTTTCTGATACTTAAACAGCAGCATTTCCCCCGGAGAGGGCAGACACGCGTGGAAAAAAAATCAGGCAGGACCTGGAGTCTATTGTGGATGTCTGCTGCTAGAGGGGGGAAGAAGGGGTGCCGAGGGACAGCTGGCTCATTCCCAAAGCTGCAATGTCCCTCATGGACACCTCTGCAACCACGGGCACATCAAAGTTGGTTGTGACATAATGGGCATGTTCGCAAATTTCAAAGGTGGAGCAAGGCGCACTACAATGAAAAAATATGGTTTTCAGGGATCTTAAGGGTAACCACCGAAGCAACTGCCATTTCTCCACCCTACGCTGCTGGCAAGATGGTGGCCACGGTCCTTTGGTTAGGTTACAGCCTAGCATAATCAACCCTGGTTCTCAGAATGAATCATAATGGTTTCTGGGCTGTGACACCGCACCAAGGACACGGAATGAGTTCAGAGAACAGCACGGGATTCCCTGAATCAGGTCCCTCCCTGTGTGGAACGGGCTGACATCCTCAGAAGATTGAGGACTCAGGCCCAGGGCTGGCTTCATGCTAGAATCACCAGCTTATCTGCAAAGATGAGGCTGACCTTGACAGGCAAGGGCTCTCGCCACCAGCACAAGTAAATAAGGCTTCTATCAACCAGGAATAATCAATAGCTCCTCCAGGTACACTTAGAGTCAACGAAAAGCCAGGTGGCTGACATCATATTTATCCGGAATCATTCTAGAAATGGCAAATGACCAGGAGTGGCCTGATGCTAATTCAGCAGCAATCAGCCAGTAATTTACTTAATATTTACTACAAAGGGGGGAAGGTGATGATTGAGACTGCGTGGGGACACACGAGAAGGCTCCACAACTTCAGAGACGGTCTGGTTGGGAAACGCAAACACCCCTAACAACAACTACAACAAATCAAAATGCCTCTGTCATGTGTCAAGTCTCATACCCTGGCCTCAGCCCCTTGACCTTCCCCTTGGCCTCTGAGAAAACACAGCAGGGAGGCCCAAGCCCGCGCTCAGAAACTTCTCTTGACGCCCCACTGGGCACAAACGACAAAGCTCGTGGGGCACCGAATTGTCCCTTTAAAGGAACCTTTAGCTGATGGTGGAACAAACTGCAGACATCTCTCCTCACGGAGGTTCCGGTATTTCTCAGATTCTGCATTTTAAAAACTTTTGGACAAAAACACACTTCAGACGATGGCTTCTCTCTTCTAACTTCATCTCAGGACACAGTTTGAGGGTAAAATGTAAAAACGCAACGGAAGAAGATGCTTTACAGAAGTCCCTCAAGATGCCTAAGGAGGAGACCCCTTCTCTGACCTGGAGGCACGGACCTGGCCTTGCCGTCTCTCCCTTTCCTGCCCATTCAACGAGCGCTCTCTCCCAGTTGGCTCTTCCCTTCCCTTTTTAATCTGTGACAGTCCTGAGTTCTTCCTGCTTAGGGCACCAAAATCCTACCTGGCCAGCTTCCTGCCTGAGCAGCAGCTGCTCTTTTCCGGAACAAAACAGAGCTGCCCGGCTGCACCTTCTGCTGCTTTCCCGACCCACGAGGAACCCCCTTCCTGCCACCTGCTCCCAGCCTGCCCGTTCCCTGCACAATGTCTGCTTTGAGCTGCTGTGTGTCCCCAAGGGTCCTTCTCCACGGCCCTGGCCCTTGTGGCCGCTACGTCCAGGCCTCGCCCACGGGGCTGGGGACTCTAGGACCACCCGCACTTGGTGCCAGCACCTTTTATCTGGTTTCAACTGGACTTGCGTCTCCTCAAAATACGCCTCGACACAACCAAAAAGACTTGATTGGAAAGGCTTTACTGAATGTGCCCAGCGCTGTGCCAGGGCTGGGAGGTGAAGAATCAGAAATTAAGTCCTTTACCTCGTGTTCACTCAGCACTATTTACAAAAGCCAAGGCGGGGAAACAACCTAAGTGTCCATCAACAGAGGAATGGGTAAAGAAGATGAAGTATACATATACAATGGAATACTATGCAGCCACAAAAAAGAACGAAATGCAGCTACATGGAAGAAACTAGAGATGATCCTACTAAGTAAAGTAAGTCAGAGAAAGACAAATAACCTATGACATCACTTACATGTGGGATCTAGTAAATAATGATACTCAAAGATTCTGAAACCAAACCTAGGGTTACCAAAGGGGAAAAGCTGGGGGAAGGGAGAACTTAGGAGGTTGGGATTAATAAATACACACTGCTATATATAAAATAGGTAACTAACAAGGACCTTCTGTACTGAAAAGAGAACTCTACTCGATATTCTGTAATCACCCATATGGGAAGAGTATCTGAAAAAGAAGGGATACAGGTGTCTGTAGAACGGATTCACTTTGCTGTACACCTGGAACTAGCACAGCAGTGTAAGACGACTATATTCCAATGAAGTTTTTTTAAAAAAGTCCTTATCCTTGAGGATGTGAATGACCGTATGACTTTCTCAAGGGGAACACGGCCTTACGTCCCGGACAACAGAAAGCATGGGGTAAAGCCGGGCTGCTCCGAGGCACGAGGCATAATTATGAAACCTGTCCGTTCTATCAAATGCCTTCGTGTGCAGTGAATTTAAGCTAAAAGAAAAAGATACCATTTGATAGCACAATCTAGAATCTGTGCCTCTAGACATCTCTGGGCAGGACGTCAACAACTGTACTCCGTTTTTATGGAAAAAGCAAACAAACACGATCGCAGACTAAGCCAAAGGTTGATCTCTGGCTGTAGCTCAGGATCGGGCCCCTGTGGTGTGACCGAGGCTCCTGGGGACGCCTGAGGTACAGGCAAGACCAACCGTGCCATCGGAGAGGCTCTGAAGGGCACTGGGTTAAAAAAAAATGTCCAAGCAAAAATACTGCAATTCCTTTAATGCCATTAAATCACCCGCCGAAGGACAGATGTGGGTGCGCTGGTGGGTGGGCTCGGTCAGCCCACCCGCCTCCCTCCGCCGGACCGAGTCCCCGTCCCCGCACACTTACTCTGGGTCTCGCAGTCCACACAGTGGGAATTCCCGCGGAGGTTCCGTATCGACTGCAAGGCCATGGCCTCACTCTGGCTGGTCAGTCGGGACTGGACATGTGGGAAGACACACAAATGCAAGATATGAGAGCCCTGGGAGAGACACACGTAGCTGCCACCAATGCCCGACGAACATCAGAGGATGACGAGCAAATGTAACAGGAGGGCAGTTTCAGAGGCCCTCCTCCTTGGACGTCAGGAATGAAGCCCAGCTGCCGGGTGACACATCCCACGGTTCTTTTACATTTTTTCTTTTTTCTTTTCAGGGCCGCACCTGTGGCATATGAAGGTTCCCGGGCTAGGGGTCGAATCAAGAGACGCATCTGCGACCTACACCACAGCCACGGCAACGCCGGATCCTTAACCCACTGAGCGAGGCCAGGGATCGAACCGGCAACCTCATGGTTCCTAGTCGGATTCGTTTCTGCTGCGCCACGACGGGAACTTCGATTCCCATGTTAAGGTATGCCAGATGGGGGACCTGGCGCCCTAAGACACAGCCCACCCCACTTCACGCCCTGGAGAGTCACTTCCCATCCCAGAATGTTGGCTGTTATGGCAACAAGGCCACTACGCAGTGTGGGGGCAGGAAGGACTCTGAGCGTGTGTCAATGTGTCCTTAAGCCTCTCTAAGTGAGCTTGAAAAAATTTAATGGAGGAAAAGAACAACCTTAAAAATTAAGGTTAAGTTTTACCCACATTTTGATATCTATTCTTCTAGCCTTTTAAAAAAGCACATCTATATACAGATGTACTTAAAAAAAAACACAATACACACTGCCATACAATCTACCCTGTAGCCTTTTATTTTTAATTTAATTTTTGGTTGTGTCCTTGGCATGTGGAAGTTTCTGGGCCAGGAACTGAACCTGTGCCACAGCAGGGGCCTGAGCGGCTGCAGTGACAGTGCCGGATTGCTAACTTGCTGCACCACCAAGGAACTCCCCTTTTTGCCTTTTAGATGTAGTGCCATCTCTCAATGCCATCACAGTCTTTTGAACCATCTTTTTAAATGGCTGCATAATATTCCACGTAGGATGACTCATTTAAGACGTCTTTTTCTTGGATGGACATTTAGGTTGCTCCCAATTTTTCTCTACTATTAACAGTGCTGTGAAGGGTATGCTTATGGCTAAGTCTTTGCACAAATTCATTATTTAACTAAGGATGAATTCTTCAAAATCGAGATGCCAAGCAAAAGGATACACACAGTTTCGAGGCTTGTGAGGTATACATTTAATGAAATGGTTAAAGCCAAAATAAATTCCAGAGGCCACTTAGAATAAACTTGATTTTTGTGTAACAATTATCCATACACTGAACCACCTTATGGCAAATTGTCTGATGTGAAACAATGGATAGCTTACTACCTAATCATCAACTGTAATTTATTAATTGCTACTGTCTGATTAGCATAATGCATCATTGGGGTTTTATTCCCTTTGGTCAGATGCCTAAGCGTTCAGGTGTGTTGAGGATTTGCACTGGCGTCTGGAGCGTGTGCGTATGTACACACACAGGATGTGTCTGGAGCCTCTGTCTACACGTGTAATCTCTTCAGCACACGTGTGGATACGTCGTAGGTCTGCAGCGGCTACCAGCTCTGACTTAAGCACGGGCTGTGCTCCCCCCCGGCTCTCCTTTGTGGGTATTATCCCCGTGCTGTACACCTTCACGCCTGTTTAGCAAACGCCCAAGGTGAATAGGTGTGCATTCTCCTGCAGGCCTGAGAGCGTAGGCGCCTAGCGAGAGAACGGGGGTGGCGTTTTAAGGCTGGTGTCTGCCTCGGGCCCAGAGGTGATGCTGTTTTCCGAGGACAGAGCTGGGAGGAGCCTGGCAAGGGCGTGGAGCAGAAGAGGCCACTGCTGTCCCACACCTCCCTGAATGCCACCACGAGGCAGGAATTCAGTGTCCCGCTGAGAGTCAGGATTTCAGGCACCCCTCGGGGATGCGTTTGTTCAGCCACACGGCCCTCCCCACGCCTGTTGTGAAACCAAGTGCGTAGTAATTTAGAAAATGCAGGTCAACGTCTTTTTTTTCTTGGCCAAGAAAACAAATGAATTTAACTGAGTAAAGCACACAACAGGCTTTATCAAAAGAGTTCAGAAGACAGACGTTTTATCCTCCCTGAAACCCCGACAGGCTCGCATACGTGCAGGTTCTTTCTGCTGAGGCCGGTACCACGGGTCGGTTTACTGACTTGACATGGATTTGAATTTGGGGCACTGATGAGAGTGGGACTGTGCATCTTTTTAAAGTCTGCACGTGTTTTCCCGAGTGTGTTCTGCCTAAAACAAAAAGCAGCGTGGACAGATAAGCCACAGGGGTCCAAGAGAGTCCATCACCTACAACAACATGCCGCTGCTTCACGTTTTGAGGTGAGTGGAGAGTAAAGGCTTAAAAAGGGCTGGTCTGCAGTCTCCTGGTCGCCGAGGAGGAGGGGGAGGGAGTGGGAAGGACGTGGAGTTTGGGATGAGTAGATGCAAACTCTTCCATTTAGAATGGATAAGCTTGTCGTGGCTCAGCGGAAACAAATCCGACTAGGAACCATGACTTTGTGGGTTCAATCCCTGGTCTCGCTCAGTGGGTTAAGGATCCGGTGTTGCTGTGAGCTGTGGTGTAGTTCGCAGAGGCGGCTCGGATTCTGCGTTGCTGTGGCTGTGGCGTAGGCTGGCGGCTACAGCTCCTGTTAGACCCCTAGCCTGGGAACCTCCATATGCCGCGGGTGCGGCCCTAAAACGACAAAAGGAAAAATAAATAAGTAAATAAATAAAGAAATGAAGGACGTTGGAAAGCAAGGGTCAGCAAATTAAAAAAAAAAAAAAAGAATGGATAAGCAATGAGGTCCTGCTGTACAGCACAGGGAACTCTATCCAGTCTCTTGTGGTAGAACGTGATGGAAGATAATAGGAGGAAAACAATACATACACACACATATATATGTGTATGTGTAATAGGGTCCCTTTGCAGTACAGTGGAAATTGACAGAATGTTGTAAATCAACTACAATAAAAAAAATATTTAAAATGGGCTATTCTGCCGTCTGAACATGGTTAGGCTAGGGTGCTAATATATGACACGGGAGACACAGCGACACGTTGTTTTTTAAATCTTTTCAATTATCCAGCCTTCTGCCCAGGGAGAGTGAGTGTCTTGCCATCACGCTCCCTTCCCCGTCCCTTTCCCTTTTAGAACCCGGGCTCCCGATTTCGGGGGAGGGGGGATGGGGTTGGGGGAGCCGCTCCGGGTCTCACCTTGTTCTTGCTGCTCTCGCATGACTGCAAGCTGGCGAGAATCTGGCTCTCGATGGCCTGGACCCACGCGTCCCGCTCCTCGTAGGTGGTGGCTTCAAAGTGCCATGTCTGGCCGGTGAGGGACACGATGATAAACTCAAAGTTTTCCTCTTGTTCTGCAACACAGAGTGGTGGGGATGAAGAGTTTAGCTTTCATGAGATCTCGGCCCCTCTGCCAAGTCCACGGTCATGAAAGTGCCTCTGGGTTCAATCGCGCCTGCATGGGGCCGCCGCGCACACAGGCCCCGCTGCCCCGCAGAGGAGATCTGAATCCGCAGACCTCCAGGCACTCCAGATCTGGCTCCTGAAGCCAGCGTGGCTTAGCTCGGTTTCAATCAATGCTCAGGGGAAGAGGAAAACTGAAAACCAGCGTGACGGCGCGGTCTCTGTGCTGGATGCAGACGAGCGACTTGGGGACCTGATGTCGCCAACTCATTGTCGGCCGCGGGTCTTTACAGGGGGATGAAAATAACGCGATTCCTGCTCATCTCGGGGAGCAATTTAATTTCTTCCTAGGCACCCGTGCGCCAACCCACAGTGAAGAGGGAGGCCTGAGGGCACCCGCCCTTTTAGGGCAGAGGACCAGGCACAGCAGGAAGGGCTCCGGTTCGGGGTCTTCAGTCTGGGAGGGTGAGTGGAACAGGTTGATCTGGAGGAGCTCCTCGGTCACATCCTGCTACGCCACTTGCCACAATGGAGTCCGGGCAGGTTTGCAACCCATCTGAGGCTCATTTTCTCTCCCTTGAAATGGGGGAGAGCCACTTTCCCCACTGCCTTTCCCACCGGCTACAGGAGGTGCGCCACCTCAGGGCCACACAGACCACGGGGCACCCTCCTCAAACTGCCCTTTGCCCTCCGTTCCCATCTGCCCTCCCCTCCGACTGCCACGCAACTAAATGCAGAGAAGGCGCCACGAGCAGGTGCCAGTGACAGAGGGCAGAGGAGGAGTCTGGAGCTGGAACGCCAGGTACCGCATCCCCCTTGCTCCAGAGTCTCCCATCCGCGGATGCTGGGCTAGCAGCGTCGCCGTCCCCTCGCTTGAGCAAGTGTTCTTAATGCGAGTAACCTAGAGGCCCGCCCGGCTGACCCCTGCTGCCTTCGTTAATAACTCCTGCAACCCCCACGCGGCCACGCCACTGGCATCTGCGCAAGCCTTCAGCTTGCACACTCTTGGCTCCTCTAGCCTGTGTCCCCAGCACCCCTCACGGCCCCTGACCTCCACCCCTCTCCCAAGGCCCTGCCACACTGGCACCCCTCGGGCCTCCAAGACAAGGCCGGTCCTTCAGGTGGTCGCTGAAGCGACTGTGGCCATGTCCAGCCAGCCTCGCCTCCTCCCCTGCAGCCTCACAAGAGAAGCAGCTTCCGCTACTGCGGGGTCGGGTCTCTCCGCCAGTGATCTCAGGCGGATGGGGAGATAAGCCCGTGTTTTTGTCAACACCCAGCCAGGTCCTGGGAGCTGCTCCCCTGAACCAATGCTGATGGACGGAAGAAGGGCCAGGCCAGCTTTTCATGAAAGCTTTATGTATTCTGCTAACAACAGCATCATGTTCTATGTAAAATCGGCATCACTAAAACAAATTCACTCTAAAAGAGTTCAACCTGTTGGTGGGTTGGGCCTCAATCTGTAGGACTCGCTCTGAATAGCACCTGAAGGCAGGTCAGGGCCCCTCCTACGAGCTGCCCAGCCTCACGCCAGGCAACGTTTCTCCAACACGAGGGTCCACAGCTCCCACAAGCTTCCCTCTCTCCCTTTCCCCTCTTCTTCCTTTTTAGGGCTGCACCTGCAGCATATGGAGGTTCCCAGGCTATGGGTCAACTTGGAGCGGCAGCCGTAGCCTACGCCACAGCCACAACCACACTAGATCCGAGCTGCATCTGTGACCTATGCCCCGCAGCTTGTGGCAATGCCAGGTCCTTAACCCACTGAGCGAGGCCAGGGATCGAGCCCACGTCCTCATACGGACAACATGAGGTCTTTAACCCGCTGGGCCACAATGGGAACTCCTCATCAGCTTCTCCAAGGCCTGGGCCTCTCCCTGAAGTTGTTAAAAGCTCCCGAGAAGAGGGTGAACTGTGGGTTGTGGAAAAGCTGGGGCGCAGGCGCAGACGGCAGCACCCTTCCGCCCCACCCCGCAAGAGGCCAGGTGGGGCTTCACTGGAGCGGACCCAGGAGAGCCGAGGGATGGGGCTGAGCGAGATGATGCAGGGAGGGGGAAAGCAGAGGCTGGGGGGCCACCCAAGGCCGGAGCCTGGGGAGCAAGCCTCCTGCCTGCCCGCCTTCTGCTGCGTGAGCACCCACGCTCTCCCCGGAGCCGCCGATTCCTCAACTCTGCAGTTAGTGATGTGAACTGAGAAAGAGGGAGAGTCCTCAGAACTTGACCCTGACCTCCGGTTCTAGAGTCAGGGAACAGCACCCCCCTGTGTGGAGAGGGGCGCTCGAGGGGTGAGTGGGGGGCCCTCTGCCCACCCCCACCAATGCCCTCGGACACTCGGGATTTTCATTTTAAACGTTAGATCTGACTTTCAGAGAGCTTCTCCCACGGCTGATGTGCAGTTATACCCAGTGATTGCTGAGACGTGACCTCTCAAGCTGAAGTTTTAAAGGTCCAGCTTCTTGATCCATGGGATTCTATGTTCCGATTCTATGAATTACAATCTTTTCCACAGTGATGCTTGCGAAACAGTGCTCCATGTTCACCTATTTCTCTCCAAAACTACTCTAGTGAACAGGGCGAAAAGGAACTTCCTAAGTCGCGGTTAGGCCACGAGGGGAACTTGGTAGTTCACAGGTGGAACGTGACCACGGTCGATAAGCAGAGCTACTCAGCGGGCTTGCGCTGTTTTTAATCTGTGAGGTTCAAATGCACGGACAAAAGCTCCCTGTGATCAGGCTTTACTGGGTCCTTCAGGGAAAAAAATATGAGAACCGTTAAGTGTCCCAGTTAAATTTCTGCACAACCGGTCCTGTTCAGATTTCTAGCCAGAATCCTGAGCTGCACTCACTGAACTACAAGGAAAGCAGTGAACGTGCTCGGCGGTGATGCGGGGCTCAGCCACGGGGCTCTTGGCCCCTCCCCCACTGCTGGGTACCACGCTGCGTGCAAGAACTCCAGCACACAGGAGATGGCCTGTGTTCCTACTGTCTCTGGGTGATGGGGACAGGTGTGCATGCACGCACACACACCCACACACACGCACACACCCACACACCCAAATGATTAAACACAAAGCAATGACACCAACAATGGAGGCCCATGATACAGGAATATTCACATGTTTCTGTCTCATTCCGTGCAGGGGGTTACCGGGCATCTTCTGCTGAAACACTCCCAATGCCTCATGCAAAGACCACACTTTCCAATTAAGTGACTAAAGTACGGCGTGGCTTTGCCCTATGACTCATGTAAACAAAATTCACCTAAGCACGTGAAAGCATTCACTGGAACATTTCTCGCAAATTTCCAAATGCACTGTCTCCCTCTAGCATCTCATCTACGGCTTCTCAATCACCTTAACCAAACCTTCCATCACCTTTCTTCTCCTTCTGCTTATGCTGGACACATGCTCCTTTTTTCTCACTGAAAGTTTCTGTCTCTACTTTCAGTGGATTCTCTTTCCCACAGAGGGATCAGCCAATTTTTGTTTTTGTTGGCCTTTTTAGGGCTACACCCTCAGCACATGGGAGCTCCCGGCTAGGGATCGAATCAGAGCCACAGATGCCAGCTGACACCACAGCCACAGCAACACGGGATCTGAGCCGCGTCTGTGACCTACACTGCAGCTCATGGCAGCGCCAGATCCTTAACCCACCAAGAGGGGCCAGGGATCGAACCTGCATCCTCATGGACACTAGTTGGGTTCCTCACCTGCTGAGAACAACGCAAACTCCAGATCAGCCAACTTTTGGATTCCAGTCCCTTGAGGGGTTCAAGCCTTTTCAGAAAAAGCCTGGAGGAAATGCAGCGACTCAGAGATGACTGGTCAGACCCTTTCAACTCTGATGGAACGTAAGAAGGCTCTCAGGAGTTTCCACCGTGACCCAGTGGGTTCAGAACCTGACTGCAGTGTCTTGGGTTGCTGCAGCAGCACAGGTTCAATCCCTGGCCCTGAGCAGTGGGTTAAAGGATCTGGTGTTACCAAAGTTATGGTGTAGGTGACAGTTATAGCTTGGATTCAGTCCCTGGTCCAGGAACTTCTATATGCTTCAGGTGCAGCCATTAAAAAAAAAAAAAAAAAAAAAATGGCTCTCAAATCCTCTGTAACTACAGAGCTTTGAACAGCTGTCAGGAATACTGTGTTGAGGATTCCAAGGCTGGTCCCTTCTCTTGGAGAATGAGTGCTATGATCGACTAGTGATGCCTGCCCCAGATTACAGAGGGGTGCACTTGGTATGCCTGCCATCTACTTAGCACGCTCAACTAGAGTTCCTTCTAGCTATTTATTTATTTAAAAATTTTCTGGCTGCACCCATGGCATGCAGAAGCTCCTGGGCCAGGGACCCAACCCCTGCTCCACAGCAGTGACCTGAGCCACAGCACTGACCATGGTGAATCCTTAACTACTGCTAGGTCACCAGGGAACTCCTCTTTCCAGCTTTTTTTTTCCTTTTACAGCCACACCCATGGCATATGGACTTTCCCAGGCTAGGAGTCGAATTGGAGCTGCAGCTGCCGGCCTACACTACAGCCATGGAAATGCCGGATCCAAACTGTACCTGCGTGTGACCCACACTGCAGCTTGTGGTAACACCAGGTCTTTAACTCACTGAGTGAGGCCAAGGTTTGAACCCACATCCTCATGAACACTATGTTGAGTTCTTAACCCACTGAGCCACAATGGGAACTCCCTCTTTTTAGCTTTTAAATCCCTGATTCCTTCTCCTGCCCGGTTCCCCTCCTGCCGCCATTGGGGAAGGCAAACTCCAGGCTTAGTTCGCGGTCCCCCCACTCCCTCACCTCCCACCTTCCTAGGGTCCACTTACTTCCAAAGCTTAGAGAGTCATCTCGATGCATGTGCACAATTCCCACATCTCTCTGACCCCAAACCCCAACATGCAACAAATTGGGGGATTAAAGAAAAAAATGCTGACAGATACTCTTCAAGCATTTTGTCCCTGCATGAAATTATCATGAATAGAATAGATCTGCTATAATTTTCAAATGGTTTTCTGTGGGTTTCACCATTTCTATTAATGGTTAAAACTCTGCTTCTAGTCGGAAAACTGAGAAGTCACCCTGATTCTATCCTCTTCCTGCTGCCATCTAGCCACTTAGGACTTGGTTCACTAACAGCCCCCACCTGGGCCTTCCTCTCCACTTCCTTCTGCTTTCAGTCCCCGCTTGCCTGCCGGTTTCACCGGCTCAGGCTCAGCCCCAACAGGTCCTTCAGAGTTTGCTGAATAACAAACTGGTGCGTTCTCTCCTTACACTAACGCATGAGAGCTTCTCCATCGGCCTGGGTATGGCTTCCAGGGTCATGCCTGTTGTGACCCAGACTCTTTCAGCAACCAGATCACCCCACAGTATAGCAGACAAGGTGGCGGGGCCCTGACTGCAAAACATATTTTTTATTACTGCACTGATGGACCTGAAGTTAGACACTGTCTCCAAGCCCCAAGCCCACCCCTCCTCTCCTGCCCAAATCAAATCCACGAGCTGAGAAATGGCCTTTGTGGACACTAAGTGCTCAAGGCCTGCAGAAGGGAAGGTGGCTCTAAGGGGCAACCCCTTGGGTGGAACAGCAATAAGGTCATGATGAGGCAGGCGAGAACCTAGAAGGGAGCTACAGGTGCCCCCAGGTACGCAGAGCCCCCGGTTCCTGGTATCCTCTCCATAGCAAAGCATCCCACAGACAAATCAACCACATGTGGCCTCAAAACCAAAGACCCCAGACACACAGGAAACAGGAGAGGAGACTTTGATCAAAGACTTACAGATACTGCATTTCACCAAGAAGCACGTGCGGCATGTCTGATGAAATGAAACGGTAGAATTTCCCAACTCAACTTTAAACAAAAGGAATCTCTGACACCTGACTGCACAGATCCGGGAAAAAAAGTAGATCATTTCAAAATACAAATTATACTGTGATGACCATTGTACAACTATAAATGCAATAAAATTCATTGAGAGAGAGAAAAAAAAAGCCAAAAAATGAAATCATAATTGTTAAAAAAAATTTAAAAGAGGAGCTGGGTGAGACGTGTTGGGTGGAATGACAGATCTGTTGAAACTGGCTAAAACACAGAGTGGACGGAAAGGAGGGCGGCCACTGTGGAAGAGAAAGGATGAGATGTGGGAAATCAGAAGGAACAACATACATCTAATTGCCAGCCAGACAGTGAGACTCGTACAGGACTGTGGAATGACAGGAAATCCAACTACAGGAAGCACAACACCTACCAAGATGGATCACAACAAGGGAAACTGCACCACAGGTTTATGAAACTAGGAAACCAGAGACAAAAAGGGCTCTTAGGAACACGAAGCAAGAAAAGGCAGACTGCTCCGAGACCAGTGTCTATAAGACAGACGACAGACTTCTCGAGAGCGACATTCAAAGCTGCACGATGGAGGGATAACATTTGCCAAGGCAGGAGAAAACAGGGTCTGCCCAGAATCGGGGCCAGGAAAACTCTTTCGAGAACAGGAGTGGAACAAAGATATTTTCATGTAAAAAACTGAAAGCACCAATGACCAAGAGTCCTTCACTAAAGGAACTATTAAAAGACATATTTTGGGAGTTCCTGCTGTGGCACAGTGGCTCAGGAATCCCCACTTGGGTCGGTGAGGACGTGCAGGCTCGATCCCCAGACCGGAACAGTCTGGCATTGTGCTGCAGGTTGCAGTTGTGGCTCAGATTCAGTGTCTGAACTGGGACCTTCCACGTGCAGCAGGCACGGCCAAAAAAACCCAACAAACACAAAACAAAACAAAACAAAACAAAAACCCCTAAACAGGAGTTCCTATCATGGATCAGCAGTTAACAAGCCTGACTAGGATTCATGAGGATGCAGGTTCGATCCCTGCTCTCGCTCAGTGGGTTAAGGATCTGGTGTTGCTGTGGCTGTGGCTGTGGCAGGCAGCTCCAGCTTCGACTGGACCCTTAGCCTGGGAACCTCCAAATGCTGTGGGTGCAGCCTTAAAGCCATCCCCCCAAAAAAACAAACAAAAACCCCAAACCAAAAATAAAAGATACATTTCAGAAGATTCTAGAAAGAAGATTTGACCTAGAAGGGGTGGTGAGTCAATGGATAATGCAGATACATCTAAGCCAAAAGCATATCAAATATGACTTCTCCTTATCATGTTTAATTTGGGGAGGGTACAAAATCCTAGAGAAATTAAAGTGCAAGTGGAGGCACTAGAATTAAAAGGCCCTAGGACTTTGCATTGTTCCCTAGGGGAGTTAGGAGCTAACTTTAGACTCTGGTAAATCAAGTGCACATGAGGAAATATCAGGATTAACTTCTGGGAGAAAAGAAGGAGATGGCCTAATTTCCTAACAAAGAGAGAAAAATTTAATGAAAAAATACTATTACAGGAAAAAAGGGAATTCTCCTGCACTACTGGTGGGAAGGTAAACTGGCATAACCATTGTGGAAAACAGTACAGATTTCTTAAAAAATTAAAAACAGAACTACCACATAATCTTGCAATTCCACTCCTGGGCATATATCCTTAGAAAACTATAATTTAAAAAGATGCATGCACCCCAGTGTTCAACATAGTACTCTTTACAATAGCCAAGACATGGAAGCAACCTAAATGTCCACTGATAGAAGAATGGATAAAGAAGATGTGGTACATATATGCAATGGAATATTATTCAGCCATAAAAAGAATGAAATAATGTCATTTACTGCAACATGAGATGGATCTAGAGATTATCATACTAAGTGAAGTAAGACAAAGAAAAATACCATATGATATCACATATGTGGAATCTAAAAAAAACTTATACAAACGAACTTATTTACAAAACAGAAACAGACTCACAGACTTTGAAAATAAACTATGGTTACCAAAGGGGATAGCTGATGGGGAGGGATAAATTTGGAGTTTGGGATTAATAAGTTCACGTGAGTGTATATGAAAGAGATAACCAACACGGACCTACTGTATAGCACAGGGAACTGTACTTAATATTCCGTGATGAGCTACAAGGAAAAAGACTCTGAAAAAGAATGGATACATGCATATGTGTGGCTGATCACTTTGCTGTACACCTAAAACTAACACAACATTGCAAATCAGCTATACCTCAACGAAAAACAATCAGAAAAATATGATTAAAATCCTTTCTCTAACTAGGGATAAAAGTTCATCCTCTTCCCGTGGATGAAGCGTACCTATCCGAACCCGTAGAAGCATCTTCTTCAGGATGAAATGTTACAAGCAATCATTCCATATCAGTTAAAGGACATTCAAGGTCAAGGTGCTCGGCATCCCGGCCCCTGTCCAGCCCTGCTGGCCAGTGCAGGGAGACAGAACAGGGAAGTGACAGATCCAGAGACTGGAAAGAGAAAAGACACCAAATCGTCATTCATGGGCTACAAGGCTGCTTAGACCGGGAACCGCCAAGGAATCTGCCAAGGAGAATAATAGCAATTGGCACGTGGGGGAAGATATTAAGGCCAATATGATGAAACGTTCATTGTACTTCTGTACATGAGGATGAAACAGAAATCATATTTAAGCATATCTGTTGATACGTTCATTTGTCTCTGTCTCTGAGGTAGGGAAGAAGAGACACAAAGAAATGTGAATAAGCCAAATAATTTCCTAAAAGTAACAAGGGAGGGGATGGCTTGGAACCATAGCCCCTGGTGACAGGTGGGAAAAAGGAGCCCCCAGGCTGCCTTTGAGGTGCTGGATTAACCCAAGGGCGTGAGAGAGGTCAGAGGGCCTTCACGCTTCGTCTCCGGAAGGTGAAACCCTGGCCGGTCCGCTAATGACAAGGGAATACCAACAAGGCTCACAAGAGCAAGGATCACACGCGTGCAGCGCGCCCTATGCCCCGGCCGGGGG
>PVHT021183553.1:2474264-2542221 GCA_004024745.2 Catagonus wagneri
GGGGGGGTGGACACAGAGTTTGGGGTCAGTAGATGCAAACTATTCCATTTAGAATGGATAAGCGGAGTTCCCGTTGTGGCTCAGGGGGTTAACGAACCTGACTAGCACCACAGAGGATGCAGGTTCATTCCCTGGCCCTGCTCAGTGGGTTAAGGATCCAGCGTTGCTGTGAGCTGTGGTGTAGGTTGCAGACGCGGCTCGGATCCCTCTTTGCTGTGGCTGTGGTGTAAGCCGGCAGCTATAGCTCTGATTTGACCTCTAACCTGGGAACCTCCATATGCCATGGTGTGGCCCTAAAAAAAAAAAGAGACAAAAGATTAAAAAAGAAGAATGGATAAGCAATGAGGTCCTGCTGTACAGCACGGGGAACTCTATCCAGTCTCTTGGGATAGAACACGATGGAAGATAGTGTGAAGATAAGACTGTACGTGCCTGGGTCACCATGCTGCACAGCAGAAGTCGACACAACGCTGCATTAACTATACGCTAAAAAGAAAGAAAGAAAGATAAAAGAACCCATTGTGCAAACACCCCGAGCTCGACTCATCTGAGACAGTTTCCTTTTGAGGGGGGAGTCCTGTGCGGTGACTGTAAGCTGGAAAGGCACACGATTTTACGGATAGTGAAGAATCAGAACCCACAGTCCCAGGACCTCTGTGACCAAGTGAGCGGCAGCAGTGATTTCTGGGATGGCCATGACCATTTGCGTGTGCTTTGCTCAGGGGCATGAAACACACACTAAGGTCCCCACAGCCACGGGCAGGACTTGGAATCAAGGCTCTTCATTATGCAGTGAAACACTGACCGCGAGCTCTCTTGCAAAATGTTTCCTTCCTTTGTTCTTTCTTTTTCTTCCTTCTTTTCTTTCCTTTTATGTCCTATGGAAGTTCCTGGACTAGGGGTCGAATTGGAGATGCAGCTGCTGGCCTACGCCATAGGCACAGTGACACCAGATCCAAGATGCATCTATAACCTACACCACAGCTTGTGGCAAAGCCGGGATCCTTAACCCACTGAGTGAGGTCAGGGATCAAACCCTCATCCTCATGGATACAATGTTAGGTTCTTAACCTGCTGAGCCACAATGGGAACTCCACTGAAATGTTTCTTGTTTTAACAGAAGGCTCGGCCTAGCCCCGGAGAGGCAGATAATGACCCCTCTGGTCTTGGCCCCGCAGGTCCAGCCACAGTTCCCAAATAAATAGCCTTTAATGGCTCCCTGGATGCTGGGCCGGCCTCTCCCAGGTGGGCCATGCTGAGGGGCTCCTTGCTGCACCGTGAAGGGGGGACATCTGGTCTACCTGGAGGGTGGGGTCCGGCACACTGCAGAGAAGACGGGGCCGTTTCAGGTCAGCGGCAGCCCCTGGGGGGTGCTGCTCTGAGCCTTCTTCTGGATTTCAGGCCCTGGTGAAGATGACTTTATAAAGAGCTGGTCTGCTAGGACAACACCTCACTTCCAGTAAGGGATTAAAGCCTGTGCGTGGCGTTTAGCTGCAGTCACTCTGCATCGCCGTCATGGAGCCCAGCTGAGGCCTAAGGCGTCGTGTATTTCCCAGGGTACTGCCTCTATGTGGCTTTTTTCTTTTTTTTTGAGGGAGGGTAACATCTTAACACACACACACATACAGTTAAAATTTCAGAACTGAGTTCTATCCACCTTATGAGTTTTCTCCGCCTCCCAAAATTAGAAAAAATAAGAACAAGGATCGTAGAGCAGTGGCATCTGTAATCACGTCACCTGAAACGTCCATGAAGGAACACTTGTTTCTCCGTAATGAATCCACTGCGTGGAACAATAAATATAAAAACAACCATACTCTTGGGCTCCCAGCCTGTGTCAGGAAAAATGCTAGGACTTTACAGGCATTACCTCATTTAATTATTTTCCTCTTTCCAAGCGGCTGGTAGCGCTTTGTTTCTTAAAAACAAAGAGTCCGAAAAAAAAAAAAGGGGACTTCTCCTGGGGTGTCCAGAGGGAAGGGGAGGGGTCTCCTCACTCCCCAGCGACTCCCCAGCGGTTTTCCTTCTGCTCCTCGCCCTCACCCCAATGTCAGAAGAGCAAGGTGGCAGGTCTTCCACAGGCAATGGCCCCAGAAATCCCGAAGCAGCTTGTCACCAGTGTCAATTTAACTCGTCATGTCTGGAGAACTCTGGGGGACATGGCGCCAGGGCTGTGGCTGTCGCGAACTGGGGACATCCCAGCTGCCTTCTTCCAGGGCATCTGGCTCTGTGGCCAGTGATTGGTCAGCACAGGGTGGCGGGGGGTGGGGGGGGTGGGGGGGTGGGAGGGACAGTCCCACCTATGCCACGATGACCAGAGCCCGGGACGCACTGGGCCACTCTGCTCCTTCCCAGCAAGACACAGTTCAGGGGAGCAGGTGCCTCTGTTCCCTCCCTGGGAAGGAGAACCTCTGCTATCCAGGCCACTATCTGGGGGCAGGTGACGATGCTTCTGAGCAGCAGCGGGCTTGATGCCTGCCAGGCCCCTGGGTCCCTCCAGCCTCGCGCCCTATGCTTGGCTACACAAGCCCATCCGTCCTCTTCCTTTTTAAAAACTCTGCCTAAACCCCTTTAATTTGTCACTTCCAAACCATGTCCTGACTAATCCGGTGGAGAAAAGATCTCCCTGACGGAGCCTCCAAGTGGCCACCTGGCCAATTTCCTTGTCAACACCTCGTAAATCTTCAGATTTCACCCTGGCTTATATTTCTGTACCATGGCACTGACCAGAACACTCACGAAGGAAACAGCAGATTTGCCCCCCCCATGACGCCTTCTGTGTGGACAGCTCATTCGCACGCTCCTCATGTTCAAACGAGTATTTCCATCAGATGCAAGAGCCCCTATTTCAACCACCAGGGGACCAGAAGGATTCGGTCGCATCAAGAAGTGACTTTGATCATATTTTAGTATTAGGAACTAGATAAAAAAATAACAAAAATAATAATTGGCAGTGGGAGGCCAATCGGTCTGAAAAATTGATGGAGCAGGACTCCCCAACGTCACCCTCATTTAACACGTGAAGAATGAGGAGTTCCCTCTGTGGTGCAACGGGATCGGTGACGCCTCTGCACCGCCAGGACGCAGGTTCAAACCCCAGCCTGGCACAGTGGGTTAAAGGATCCTGTGTTGCCCCAGCTCCGGCTCAGATCTTATCCCTGGCCTGGGAACGCCACGTGCCTCGGGCAGGCCAAAAAAGGAAACAAAACAAAACAAAACAAACCCCAAGAATAAAATGTGAACAAGTGAACACTGGGAGCTCAGGACGAACTGTATTTCACACGGTTTCATTCCACTGACACAAACCTACGCTTCGTGACAGCCACGGCGGCTTACGTTTAATTCACTCTTGAACGGGAATTCAGGTTGCAGAAACTCCTGTTGCCATCTCGCTTGCGGGACGTTTCCTAGTCTGAGATACACAGGTGAGTATCACCAGTCACCCCTGCCCCTCCCCCATCCCAATCACGGAAAAAAATCGAAGCCTGCCACACCCAGGGCCCGAAAGAAAGAACTGTGTTGTTTCACCGTGTGACATTCCAGGGCTTAGCGGTTTAATAAAGTTCCGTGATTGGGCTCTCAGGGACTTAAACAGTTTTCCGTGTTTAACGGTTAGCTGTGGAGAGGCCCACTATAATAGTATTTTAGCACCATGAACCTGTCGAAATCAACCTGCCCAATTATTCCCGACGACATTAATAACACCGGGTATTACACT
Organism: Catagonus wagneri; assembly: GCA_004024745.2. Lineage (NCBI taxonomy): Eukaryota > Metazoa > Chordata > Mammalia > Artiodactyla > Tayassuidae > Catagonus > Catagonus wagneri. The sequence goes on from PVHT021183553.1 coordinate 2,477,983, forward strand.
AATTGCGTCCAGTTTCTATGCAGACGAGGCCCCGTGGGGCTAATTTCGCCTCCTCAGGGGCCAAGCAACTCAGCCATCAGACTGATTTCACGAGGAATCCCTTCTCATTACACAAGTCCGGGCTGTCAAACTTTTTTTTCTTTTTTTTTTAAAGGTTAATGGGCCAATCAGTCATCAATTATTTTCGCGGAATCCTAGCAGACAAAGGGTTAAAGGGCTCAATGCAGCTGCAACTGTTTTACGTTTGGAGGTCGGGAGACACCTGACAAGGATGCCTTTTGGGGGGAGTGGCGGGGGGAGAGAGGGACAGATGTGTGCCTCTGTCTTGGGGGGCGGGGCGTGAGACCTGGGGCGAGAACAAGTGTCCCGTACTTCTGTCAAGGCCAGGCGGATCCAGGCCCACGGGCCGGCCCAAGGTCCAAGATGCTCACGGGCGGTGCGTGCTGTCGCCGAGCAGACGTCTAGTTTGAATTTGGGAGAACCCAATGGATCTGTAGAGATCATTCGTTTTGCATCCCTCGACAGCTGGATAAAGACTCTGCATCTGAGCTTCCGGGGTTCCCAACAAACCGGGTGCCCAGATCGCCCGAGTCCTTGCGGACTCAGTGAATGACAGATGCATGAGGAAGATGAGTTACTGAAGCAGCGCCGAGGGGATGGTCCAGCAGGGAGGGGCGTGGTTCCACCTGCACAGGCGGCCGGAGAGTCCAGGGTCCACCGGGGGCTCCCAGGTGGCCAGCAGTTAGAAACGACGTGACAAGGCTCGCAGGGAGATGGCTGTCCTCTTTGCCGCGACGGTGGTCGCAGAACCATGGCTTTGGTTTGAAGGCTCACCATGGTATACCCTGGATGACTGTGTAAACAGCACCTCAAACTATTGGGCAAGCGGCTTTTTCTCACTAACAGGGGTAGTATCTGCAGCGGGTTTCTCCCTGTTTCCACCCGAAACCCTTGCGCTGTCTTTCCTTCACGCCCTTCGAGGCTTGGGTCCCCACTTTGGGGGTCCTCTCTCCTGAAAGCCCTTCCCGCTCTGCCATCTGCTAACTGGGGACCCTGAGCCTCCCAGTTCACGCTTCTGGTCTCGGCTCTGTGGTCCGAGAAGGGCCCTGGCTGGCCTGATGACAAAGGCGTGCTGGCCCTCCCTCCCTTTCTTTGAAAGCGCTTCGTAACTGACCCCTGAGCCTGATGGAGCTCAGACCGTTTCCTGGCGCAGTTCTCCAGGCGGCCGCTGTCCGTTTGAGAGAGCTGGAGACGGAGATGGAATGTATTTGCGATTCTGTCCCCTCCCCAGGTCCCCCACGATCTCCGCCCTTCGAGATGACGCCAGGTTTGGCCAAACCCAGCCCCAGGCTTTTATGCTAATTTTGAAGAGTCCTATAATTTGTAAAATACTTCAATATTTCTGCTTTCAAAGCATATATTAAATAGGCATGTGGTTTAGCTATTTTGCGCAATTGTGATGAAAACGGCACACGTTTAAGATTTCAGCCACAACCCACCATAATCGAGGAAGTCAGTTTGTATTTATTTTCAACTTTTTCCTATCATTTTTTTATAAGAAAATATAAATGTGAAGGATATGGTCTAGGATCGTGTAGGATCAAGACCAATGGCAAAAAAAAAAAAAAAAGAAAAACTTAAAAAAATGCCCACCTTCCCTTGAGAAGTCTTTTGTTTTAAACAAAAAGAAAAAAAACATTATTTTTGGTCATTATCGACACACGTAGTTCCTGGCTCTTAGATAAATATTTTTGCAAGCTCCTAATTTGGTATATGTCTTTCTTTAGCCCAGAGTCCAGCGAGGTGAGGTACTGCGGCTTAATTCTGGACGAGGACAGAATTAATCCCGTGAAGAAGCGTGTTCCCAGAGGGAGGCCACAAAGGTAGGGCTGTTTACTGCCAAACGTCATCACAGGAAGATGCTCACGAAGCACCACGGAGGTTTTGATTTCCCAAACACATTAGAGCGGGAAGGACAACCTGAGCGCCAGGCTCGCGAGTCTGTTCTATTAGCTGAGGCTTCCAGAACCACAGCGTTCAAGAGAGTGCCCAAAACAAAACTCCCAAGATGATAAATGATCAGACCAAAAACCGAATCCATCCCAGGAGGCAGGACGTGGACGTGTTAGCATGTCTCCTGGCACTCGCTCGGGGCCCAGGCATTTAGAGAGAGAAAGTAAAAGGCCAGAGGTCCCTGCTGTAATTTACCTGGTTACTAAGCGGCGCCCTGTATGGTTACCGCTTGTTACACTCTCTCACCTGCAGTCACCACTCCTCAGAAGTCCCCTGTCCTCCTAATGCAGGGACTTGAGGCCCAAGATCCTTCCTCTGCTCAGAGCTCGGGGTGGGAACGGGGAGACTCTCGCAGGCAGGTTCCAGAACCTTCCGTGCTGCCTGCCATCCCCAGCTCTTCCTCCCAGTTGTGGCTCAGCACGTGCATGGTTGTCAATCTCATCATTCTTTGAGAACTCCAGGGCTGGAAATACTAGCAATCTTGTTTCTCTCCCCCCAAAGTCAATCCTGGAGTTGGTTCCCACAAAAGAGTTTCCTAAATGTGAATTTATCTGCACGGGTTCTTATCCTGTGCCGTTCGGTGTTGACGTGCTGGCTTTAGCCAATTGCATCCCGGGATCACTCCACAGGCCTGAAAAGTCACTTCTTGGAGATGACTTTCTGTTAAATAAGACTTTACGACCGTTTCACGCCCAGCTCCGTGACAAAGGCTTCATCGACTTCACCTAATTTCATCTTCAACTGTCTTTCGAGCTGGGTTTCGTGGTGCCCGTTTAGGAGAAAGAAAACTAAGCAGAGGCAGGAAAGATCCAGGAGCTCAGTGATCCATGCAGCCGGGGAGCGGCAGGGCTGGGATGAGGGGCGGGCGGGTCCGACTCCAGGGCCAGAAACATCTGGTGGTTCTCAGAAGGATGAGAAGATCTGAAACCCAGGAGGGTAGGGGACAAAGTCTGGGGAAAGGTTCGATTTTAAACGCTCTCTTCCGCTTTCGGGAGCAGCATTTCCTGTAGAATCTCTGCCCCTGCTACGTAAGCGGTGCTCCAGGATCTGCATTTTCTCACAGAGAGAGACCCCGAGGCGCTCCCGACACAGGAGCGGGGGCCGGGCGCGTGGGGGCCGGGTTACCCGCCTCTGGAGAGATTACTTCACCGGCTGTCACCACGACCCGCGCAGGTGGCATCTTCTCCCGGTTTATAGATGGGGAAGCCGAGGTTCAGAGAGGGCTTGGGCAAAGAGTGGAGTCTGTTTGGCGCCACAGCGTCCCGGCACCTCCCAGGCCATCGTCCTCTGCGCTCTGGAGAAGGACCCCCTACGGGCTCCCCAGGCGTCCCCGGAGCAAGTTCCAGATGCAGAGAAACGGACTCTGCAGGCAGGGCTGAGCTGGGACTCGGGCTGAGCCGAACCTGGCTGCTACCTGGGTGTAAGCGTTACCTACAGTGTGACGCCTGTTCCATGCCCACCACGGGGAAGGGCTGCCGCCCCAGGAAACGCCCCCGGTTCTCCACTGCATCTCTCCACCACTTAGGCACGATCGCCTGCCTTCCTCTGCAGGAGCAGGAACACCCCAGAAGCGGCCTCTGTTGGCTCAACTCCCAGTGGGTGCAGGGAAGGCCAGGCCTGGGGACAGGTCAGGGGCTCCGCGTGGCCCCGCCTGGGCGATGCTGCTCGCAGACCAAACAACTGCCACGTTTCCTTCCACACAGCCGCCGCCTTCCGCTCACTTCTCTTGGTTCTTTCTCGGGCAAACATTCCTCATGGAGTCGAACATTCCCCGGGCCGCCTCAGCCACCTGGCCGGAGACAGGCTGTCCCCCTGGGTTAGGAGGCGGCTGTGCCGGCGAGCATCCCATCGTCAGTAATTCCTTCCATCCCACTTCGCGGGCTGCGGAGATGGAAACGTCAGACTGCATCTCCACCGCAGGAACCGCCATTTCACCAACCCTGGGAAAGAGCTGAAATCTTATAAAGTAACAGAGACTCGAAAATCAGGGCAATAGACACAAGGGGGGGGGGTTGCAGCTTGGTTTCGGAGATAATTAGCCCTAATGGACAGAAAAAAAAAAGTGGGAGAGAGGGTACTTTGGTTTGTTTCCTGATCCTGCCCGTGTGTTTCCCTAATGGGTTCTGTTTAATTTGTTTTTGTCCACTCCTGACACCCAATCTGGGACCCTTTCCGTGAGGACCCAGGAGCAGGTGCCGAACCGAAAGACCTGGGCACACGTCCTGTCTTAAAAGACAGTGAGCTCCCTGTGCTATCACTTCGAGATTCCTATTTCCCGTCTGTAACGGGGTACCTACCGGGCAGCGCATGCGGAGGCTCGATGCGATAACGCTGTCCAGGGCCGGGAACGGGCAACCTGAACAGGAACAGGGCTCCGGGGATTCACGGCTTGGTCCTGCCTGTCTTTCACTGGCCTGAAGCTGAGCTGTAACCTCTAGACCTGGGGACGTGGGGACCTGAGGACGTGGGACGAGGGACGTGGACAGGCCCCTCGGACAGGGTCGGGCTCATACTGGGTGCTCCACCCCCTTCCCTCCTGAAACTCGAATTCGAATTCCCTCTACAGGAAACAGGTGTCAAGCGTATTCCGGTGTTTTCTAGATACCTCTCAACAAATGACTCAAGTTGACCCGTTTAAAAAAGACTCCATTTGGAGAGGGGGGCATTTCGTGGAACCCCCGAGACCTCAGGTTACAGCTAAAGTTACAACGTTTGGGGTAAGAATTTTCACAAAGGATCATTTTACAGACAGAGGAGATGTGATGACATCACACACCAAAAGACTGGAGATCAGAAAGACATTTCTTTTGTTGGCCGCACGGGTGGCATGCAGAAGTTCCCAGGCCAGGGATCGAACCCGAGCCACAGCAGTGCCAGTGCCAGATCCTTCACCTGCTGAGGCACCAGGGAACTCAAGGAAAGGCACGCTGACAATTTATTTTATCTACGAATCCAGTACTATCATGGAAAAAAGCCATATGAAAGGAGATTGGGTGCAAACGGATATTAATCTCGAAATATACCCCAAGTGAAGGGGGAACAACCACGTGGCCTTCACTGAAGTGTCATAAATGTAACTGAGCTTTGAATAGACACGAAAGTAAACATAAGGGAGAGCCAGCTTTGTTGCCATTATTTCTTCCAAAATCTTCAGGACTGCCTTGAGTAGCTCCTGGCAATTTACCGTGGGACCCCGAGTCTGCAGTGTTACCTGTATTTACAGATTCCAGGGGCGCAGAGGGCATATGGCCCCCTCCCCACCCAGGAGCGCTGGGCGGGGCCGACACTGCATGTTACCTGGTTGGTCCAGGCTGAGAAGTTCCCACTTCTGCGCATCATCACACCTGTCATGAGCGAGAGCCTGCCAGTGTCTCCAGAAAGACCCCATCAGCAAGTCCGGTGGTGGGGGTGGGGGTAACCACCTGCCTGCCACTGGCCCCCAGCTTAGCTTCAACCACATGTAAAACCAGACCTCACATGTACTCGTTAAAGGCGGAGAGTCAATCAACAAATCTGTTGCGACAAACGCACACACATATGAAAGAAAAACAGATCTGATGAGGACACTGGAAAGAGGAGTGATATGCACCCTCAGCTGAAAAACTCACATTAAAAAACAGTGAATGAGGATAGTTAAACCCTCTGTAAAACACGACACCAACGACACTGCATGTGACCGTTTCTAAAATTCTATTATTTTCCCCTCATTTTGTCTCCCTTGAACGGATGCTTCACAAGACGATACCAAGGGTGTCAAGGTCCATTGGTACCTTAACAGACAACGGTTTCCCCTTGAGGAATGAAAAATAAAATTATGATTAAAATAAGTCTTTAACAAGCCATCGTGAAAACATAGTTTTGTTTTCCAGATTCTTTTTTTTTTTTTTTTCCTGGCTGAGAGCAGGGCTTTCAGTGTCGAGACAGGAGTAATTGTGAAAGGAAAGAAAAAAAGGATGGTGATATAAATCAGCAAAGGTTAATGATCGGGATGTGAAGAGAGGGACTTGTTTACAGAAATAGTGTGCAATTTAAAATTTACAAGAGATTTAATGCCACTGCTTGGCAATCGCTAAAATCAACAGCCCAGAAAACAGTGACATTAAGAAAAATATTACAGTTATAATCATCCCCAAATAAGTCAATTAGTGTTAGGGCACAAGCTGGCGATTACTTGACCCATTTGGCTCGCACTTAAGTGAAAAAAAATGTCCCCCTATTATATCGAGATCGCTGGATTGTGACCTATTTTGCATCACACGTATCGTACGCCAGCCTCCCTTACAAGGGCTCGGGTTGATGGGGGTGGTTTTCCTTTGCCTGGCATCAAAATAATTCTGACCCTTGACATTTGTAATCATAAAAAAAAGGGCAATTTATAATTGTGTTGTTCAAATGAAGTGGGGGGGGTTCAATCTGCTATTATACAAAAGCAATGACGGCTGTCTTTGGTGAAAAAAGCAACGCAAGTCAATTTGTGAACTTTGGCACCAGACGACCTTTAGAAACACAACAATATACTGAATTTACAAGCAATAGCAGCCCATGCAAATGACCCGGGCCCGGCTGCCTCTGGATTTGAGCTGCAGAGAGCATAATGGAGAATGTTTCCACAAAACAAATTAAGACTGTTACTTAAATGTCACGGCACACTATTGTATTCGGCTACAGATCATTACACCTGATACTAACACTTTTAAAAACTGTAATAACTTGGGAAATATTACATTGAGTGCCCACATGTAGAAAGGAAAAGAAAAAAGGGGAGAAAATAGGTTTCTGAAGTAATTTAAACATCACTACTCTACGACTGCAAGGGAAAGGTCAAAATTTAAGTAAGCTGAAAGGAACATGAATGGTAAAATAAAACACACAAACAAAAAGATGAAAAGACCACAGGAATGACTCTGCAAACACAATAAGGGTGCATGCGGCTTTGGGCGCATTTCCATTTCTGCATCGGAAAGGAAGGTGGGGAGGCGGGGAGGCTGGAAGGGGTGGGGGAGAGTGGCGTTACCTTCAGTGTTGGTGCTGCTGCTGCTGTAAATATTTCGCAGGCTACCAACACGGTTTAGTTTCCATGCTTTGCGTTTGGCTGCATCCCGACAGCAGACAGGGGAAAGGGGGAAAAAGAGAGAAAACAAAAAGGAAAAGAAACAAATGAAAAGGGGAAGAAAGGAAACGTCCCAGTGGCACGTGCGGGTCCCCGGGGCAGGTGCGCTGGGTCTCCCGCCCGCAGCGGCGCGGGTCTCGGGCAGGGCGGAGCGAGGCCAGACAGCGTCCTTAGCTTTGCACAAAGTCCAACAGATGCCCAGGCCAGGAAGTCCATGCACCCTTGCTGCCCTGCTGGGTTCTCCACGTGCCTACTCAGGGCCAGGCTGGCCTTGTCCTCGGGGGCTGGTGGCATCTGTCGAAGGCGCTACCACACCAGTATCCATCAGCCCTCTGATTTGGCAAGAAAGTGTATCAGATCAAAAGGGACTCGGGTGATGAGCCGTTCCCACGAATGCTGCAGGTGGTAGGCCCATAATGCCCAGAGCTGTTAAAAAAGAAGCATTTTCTCCCCAGATGTGTCCTGGTCCAGACAGGAGCCTACACCAGCGAAGCTCGACTACCATCTCGCTGTGGCTGAAGGGCAGAGTCGGTTTTCCTTCCTAGGGGAGGATGCTGGGGGCGCTGAAGGGAGGAACCCAAAGGGCCCGTGCCTCCTTAGAAGAAAGCATCCGAGGAAAAAAAGAGTGATGCCAAGTCACCCACAGAGCAACGCTGGGCTCAGAAGCAAAGTGCTGAACGAGTTTAAGGTGGACACGGCGAGCCTGCCACCCGCTCGCGGCGTGTGCAGTGACTGCCTGACCGGGCTGAGAGGCCCCCTCCCTGCCCTTCTCCACACCCTCACCTCCTCGGCCCCCTCCCTCCCAGCCCTTGACACGGGAACCTGTGGCAAAGAGGTGGCCTCCGCTCGGCGGAGTAAAAAGCAAGGAGTTAAACAGGTGGTTCCCGAGGGGCAGGTGTTCCGGCCAATGGGGCTGGAGACTTGGGCCCAGATGCAAAGGCTGGACGGATGGGGCTGCCACGCGGCGAGGTCAGGGATGGCCGCTGTCGCCCACGCTCCTGGGGAAGGTCAAAGCCCGCATGACGCTTTCACTGATAGCCGCTTGTATTCATGTGTCGATAAGAAGCGCTCACCTGGGGCGGCAGGTGCGTGTGCTTGCACAGGTGTGTCTGAAGCTCGTCACGGGGAAGCCAGGCTGACCTCCTGGTTCCCAGACTGACAAAAAAACAAGGCACGCACTGGCCAGTGGCCAGCTCTCACCGCAGCGAGTCCGGGCTTAGGACGGGCTCGCTGTTCTTGCCCGCAGCAGCGTCAGAGCCGAAAGACAACCTCAGCCTCAAGGTGTGTGGTGATAGCTCGGCGGGGCTGGGGCTGGGGTGAGGGTTGCCAAGCTCTGGGGGCCCCGGAATGGCCAGGGTGAGGGCCAGGTCTTCATGAGGACACAGGCCGTTGAAGTGACTGTGGTGCACCATGGGTTTCTTTGGCGTGACAACACAGATCCGTTTGAGAAAAGGGGACATGGACAAATGCAGTTCTGAAACAGCACTGAATACTCAGGGTGGGAACGCTGTTAATGAGAGTTAAAAACTGGCTCCAAATAGGTTGCCATCTGACTTAAAATGAGAAAACGCTGAGCTATAACCACACGACTGGGAATGACCTTGTAGGCTGAAAACCCAAATCATTTAATAAGGAATGTCTTGGGAGACTGAGATTAGCAGATGTCCCCTATTATACAGAGAATGGATAAACCACGAAGTCCTACCGGAGAGCACAGCGAACTAGACCAGATGTCCTGTAATAAACCGCAATGGAAAAGAATACACACATATATATATATCTCACTGAGTCACTCTGCTGTACAGCAGAAATTAACATAACATTGTCAATCAATAGCATTTCAATAAAATTGATAAAAGCAATGTCATCTTTAATCCAATAAGGCTGGTGACCGAGGCCCTTCCCCAGTACATGGGAACAAACCGGATTTATGGCGGGTGAAGGCCCCTCTCCTCTCTTGTATCCTCAAGGTGCCTTACCTATAGCGTTAGCTCTCGTCCCAGGCAACAGCGCACCTGGTAACAGGAGCTCCAAGTACCCACCAGCACGAACATTTTTGAGACAAAGGAAACCGGTCACAGTTTTCGAGTGTTTACTTTGGAAACGTTCAATGGATATTTACTAGGTCCCTCAGGTATGACGGATACGCTCCTGGAATTAAACGTGGGCTTAATTATTTCAATAGCCTGAGCTCTGGTGTCTTGGCCCGCATTTCACAAGTTCCAGAAAGTAGTAGCCACAGAGGCTGCACTTCTGGGCAGAAAAAAACTTACCTCTTTCTAAAGCATTTACATATAAATAGGCAGAATCTGGGCTGGGTGCCCCTCTGGAAGGGAGGCAACTCGGGTGCAGAAAACCTCTTTCCTAACTGCTTTCTGCCTTTTGCATTTTTCAAAGCCCCGTCTCCCATTACCGTATGGATAGATAAGCAGGAAGTGAACTCGCAGCCTGGTTTTCTATTAACCTATTGATGAAATAATCAATTTTAATGTGGGAAATGTCATGCCTTTTTCTTCCTCATAAACAAATGGACTTTTTCGGGCTGATGCCAAGGTCCTGATACGCGCATTTGTCTCTGGGGGCATTGATTGCTCCAAGTCCACTTGTTAAGAACCTTCTCAAGGAGAAAAATACAATCATATTAGCATCAGTAACGCCTCAGGTTCTGTGCGATGCGGCTGCCTGGATTCACCTCTGCAGGAAAGGAAGATATTGGGCCCCAGGGGTGCAGGCACTCCAACCCATGCCACTGGCTGGACGCCTGGCTCCACCCGACCACCCCACACCACGGCCATCGTGCGGGTGGCGTCCCGACCTCAGCCTCTGCAATAAATGGCGACTGTCAAAGCCTTCGTGTGGACGAGCCCAAACAAACAAATTTTCTGGGTCATCTCTATTTTAAAGCAAACATTTGGTTCTTTAAAAAAAGTTTCAAGAATACAGTTTCTTCGTGTTAAACAAAGGTTACCTTACTTTGATATCGTTTCTTATGTTATTTCTCAGAAAACTATTATGTTGACAGAAGGATTTCCCTTTATTGGACAAAAAGGCAGCACGGTGCGGGCACGCCATGAGTGTTTTCCACTCTGCTTTTCCACTGTCTGGATAAACCAGTCTCTTCCATAAACAGGTTCACAATGCCTTACGGAACTCTGACATGGCATAAGGTCTCAGAACCATCTCCACACTGTTCAAGAACACACACACGTGCAGCGCACGGGACCCAAAACCCGGCAACATAAAATTTCATATCTAGTGGAAATGAACTATCAGCCAGGCGCTGACCATGGTGAGATCCACTTCTCACTGCAGCCTGCAAATTTAATGGAACCTTCTGACCCCCAACCCCCACTCTGGGTTGGCAGAAACATCAGAGGGCCCTGGGGAAAGGAAGCCCTTAGAGGAACAGTGCGGCATTCTTCCCATAACGATCCCAAAACGTGAACCGCAGCTCAGGTGAAAAACCAGACTGGTACGTGAAAAACATCACGGCACGAGGGACACACAGCTGACGGCTGAGAATTTTTTCACCGAGAGGAGGTGAAACGCATCAGTACGCTGGCTGGGAGATCTTTTCTCAGGATTAGAACTTTGGAAAAGGCAAGCTGAGATAGTATAGAGACTCAGGCCCCAAATTCTAAAGAAAACGAAAAGGTCACTGCCTTGTAATAATAACGGCCTTGACCCTTCCCCTTAGCATGAATACTGAAGGTGTTGTTAGTAAACTGAATCTGCAAGGCAACCTTTGGGTGGGAAAGAGGGGTGACTTTGGGGCTAACATTGACAAGTTCAGGAGCACGTGTCCTGGGGTTGTCGCCTGGCCCTCTCTGTCCAGAGCACAGCCCTGCCGATGTCTACTTTCCCTTTTTTTTTTCTTTCTTCTTTTTGTCTTTTTAGGGCTGCACCCGAGGCACATGGAGGCTCCCAGGCTAGGGGTCAAATCCGAGCTGTGTAGGGGCCTACACCACAACCACAGCAACTCCAGATCCAAGCTGCATCTGCGACCTACACCACAGCTCACGGCAACGCTGGATCCTTAAACCACTGAATGAGGCCAGGGGTCGAACCTGTGTCCTCATGGATATTAGATTCGTTTCCACGGGGCTGCTCTGTCCACTTTCTTGACTGATCGACTTTCTGGAGCAGGTGCTACCAGCCCTGCAGGTGGGGTGGCCGTGACCCAGCTCACCCAGGTCCCAATGGAAGCCCATCCTGAGGCGTACAGCTAAAGAAGAAAAGGCTAGCGTAAACTTGAATTCACAGAGCATTTCTTCAAGGGGTCTGAGAGAGATGACGGTTTTGTGTCCGGAGCTACGGCACCGTACATTCAGCTCCTCCCGTAATTGCTAACAGACAGTCGCCGTCTTTGCAAAGGAAACAGAGAGAAAGGGAAAATGTGCAAATTACGGCTTTCTCCTAAGTCAAAGTAGCTGGAATCATTTAGCGTTAACGACCCCCAATTATTACACCCCTCTTTATTTTTGGAAGCTTCAGCTTTTCCTAGGCGTCCAGGAAACATAAGAGACTTAGGATTTTATTTTAAAGGAAAATTCATCGTTTTCTTCCTCTCAACAAAATGCATGGGTGTGCACGTGTGTGTGTTTTAAGCTCCAACATACAAACGCCTGAGAACTAATCACACGGAGCTCCAAGCTGAGACTCCTCTGACGAGCTCTTTACCTCCTCAGTCTGTTGGCATGCTCAAACGGGCTCATCCTAAACTCTTCCTCCATCACTGTATCAGGAGACCACAGACGTATATTAATGTCAGCCCTGGTCGCCTTCTGACAGCGCTCTTTGTTGATTAGATAAATATGCCTCAGAGAGCTGATTAAAAAATGATGTAGCCAGGAGCTGCGTGTCCGGGCCTTGTCAGCCATGTTGGATGCTCAGATGTGCATGAATTACACCCCCGGCGTGCACCCAACAGGCCCGGCGGAATGAGGCCCGCTGCAGCCTTCAGAATCAATTATGAGAACTAATAGGGTCTCTTTGCCTAAGCGGAGGACGCGGCTGGGTCGGGGAGGGCGTGCCGCTCATTGCCGAGACTGTCCTGTCTCAGCACGAAACAAATAACCTCTCCATTCACTCCAGGGAGTGTAAACTTGCACTTCCTGGCAAAGCCGGATGATAACCTCGTAGACAGCGAGGTTCCTTCTCTGCTTCGGCCGTGCATTTATTTATTTTTAGAGAGGCCATGGGTATAAACGCCAGTGGCGCAAGGGGGTGTGTGTGTGTTGGGGGGGGTGGCCTCTGCTTCTCGGAGCGTTTCAGGCCGACCGTGGCACTGGGATGCTGGATAAAGCCGGTCCCCCAGGAACCTCTGCAAGCGGGATCGGAGGCCGCTGCAGTTCTGTGTCCCTTCCAGTTTAGTGTGCCTGGGGTCCGGGGATCTTTTGTTGGTGTAATTTCATTGTGAGGTTAGAGATTGGAGATTTCTTTTGTGCCGGCCATCTGAACATTCACGCGCTCAACAAGACTGGCTAAATGTTCTGTTCTTTTATGAAAAGGCAGTGGGTTTTTTTTTTTTTTTTCCTCCCATAAGATGCAACCCCGAAGATTCTTACACTATGTGAACTCACTACTTTCGCTGTGACGGGGCTTGACATAACGGTCGCTTCCTGGAGGCTAGCACACAGAGAAGTAGTCATGTTGAAACAACCCTTAAAAGGGCCTTTGAGAGGATTAAACAAAACCCGAGGCCAAGCAAAATAGGCCAAATGCGCAGGAAGCAAAATAACTTCGTCCTTCCCCGTTTCCAGCAGGACTCGCGTCCCTTTCCTGATTTGAAGCCTTCGAACACAGGAGAAGATACCTGAGTAAACAGAGCTCCAGAATAAATAACTGACCCTTAATTATAAAATTTCAACGCCGTTTCCAATAACTCATCATGGCTTTCTGAACAGCAAAGGCAATTTCCACCTTGGTGGCTTCTTCTAAGCTCTTACAATTTGAAAACTGCCCAGGGCTTCCACATAGCGGGCTGATGGAGATGGACGCAGAAAACCCCATTAACCCCAGAAAACGTCGAAAGTAAAAATGAAGCCCAAACTCCAGGGTACGCCGTAAAACCAGACGTTCCAATTAGGTGGAGCGTTGGTTTTGCTTTCGGCCTAGAAACACACTGAGTTACAGAGCCAGGGTTCAAGTGTACCCCAAATTAATTGGGTATTTCAGTCTGACACCAAGAGTAGAGCTTTTCATAGGGGGGGAAATAAAAAAGTGAGTTGAAGTCGAATCGACCTGTTTTTCAGGTTTGGCACATTTTCAGGTGGCGATTAGAAACACATCGTTGGTCAATAATGGAAACCTCTGTGTCTTCAGGAAGGAGCCATTTCCTTTGAGAAGGGGAGGCTTCTGAGGAGTGGCCGGTTAGGATTCGGAAATCGGGGCTCCCTGGCCTCTGGGCAGCACTCTCTTCTGGGGTGTGAGAACAGAACCCACTTGTGACCTGGGCTGTTGGGTCCCCAGCATCACGAGAAACTCAGCTTTTTTGAGGTCTAGTTACTCAGCGAACAGGGTTACACGTCTGGTAACCGTTTCGTAATATAGGACCGGACACCTGGCAGTCAAAATAGAAACAAAAAGCAAACCTAAGGACAAAAAGTGAGGTTCCAACTGGCTTTGCAAGCTGGATGACCCGTGTGAGGAGCTGGGCCGTGCTCACACAGACAAACAGCACAGGGTCTGGGGGGTGGGGGTGGGGGGTCTCCTGACCTTGCCCCACCTGGCAGCCCCCCGCCCCCCCCAGGGCCGGATGCTCTGAGAACTGCAGGCACAGGGCTGGCTGCACTGGGGGGCTGGCCGGAGCACCAGGCCCACCGCAGGCTTCCCGAGACAGAAATGAGTGATAATGGGAAACATTCGTCTTTTCCTCGCTCCTCTTTCCTTTCTTCTTCTCGGTCTCCTCCAATAGAACACATTGCAGGGTCTTCCTTGGATTTTTTTTTTTTTTTAACACAACATCTTTCTCGGCAATTCCAGAAAAAAAAGTTTTTTAATAAAACTTCAAATTGTGCTATCACATTTCAAAGGCAATGACCAGTTAAAGCAACTAATCAAAGGCATAATGATTTAATGACTGCTGCTCGTGCCCCCTGGAAGGGCTGTAATTGACGGGCTGTGATCACTGGACCACCGGCCTCAACAATGGGCGACGCTGCATTTGATCTGCCATCTTTGCGGCTGACGGCCTCCATCGGCCCGAGTGAAATGCTACACTCGGGGGTTATTCAGTCCGTCACGTTTCCCCGGTGGCCACCTGAATCTGAGAAGACCGGTGAAAACGTCTTCTAGAAAAGAGTTTTAACGTTTTGCATTTAAGAAGGACCTCACCGGAAATTCTCAATAGCGTTCTGATTTGTGGCTTGCGAGATCCTGGAAGCCGTAAGATCTTCGGTACTTACTGAGTCAATCAAGGACAAGCATCAGAGTGAGAAAACCAAAGAAGAATTCTAAACTGTTGATTCTTCTTGCGATTATGGAAATACGTTCCTTTAAATACTAACAGATTTCCCCCCCATCAAACCGCTTTGACTCTAACGCCACAACCGCTCGGCACGCTCCTTGGTTATTGTGAATTGTTAAACAAGGTCCTGACTATCCTGGGAGAAGCCTGGAAAAGTCTGCAGGGCCAAGCCAACAAAACAACGTATATCTCATTTCTTTCATTTGAAAGTAATTTAAATACGTCGACTTTATTCAGCTTCAAGGAAGAACACATTAGAAGATGACTTTGATATTACTGCAGGCAAAATTAATTTCATAGTTGCTTAATATGAAGAATAAACCACGGCCAATCTAACCATCCCTTTCATCTTAGTTTTAAAGGTCAGATCCACCTACCTGTGTACCGGTCACACTTACAAGCAGAGCTCTGGTAGAACCTTCACTGCTTTTGCATGTCAGGTGTTACAGCTACTAGAGTTTTCAAAATCGTCCCTTTTAACAGTTGCATGGTGGAGCTGACGTATCATAGTTGTAGCCATCCTTGCTGTCAGACATTTAGTTATTTCCAGTGCATGCTATTAAAAATACCATAAGCTGTTTAACTTAGTGGAGATACAGAGAATCACACACAGTATTTCCATGCTAGAGTACACACCCGTATTTCTTTTCTTGGCAATGTCTGTTGAGCGGGCCAGGAAGAAAGGACAACCCCATGGCAACAAGCACACCTGGACCCCAGAGCTTGGTGTCTAATACCATTCTCCAGTAAAAAGAAGCAGGGCTCCTTTGGAGAAACAGCATCTTCTAGGACTGAGACAGGAAAACTACAAGATGGGCCTGAAGCATCTTGCCATTCTAGGAAGTAAAGAAGGGCTAAAACAGGTAAAGAGAATCTACCTTGATGGGTAAAGACAAAGGAGCACCAAAGCCAACTGCAAGAGTTCCCCGTGGCTGAAGCTGAAACAACTTGATCACCAAGAAAAACGAGGGACGACTGGATTATAAACTCAAGTACAACATAAATATCCAAGAGTCCATACTGATAGAAATAAATGATTGACTGTGTTAATAAATGGGGAGAAGAGACAAATCTGCCATGCAGAAACAATTTCTCATTATTTCCGTAGACACCCCACTTAAAGGAAGGGGACAGGACTCAGCCTCCTTAGTGAGGGCTGTGCAGAAAGACGTCTCCCCAGAGAGGAAGGGATGGAGGTGCGGGTGCGGACGGGAGGAACCCACCATGCAGGAACCTGACAAACACAACGTCAAGCCGGACGGCCAAGGTCAACAACGACGGTCGCGTGTCCTGCTCTGAGTGCGTAGCCTGGATCTGACGCAACGAGACGGGTACCTCACCTCCGTGGTCCACCTCCCCCAAACCGACAACCCTGGACGAATCCTGAGAAAAACATCAGACAAATTCCGAGAGGGAGGCCTCCTACAGCACGCCCCACCAGCGCTCTGCAGAACTGGCAAGGTCATCAGGGACGAGAGAAGTCTGAGAAAACGTCCCAGCCAAGAGCAGCCTAAGGAGGCGTGAGGGCCACACGGCATGTGTCCTGTGGCATCCAGGGTGGGGTCCTGGGACAGTGACAGGACGTGAGGTGAAACTAAGGAAATCTGAATGCACTGAGTTAATAGCAATGTACTGTGTTGTTCGGCTGATAGCAATGTATCAATATTGGTTTATTAATTATAAGACATATGGCACACTAAGAAAAGATATAAATAGTAGGAAAAACTGTACAGGTGCATGTGGGGAGGGGCACATGGGAATTAGCTGTGGCATCGCCTCCATTTTTCTGTAAGTCAACATTTTCCTAGAAAATGAAGTCGATTAAAAATACTGTAATAGGCATTTCTGGGCGGGAGTATGTTTTTTCTTCCAGTTGCTTTGTTTGCTTAGGATAAAGTGCCAGGAGTAATATTACCAAATGAAGGGGCTGTTTTGTAGCCTGAAATACAGACACAGAGAAACCACCTCATCGCGATATGGCGCTTGTTCTACTCACTCAACGTCACAAACTCAAGACAATCTAAAAATCTGAGTGTGGCATCAATAGTATGTGTCACACCTGTTGCCAAAATTCCCAAGAACTTGAACACCGCCTCCAACTGGCGGCTGTGCTAAAAGATGAGCTATTTAACTTAGGATTGTGAAGGTGGGCTTCAGAGTATGCTTTGGTAAGTTAATATTCTTTATTTTATTTACTTATTTACTTTTTGCTCTTTAGGGCCGCACCCGCGGCACAGGGAGGTTCCCAGGCTAGGGGTCTAACAGGAGCTGTAGCCGCCGGCCTTCACCACAGCCACAGCAACGCCAGATCCAAGCTGCGTTTGCAACCTACACCACGCTCGCAGCAACGCCGGATCCTGAACCCGCTGAGTGAGGCCAGGGATCGAACCCTCCCAGTTCCTAGTCGGATTTGTTTCTCCTGTGCCACGAAGGGAACTCCGTAACATTCTTTAGAAGTGAAGATCTACCACTGACGGCTCTCCTATGCTGTCTCCGTGTATTTCATTAGCATTGGTGACAGTTACTTTTTTTTCCACTTATGGATTACAATGTATATATAACCAAAAGTGCACCATGTTTGAACATGTTTCCAGCTAGCTTCCAGAATTAGCGTTTAGTAATTAGAAAATGAGGTTTGATCTACTGTGGGGGAAAAAATGTTTGTGCTCATGTCGAATTTAGAACTGGCTTCTAACCAGCACATAAAACTGTCTTTTTAATAAAAATGATGGAGTTTGATATAGTTAAAGAGAAGAATCACAGTCAGTTGGCCTCTTGAAATTCCCTGAGACACACCTGTGGTGCCTTATGTATGCTGGAAAGGTCTGACCTCAGGAACGGCCTCAAGACTTTCAGGTGCTCCCCTAAGGAGACAAAATCAGCACCTTAAACAGGGGTGAACAGAAGTCCAGCTATACATGAAAAACAAGTTTGTATTCACCAGCACATCCAGAAAATACTGCCCCAAACAGGTGATACTTTACTAGGAAACAAGACATAAGGTGCCGTTCTCACCAATGCCCATTTCAAACAGAAAACCCCCAAATAAACTGCAAGAAAAAGAAATACTAAACTGACTTATTCCACAGAAGCACCGACCTCACAGCCTGAAGATTTCCAACCATCACTGTCACGAGTGGATGCAGGACACACGAACCCGTGCCCTATGGGTATTATTTGGGTTTAAAAAAAAAGAGTATTTATTTCTTGTCTAATTCTTTGCGGGAGACAGTGACGTTTTATGGAATGTGTAGGACATGCCAACTGCCAAGAAAAAAAGGCATCGGGACAGCAAGGAGCCGCTCCTGTCAGGGAGGAGGCCTGGCTGTGGATCTGGGGTGTCTGTTTCAGTGCGTTAATGAGTGAGTTTGATAAAGGTGGTGGGCGTCTACACTGCCCTCCTCCCAGAAGGGGCAGGTGTGAGGTGCGATGAAGGACAGGTGAGGAAGGGGTGGAGGCTGCGGGGGAGCTGGAGCTCGGGACTCAGGTGGCCCCACCCGGCGGCAGCACAGGGTGGCTGTGGGGTGACTCGGGGCTCTGTGCCGCGGTCCCCTTGTCATCCCCTCCCTCCCAGGCTGTCACGAGGAGTAAAGGGGACCACACGGCAAGAGGGGCAGAAAGTCAGTGAAGCCAGGAGCACTCAAAGTATACGGATCCGTGGAAAGAAAATCTCGAACAGCCCGAGGGATGCGAGTGAGGGCAACTTGGGCTGAACTTGTAACTGAATGATTTTTTCTTTTTTCTTTTTGGTCTTTTTGTCTTTTTAGGGCTGCACCTGCAGCATATGGAGGTTCCCAGGCTAGGGGTCCAATCGGAGCTGTAGCCGCTGGTCTACACCACAGCCACAGCAACACGGGATCCGAGCCACATCTGCAACCTACACCACAGCTCATGGCAACGCCAGATCCTTAACCCACTGAGCAAGGCCAGGGATCGAACCCGCAGCCTCATGGTTCCTAGTCAGATTCGTGAACCACTGAGCCACGACGGAAACTCCAGGACTTAGAATTTTTTTCAGATCTCAAGAAGACAGGTTTTTATTCCTTATCTTGAAGATTGCACCAGAGAAGCTGGAACGGCTTAGAGGGTCTCAAAATTATGCCTTCTTAAACAATAAACCTGACATTTCAACAGGGATCAACCTATAACAAACCACTAACCACACCTGAGCGAGCATCTGGACGTAGATGCTGTGTGGACTGAAAGCACAGAACACAGCCACACCTGTCACCAAAAAAGTGTGACCAAGAGGAAAAAACACAGACCTGATAGCATGGAGGTGTCTCTGAAAGTTGTGGAAATACAGTTCAGAATGGTTTCTGGGATAAAAACATTTCACAAGTCCCCCTTTAAAAACATTATGCATTACATACGTACACAATACACACACATGTGCACACACACACACACACACACACCATTTCTCCACTACTGGCCCACTAGTGCTCCATGAGAATCATCAGATAGGTTCTCAGGGACATATAAACTCAGTGAGGTTTCTCTTTTCCTACTTTTAACTATAGTGGTAGAACTGCATTTTCTGCTGAACTCAACTTGGGTGAAAACGGAAAAACAAAATGGCAAAGATCAATGGTTCCCTCAAGTTTTTTTTCTTTTTATGGCCGCACCTGCGGCATAGGGCAGTTCCTGGGCTAAACGTTGAACTGGAGCTGCAGCTGCTGACCTACGCCACAGCCATGGCAACACTGGATCCGAGCTGTATCTGTGACCTAGGCTGCGGCTTGCAGTAACGCTTATCCTTAACACACTGAGCGAAGCCAGGGATCAAACCTGCAACCTCATGGACACTACGTTGGGTTCTTAAGCCACCGAGCCAAAATGCAAACGGTTCCCAATTTTGTAAAAATGTGCGTGTGCCTTTTGATGACTATGACTCAGCAACATTCTAAAAATACCTTTGCTTCCTGTCCTTCACAATGTCAGTGCACACTCACTTCCGTCTATACCGCGAACACTCGCGCTCCAGGGCCCTGGCATCTCCAGGGGTCTGTTGCCCGAAGCTGGGAGCTACGGCTTCATCCTCTCTCCTCCCTCAGGGTAAAGCGGGGTTTTATAATCAACTAGAAAGTCCTAAATGAGCAGCCCGAGAGGCCGCAGGGCTCGGCTCTACCTCCGGCTCATGCTGCCGTCGCCAACTCAGGGGGACGTCTGAGTGACATCACCTCTCTCACCAAGACTGTCGATATTTAAATTACAGGATAAAAATATTCTAAAGAAAAGGCTGGGAGGGAGGTCAAAGAAAAATGCCGACCCAATGACTAGGGCCACGCCAGCATCAGAAACTGTGTCTAAGCATAACTTAAAAAAATGAGAAGATGGTGAGTTCCCGCCATGGAACAGCGGGTTAAGAACCTGACTGCAGCTGCTTAGGTCGTTGGGGAGGTGCAGGGTCGATCCCCGGCCCGGTGCGGGCTAGGTCACAGCTGTGGCTCGGATTCAGTTCTGGCTCGGGAACTTCTACATGCCGCGTATGCAGCCATAAATTCAAAAAAAAAAAAAAAAAGATAGTACATGTCACTTCAAAGTCTTTGAGCCTGCTTCTGTTCTGTCAATAAGTTCTTCTGAAATCTGCTCCATGTTCTATAAGAACCCACGTGGGAAAAGAATCTGAGAACGAACGGCTATATGGACACGTATGACTGATCCACTTGGCTACCTGCAATGAACCCAACGCTGTAAGTCGACTGCAATAAAATTTAAAACAACAACCACAGGTAGTAAAGTGTCACTCTACGCTTTTGTCGAGCTGCCATGACCGGCGAGCCTGGCAGTCATCCCTGAGGGAGGGGGCGGGCATCAGAGAGTCTTCGTCTCCCGCACGGATGCCGGGCACCCGCTCAGCGGGCAGGGCTCCCAGTGTTTACGTGCGGCTCAGTCCATGACCATGGCTGCCGCTGATCATTTATTGAATAATGAAACTGACATAACTGATAAAAGGTTTCAATCTCGAGAAAAATGATTGATCGTTGTTCAGTTTACTGGCACTGCCATTTGTGTGACAAACGGCTGGGAAGCCCCCAGTTCATCTCTCACACCTCCAGCCAGAAGAGGCAGCTCCAGCCCGCATGGCCAGGTCATCAGAAAGAGCTAATACACCCCGCGCTGCGAGGGTGAGCGCTAAACACTGGTGGTTTATCAAGGCTGATCTCTGAATCAATTTGCACGATGGATTTCTTTCTTTTTTTTTTTTTTTTGTGAGGGAGGAAAAGGGACAGAGGAAAGAAAGAGGCACAACAAGAAAGAAAGATAAGGCACAGCTGAGAGCACACGCTCCTAACAGGGAGAAATGGAATTGTCACAGTAGGATCAAAGCGTAAGTGACTTCTGATTGGCTCTGGGTGATTTCTGGATGGCTTATAGATTTTCTTGATGGCTAAGTCTGATCTGTGGCATCAAAGTGCCCCGTCAAGGTTGTTTGTCACCTGAGAGTGGAGCGCTGCGTGCGTACAATCTGTTTTCTGTCCATGGGCACAGAGGGTGCTTATTCTTTTAAGTATTTATATTAAAATTTTTTTTCTAGGGGAGGGTGGGGATGGTGTGGCTTTAGGTACGTCAAAGGTTTTATTTATATGCAACACTCGAAATAACACATTTACTTCTACGGCATTAGACGTCGTGTCCCATTCTAATTCTGTCGGAAATCAAACCAACATGCTCTTCCACCAAGAAACTGACATAACGTGGAAACTAGAACAACCTGGCCCACTGAGCCTCTGCTTCTGCTTCCTGCCTGTGTCCTCAGGGTGGGGCCAACGTCAGAATTAAGGGAGATATGGAG
The DNA here is from genome assembly GCA_004024745.2 of Catagonus wagneri. Lineage (NCBI taxonomy): Eukaryota > Metazoa > Chordata > Mammalia > Artiodactyla > Tayassuidae > Catagonus > Catagonus wagneri. The sequence continues at coordinate 2,499,373 of PVHT021183553.1, forward strand.
GGTAATTAGCATACAGCTTGGCAGAGAGGAAATAATCAATATCAGCTGCGATGACGATGCTGCAGATGTACTTCTCCACTTTCAAAACAGAAAGGAACGAGCCTCTGCTTGAATCACGGTCTCTCAGTCAGCAAATGCAAGATGGACAGAGGTACAGCACCGTAAGTATTCAGTTACGTGAACGGAAATGGACTCGAGGTGCGCCTTTCCAAGTTAGTCTGTCCTCATCGACGGCACTCCAGCACGAGCAAGTCAGGGAATACTTCTAAAGGCGCCCAGGAGTTTCAGGAACACATGAACACGGGCACGGAAAAAAGATGCCAAATGCGGTGGACTTCCAAGAGGGGCATTCTCTAAGATGATGTTGGCTGGGATGAGAGGACGGAAACTACACGGCTATGAAGGGGGACGTGGACGGAAGTGTGTTGTACAACTTCAGACGCTCTGTAAAGGGCGCTTTAAGCCCAGCACGGGGCTGGAGGAATTAGAGGAGGAGTGGCGCCTAGCTGGGGCCCTGGGAAAGCGGTCTGCACTAGCCGCGCTGCCTTGAGGGCCATCGTAACCTTCCCCCCAAGTTAAAGAAGTTAAAGGAGGTTTTCCTTTTCTTTTTTTTCAGTGGAGGGCTTACTCAGAGCCTTCAAGTTGCTTCTGTGTCTCTAAAACCCGAGGACGGTGCTAGACTCAGTAACACCCTGCAAGCTTTTTTTCCTTTTTTTTCTTCAGAGCATCTTGTCGGATTCACGTTCTGAGAGCGCAGTTTTGCAAAACACCAGTTTACATCACATAAAACCGTCCTCATCCCCAAAAAATACTTTGGAAATCAGCGAGTACCTCCACGCGTGCTCACTGGCGGTCTTCTTTTTCTTGCACCTGCCGGAGGAGCAGCCCTCAGGCGCACGCCCCAGGCACGCATGGTGCTGGGCTTCTGGGGACACGGGCCAGCAGGAGACACGTCTCCTGCCTTCTCAGGCTTTCCATCCAGTTGAAGGAGCGAGACCAGCCCATGTGAAATGTCTCAAACCAACATGCCACGTACGCAGTCCGAGGCTGTCCCGGGGCAGAAAGTGACTGCCGCCTGAGCCGTGCAGACCAACACGAGTTGGGGAGAAGACCGAGTCCACTGCCCTCCCTCTGCCTAACGGCTCAGTCTTTTCATCAGCCACACAACCTCGAACTGTGGGCCTCCAGTGCGCCCTGCTGTCGGCGCCGAGGGAGAATTCCTCGGACAATCAAGAGTCTCTAAGATGTGGCGTCTTCGTTGAGGTTTCATTTTCGGGTCGTACTCAGGAAAATCGATGCTATAAACGTGTCGGTGCTGCATTAAAACCCGTCAGCATCGCTCATCACCAGGGAAATGCAAATCAAAAACCACAGCGAGATACACCTCACACCTGTGAGAACAGCTGTCCTCCAAAAGACGACAAGTAACCAGCGCTGGTGAGGATGTGGGGACAAGGAGGCCTGTGCAGCGACGGGGGCGATGTACACTGGTGCAGGCACTGTGGAAACGGCATGGAGCTGTCTCGAAAAATTAAATATCAAACTACCATACAATCCAGCAATTCCAATTCTGGGTGTCTGCCCGAAGCGGGGGACCCCTATGTTCTATGTTCATTACAGCATTATTTACAATAGTTCAGATATTGAAATAACGTTTAAGCGTTCACTGATAGATAAATGGATAAAGAAGAAATATATATATATATATATTTTTTTTTAGGAATAATACATATATTCCTAGAATATTACTTAGCCATAAAAAGAATGAAATCTTACCATGAAACACAGATGGGCCTAGAGGTATTACACTAAGTGAGAAAAATCAGAGAAATACCAATATCATATGATTTTACTCATTTTTTTTTTTTTTTTTTTTTTTTGCTTTTTAGAGCTGCATCTCGAGGCGTATGGGAATTCCCAGGCCAGGGATTGAACTGGAGCTGCAGCCGCCGGCCTACACCACACCCTCAGCCACACCAGATCTGAGCTCTGTCCGCATCCTACACCACAGCTCACAGCAACGTGGGATCCTTAACCCAGGGACCGAACCTGCGTCCTCGTGGATCCTAGTTGGGTTTGTTAACCGCTGAGCCATGAAGGGAGCTCCCTGTGTGTGGAGTCCTCAAAACAAAACAAATGAACAGACGTAACAAAACAAAAGCCACACACACAGATACAGAGAACAAACCGGTGGCCGCCCGAGGGGAGGCAGGCGGGGAGATGAGGGAGACTGAGAGGCACAGACTTCTAGATATAAAATAAATGTCCCAGGACTATAACGTACAGCACAGGGAATAATGATTCCTAAGAAGGTAATAACGTGGATGGAGGCACGTGGCGGCTAGACCTCTGGTAGTGGTCATTTGTAACATACAAAAATAGAGTCACCGAGTTGTATACCCAAAACTCATATATTTTAAGTCAAATAGACGTCATTACATTTTTTTTAATTAAAAAAATTCATTTTTTAAAATTAAGCAGTTTTTCTTCACCGTTTATGGTACCTTCTGCCGTGGTTACCAAGGTTACCAAGGACCTTCCAGCGTGGCCATGACAGCGGGCATCTCTAAGTTTGCCTCTGGGGCTGGACGGGCTCCCCAGCCTTGGAGCAGGTGGAGGCAGACAGATAATGGTCCCGGCTGGAGAGCCACCCAAAGACTTTGGAGGAGCCTGAAGATCGGGACCCAGTTCCATGTGGCAACAGCTCCTGTCCACCCCCAAAGCACCAGGGGACGGTCCCTGCCCACTGGCGCCCACCTGTGCTCACTCTCCCACGGGTGAGTAGGACATAGTGGGTGGGGTGCACTGGGTGAATAGAAGAATAAGCTTACACATTTTGCCTGTGCTAGTTAACAGTTAATCTCTGACGGTTACTGTCTGCCACCTTGGAAAAGCACGATTTAACAAGAGGTCCCTCAAGTCAGAACAGTGTCCCTGGGCCTTGGTTAAATAAACCAGTATGATCTCCAAATATGATGCGAGTAATATGGCTCCTGAGAGTCATATTTTAATACATACAAACTACAGCCCAGGAGAGGAAGCAGGTGCAGGCTCTGTCCTACACACTCGAAACGCCAACGCGTTCTGCCAGCAGGAGGTGGAGCTGGACTTCAACCCAGGATGGCCCGAGTCCCTGACTGTCCCCCGCCCTCCGCCTGGGATCATTACTTTCACCACCACGACCCTTTCTGGGGCAAGGCCGTCTGTCTGCCTGGATTGGCCCAGCTCCGGGAAGCAAACCCACCAGGAGAGCGGAGCCTCACACCGATAACTGAGGCAGAAAAGAGGCATCTGGGCGCTTGCGACGCTGGCTTTCATGACAGCCAGATTCTAAGCGTTTTTTAAAAGTTTCAATCTGTGTAGAATCTTTATACTGTTTTTATTTTCCCCTGACTCACAATTCAAGAAGATACGATAGGAGGCAATCCGAGGTCAAAGGAACGTTTTCCAGAGTCGGAGCAATGAGCAGAAATAAAACCCTAACATGAAGTATTTCAGCAAAAGAGAAATTTCTTCTTCTTCATTAGAATAAGGAATTGCAGGGTGAAATGCCTTAATTACCCATGAAGCAAGACAGCCTTGTGTGATTGCCTTTGCTTTCAGAGCACGAGAACGAATGCGCAGCATTTAAACGCGCAGGTCTTTTTCCAGTTGGCAAACTCCCAGCACCATTCACCAACCTCTGAAAGTGATCCTATCCAGAATAAAACTATTTTAAAAACACTTAATATTTAATCTACTTTATTTTACACTGTTAAAGTGGTGGGTGTCAAAAGGGACCCATTTCTCACCACCATCCCCCTGCACCTGGTGATTCTCTGGGCCACTTTTAAAAACGGTAGGATCTGCCGATGCCCACGGCTGCTTGGGAAGAATAAGTCCCGTAAATACTGGAGTATAACTGTATTTGGGGAACAAGCGAGAAGATATACTGAAATTGCTCTGTACTGGCCCTTCTGCTAAATTAAAAGGCTGGAGAGATGAGAGATGCATAACAATTCTTAAATAAAATATCCTCCCCAGGTATTTTACCAGCAAATAATTACAACACTGAGATCAAGGTAAAAGTCAGCTCAAAGGAAATGACACAGGAGGACACGAACAAGAAACAGGTCCCTCTACTGCCGAGGGACAAGCGCCGAGTTCAGTGAGGCCACCATAACCACGGTGAGAACACGTGGACACGTGGACCCCAGAGGGTCCCCTGTGTCAGCCCGGCTCTCTGCTCTGAGCCCCCTGCTGAGCCTTCTTGGTCCCCACTCCCCAGAAAATAACTGGGCGGACCTGAGTCTTCGTCCTCTGCGTTGCTTCCTCCCACTGCATGGACCACAAGCCGATGTGTCGTGTATTTATTTACCACTCGCGACACATTTTCCATGACGATGACAACCCCGGGGGCTCACATGCTCGCCTGGAATCTTGCCAGCTTCCAGAAGGAGGTAGAGTCTATTCCCACTGCCTGGAACCAGGACCCGGCGACTGTTCACCACAGGTGACGGCGGAACTGAGGCTGCGTGTCCTCGGAGGCTCGGACCCAGAAGGAAACGTGTCGCCTTTCTGGCTGCGTATCTCGCCCGCAACGCCTGCCCACCTGGGTCCCCTGCAGGTGCTTGGCCGACAGCCGCAGCCAAGGTCCCAGGAGGCAGCACCGAAATCGGACACTCCAGTGACCCGGGTAAAGCTTCAGGCCCTGGATGGGGCGCCTTCTAGGTGAGGTCCCAGCCCCTGCGGGGCAGCCAGACCTCCCCGGGTGCTCCCGTCCTGACTCCTCAGCCACAGAGGCAGACACTACTTCTGTCGTCTACGTGACCCGTGGCAGGTCACAGGCGACATGGAGAGGAGCGGGCCCTTTTGGAGGGGCAGGACCTGTCTTGAAACAGCGGCTGCTACTGCAAGAATAATTCTGGTCTCTTGTTTAACAAAATGTAACAAGAGCTGAGCCTTGGTATGTCTGAAGTTTGGCTTAAGGCAGTAAGATTAGGAAAGATACAAGCCCGTTCTAGCGATGAGGGACCGTAACGGGAGCACGCGGGGCAGGACAATGATGTCACGTCCCAAGAACGTCTCCTGGGGGCCGCCAGGTCCCGGCGTGAGTCCCACATCCTGCTGTGTCTGAGCCGTGGTGATGCTGCTCCCTCACACAGTCCTGGCTGACCTGGTTCCCAGCACTGGTTCTCAGCCTTGGCTGTGTTCGAATCACCTGGCGCCCAGGCTCCCCACAGGCCAGCTGAACCCTAAACTTGGTTTTAAATCAGTGATGGAAAAAGGGTGCAGGGAGCTGGCGGGCTGGCCCTCCCTGGCCTCTCCTCATCCTCCCGTGGGCCAGAGCAGTCACAAGGCTCCCCCCTCTGTCCCTGGTGTCGTCTCCCGCGGGCTGACCCGCCCTTCCGTTCTTGAAGGCCTTTCCTGCAGGCACTGCCTGGCTGGCCAGCACCCCCGGCCCTTCCCCGTGACATGCGTCCTCCAGCCTCTCCAGCCTCACGGTCCCTCCACGCCTTTCTTCCTCCAGCACGACGATGACCCTCAGGCAGGCACCCCCTTCACTCTCCCGACCCTTCTCTGGTTCCTGTCCCCACGGCTGGCAGCTCTGCACTGTCCACGTCTGCCCGTCCACGCAGTGCCTCCGGTCCACACGGCACCCGGCTCAGGACCTCCCCTCAGGCCTCCTTCCCAGAACCCACGCCGCCTGGCCCAGCCCACCTCACCCCTGTGTGCGTCACTACCCATCTGCCTAGCCACAGGCGACACCCGGCTGGATCACCTCCTATTCTCACCTCCCCCAACAGCACCGGCTGGGGTGTGATTTCAGAAATCCGGGTCTTACAAGTCCCCAGAGGGGCCCAGGAACCAGGGCAGATGGTCTGGGTTGGGGGTGGGACCAAATACACACCCCTGCCCTCCCCCTGGTCCGCAAGCTCTCAGTGGGCGGGGCTGCCCCCGGCTCACCTCTGGGTCTCAGAAGCAGCAGATAACAGCGCCCTCCGGGAGCAAACGGCCAAGAGGTGTCTGCTATCAATCTGGATTAAAGGTACTCAGATCCGGAAGATCAAAGGCGGTCACTGGAGGTAACACGGTTATTAGGAAAGTCGTGAGGTCAGTTTTACTTCGAAAAATAATAATAATAATCTCACAACTTGATCTGAAGGATAAAAGAGAAGAAGCCTGAGGGGATTTAGCCCCCAAAACCTCTACAGATGTGGGGGAAATACGGAAACACGCGTCTGAACGGATCTGATGCATTCACTCCTTAACAGATCTAAACCAAAACTGGTGACCACATAAAGGCAAAGAGGCAGGCACAAGAACCAAAGGATCACCAGCTCCCAGCCAGGTGGACTCAAAACCAGGAGACTAGTACCAGGTACCCGACATCGTCTGCCGGAAAATCGTCTGAGTGGGGAACACCACCACTGGCCACAGAGAAACGAGGGGCGGCCAAAGGGAAGTGGGTGCTACGTCACTAATTCTGCAGAGAATCGCAGAAGCTAATTATGGCCCAAGGGAGGCTGGCAGAAAACAAAGAAAGAACAGTCTCCGGTCTTTAAGATTCCAACTACCCACTGGGCCGCTGTAACTGGCAAGTTATAGAAAAAAATGCAAGTGTTCAGAGATGACAGAAAAGCTGACCTCTGCGGGCAAAGTGAACCGGGGAGAGATGCCCACGTGCCTTGACTAGGTAACTGCTGCTCGGGGAGGGAAGCCGGAGAACGACGACCTTGGGGCTTAGAGGTCAGTGCCTGATGGCAGAGAGAGCGTGGGACGACGGGAAACTGCAGGCTCTGCCAGGCAGGCGGTGGCTGATCCGGGGGGCAGGGGAGGGGACTGATCGTCATGCAGCGACCGAAGGAACGGAGTCTTCACTAGAGATATTTAGGATTTTTAAAAAATAAAAGCAGGAAAGATTTAGAAAACTGTAAAAGTCCCATATGTCTATGTAGTTCCCCTGTGGCACAGCCAGTTAAGGACCCAGCATTGTCACTGCAGTGGCTTGGGTTGCTGCTGTGGCATGGGTTCCATCCCTGGCCTGGGAACATCCACGTGCTGCAGGCATAGCAACACCCCTGGAAAACAAAACAAAACAAAAACCCCAAATCACATATTTCTGTCATGAAGAGAGAGCCAAAATGTGGCTTCCTTCAATTATAGGAGATGCTTTCATTCCCTCTTCTAGATGAGGAAAAAAAGGAAGTTGGACAGCAGTGTAAGGAAAGAGCAATGGAGCTCCCTGGCGGCTCAGCCAGCTGAGGATCTGGCATTGCCACTGCTGTGGCTCTGGTCACTGCTGTGGCGTGGGTTGGATCCCTGGCCCAGGAACTCCACGTGCCGTGGGCATGGCCAAAAGTTACATGTCCACCTAGGTACAGATTACAAGAAACTGAAAACGGACTTGGACAGATATCTGCACGCCAGTGTTCACTACGGCATCACACAAGAGCGGCGAGGTGTAAACAATTCAGGGGTCTCTCAGCAGACGCACAAATAGACAGAAGACGGCCTATCCAGACAATGGACTCTGATTTGGCCATAAAAAGAAATGATGGGCTGACCCAGGTTACAATGTGGATGAACCTTGAAAACATGACACTAGGTGAGAGAAACCAGACACCAAAGGACAAATATCATAGAATTCCACCTACATGAAATGTCCAGAACAGGCAAACCTAGAGACAGAAAGTAGATCAGAGGCTGTTAGGCCTGGGGGAGGAGGAAACAGTTATTGCTTAATGGTCATGGGGGTTTCTATTTGGAATGACAGAAGTTTTGTTTTTATTTTTTGAATTAAAAAAATTTTTGGCCATGCCTGTGGAAGGTAGAAATTCTCGGGCCTGAGATCAAACCCACGCCATAGCCGTGACAATGCCAGATCCCTAACCCGCTGAGCCACCACCAGGGGACTCCTGGAATGACAATAAAGTTGTGGAAATTGCTAGTGGCAGAGGTTGTAAAACACTATGAATGAATGTAATTAATGCCAATGACTTGTATACTTAAAAATGGCCAAGTTTTAGGTCATATACTTTCCCACAATAAAAAGAAAGTTCAAAGCTTTTTTTTTTTAAAAGGAAAGAGAATAAGAAAGTAAAGGATATATGTTCACAGCAGCACTATTTACAATAGCCAAGACATAGAAACAACCTAAATCTCCATCAACAGATGAATGGACAAAGAATATGTGGTGTGTATATATACATATATATATATGCACACATACGCACACAATGAAATACTACTATATATATGTGTATATACACACACACAATGAAATACTACTCAGCCATAAAAAACAAAATAATGCCATTTGCAGCAAACCAGATGGACTAGAAATTACATGGAGCGATGCGGGTCAGAGAAAGACAAATACCATATGAAAGCACTTATATGTGGAATTCTAAAATATGACACAAATGAACTTATCTACTAAACAGAAAGAGACTCACAGACATAGAGAAGAGACTTGTGGTTGCCCAAAGGGGAGGGAGGGACTGGGAGTTTGGAGTTAGCAGACGTAAACTATTATATATAGGATGGATAAACAGCAAGGAACTCTTGTATAGCACAGGGAACTGTAATCAATATCCTTCTTCTTCTTTTTTTTTGTCTTTTTGCCCTTATGTAGAGCCACACCCGCGGCATATGGAGGTTCCCAGGCTAGGGGTCTAACAGGAGCTGTAGCTGCCGGCCTTCGCCACAGCCACAGCAACACGGGATCCGAGCCGCGTCTGCAACCTTCACCACAGCTCACGGCAACGCCAGATCCTTAACCCACTGAGCAAGGCCAGGGATCGAACCCGCAACCTCATGGTTCTTAGTCGGATTCGTTAACCACTGAGCCACGAAGGGAACTCCTCAATATCCTTCTGATAAACCTTAACAGGAAAGAATGTGAAAAAGAAATATATATATAATACCTACAACTGAATCACGTTGCAGGACAGTAGAAATTAACACAATGTTTTAAATCAACTCTACCACAGTAAAATAATTTTTTAAAAAAGAAAGGGAGACAAAGATGATGGTGTGGACGGGGAAAGAGGAAAACAGGAAAAAGAGATGGGAGAAAAAAAGCGAGAGGTCTTGGATGGAGGAAGGAGGACAAAGAGAAAGTGTGAAATGAGCAAAGAGCAGCAAGAAAGAATGAGGAAAACGAGGAGAGGGCAGCAGTGCAGGAGGAGCTGGAAGCAGAGGATGGGCCCCAGGGAAGGTCCAGGGCACAGCCCTGCCAGACGGCCCCTGGGGTCCCAGTCCCTACGGCAGAGCCCTGGTCCTTTTGTGACACGGAGCTCCCGCCTGCCGTCCCCTGAGGTCACATCCGGCCCCAGCATCCCAGGGCAGCCTTCCCCTCCCAGCTTCCTCCAGGCCAGGCACCTGCAGCGACAAGCCCCTCACCACAGACCCTGTGCCATGCAATACAAGACCACGCGTCACCCAGCAGACCCCGCCACCTTTACCATGTGCAGGAGTAATGTGAAAGACTTTGGACAAAAAGCTACACCGAGAACCGAACTTGGCCTATAAATTAATGGCTTTCAAATCCTGCCTTAGAATTCTTCAAGTAGAGGAACTTGGAAAAATACAGCTCTCCTGGGCGGACTACACCGACTTGCTGTGATCAGAAATAGAAGGCGACAGGTTATTGATGACATTCTAATCTCCAAACGCCCAAAGGAAAGAAAACCAGTGCCCCTCTATGAACATTATGGAGCCACCGCTGGTCTGGAGGTCACGGTGGCCCAGGGGTGGCTGTTCTCCTCCACGAGGGCCCCTGACGAGCGTGTTTCTATGCTGTTCTAGGACAAACGGGGCCCAACCACGTCTCTGTCCCTTCTCGTCCCGTAGAACAGGACGGGGCGCGCAAACACCTGTCTCCCGAGCTCTCCGAGAAGCCACCATGACACAGGTGCCACTCACTGTCTACAAACTGCTTGAGGAAAGGGCCCAGACCACCCACCACAGTGGTGGCTCCTAACAATGCAGGCATATCAGCTCACTGTGGCCAGGTGAGTCCCTCCCGTGGCCAGGTGAGTCCCTCCCGTGGCCAGGTGAGTCCCTCCCGTGGTCAGGTGAGTCCCTTTCCTCCATCAGGTCGCTGCGGGCAGGTGAGTCCTTCTTCTCACTCACCTCCTGCTGTAGGAGTCTGATCTTCCTACAGTGTGAGGGAAAAACTAATGTCTGCTGGGAGGGAGGAAATTCAAGAAGTGAAAATGACTTACGTTGTTTACATTAATTAATTGATCGGCCTTTTCAGAGTAATTACATGTTAATTACAGGAGGGATTCTGCATTCAGTGATGAAACAGTATTTTCAAGCTACTGACTCTCTAAATGTGAGCACTGGGGTCCCTCGTTCAGGTAAAATCTCCACGCTGTCAATATCATCCTAAAAGGTGTGTCAGCCTTGTAAGATTCCTACCTTAAAACTTGAACCGTTTGCTAACTGTGAATTTGATACTTTGCAATGGCTACAAAAATACATTTTGTCAACCTACTGAAACATAGCCAAGGGTACAATGACACGAGTTTTTAATGGCTTGAATAGTAACTTCTTAAAATGAGAAATATATTTTGATAGTTTATGATACTCTTCTTTGTTTTATATGAACTTAATCCTCAGGAAAAGCCCTAGATAAGCCAAGAGCGGGGGGAGTGGGGGAAGACCACTGAGAGGACACATGCCACCTCCTGAAGGTGGAGAAGTGATACAAGGCATGTTCGTTTGAGGGCCAAGGGAGGACACATGGGGAGGGAATAACGACAGGGGCTGGCATGTAGCGAGGGTTCCGTAACTGCGTGCAATTATTACTGCTAATCGAGGGCCAACCTTGATTTTTTTTTTGGTTTGGCAATTTTTTCTTTTAAAGATGCATTGCTAAATCTAACTCTTGATGGAAGATTTTATTTTCATGACACTGAGCAAGAATAAACCCTCTGTGTATTTGGGCAGAACACGAAATTAAGGATTCTGGTAGGTTCTCTTGGGGTGTGCAGTAACCACGCCTGCAGTACAACTCCATTCTGCAGAGCCCACAGAGGGGGAAAATCACGTCCCCCTGCAGAAAGCAGGACCCAGGCAAAGGAAAACCAAGTCGAAGAACAAAGCCATCTAGCTACTTGTTCAATTAAGAAGGGTCAGACCAGGTCATCGACATAACCTGTGTGCAACGAGAGGGTTCCATCCTACGGCACCCCAGTAACTGAGGCCACGGGGAGCACCGAGCCCTTGGTCGATTCAAGACAGATTTCTGGAAACACCCCACACTGATCACTTGCTTCGGCACGGCCAGTTCCTCGCCCTACACACAAATTGGTGGAAAGAGCTTGGACGTTTTCCTGGCTGACGGTTCTGAGACCATCCACACTCCAAGAACGAAGAGGTTAACAGGAGGAAGCAAGAATCCTGGATTACAACGGCTCCCTCTGTTGCGTATTAACGTCTCAGCTCCACGATGGGTGACATCCAGCGATCATTCTGGTAGGAAGAAAAAAAAAAAACCCACCTTTCCAAGTATCAGCGGACCTCGAGATCAGTTAACAGGAGGCACACAGCCAGGGAAACGGTGAGGTGACAATCCGTGAGGGCGCAGGCCGCGGTCTGCACCAAACCGGCTGTGTGGACGCGAGCCCTCCAATTACTCAAGACCAGCCAGTGACCGCACGAAGGAAAAAGTCATTAACCCTTTCCTACAGATGAAAATACCCCTGGCTAATTAATGCTTTTTGCAGAGAAGGAAACTAGCCGACAGAGGTCCATCGTCCCGAAGCTCGGAGCCTCACCTGGATTAATCTGGGAACCTGAACACGGTGGTCACGTCCCCGAACCTGTCCTCCACGCTCAACACGTGTGCTCGGTGGCCGATGCCCCCAAGCCGCTTAAACGTGACCAAACGTGACGCATCCGACAGACATCTGGGGAGCCTAAGCAGGGACTAGGAGTGCAGGTGCTCGCGACGGCTCCGACGTGCCTTTTTCTCACCTGAAGCCCTCTCCAAAGGCGGTTTTGCTGTTCAGCCAGACCCAAAGAAAGGTAATCAATTCCAACTAAAAAGCACTTCTCCTGGGAGGACGGTGTGCGCGGCACTTCAAACCCCTGGCTGCCTGCCAGAACCCAGACAACAGCCATCAATGTTTCTGACTCTGCGAGGAGCACAGGGCCATGCATAATTGACTAGAAGATGGGCTAGAACTGTGGCCAATCAGCGTGTGATCAAAAACGCGTGGAATATTCAGCCCCACTTGATTGCACGGAGGCTCGTCCTTTCACTCTCCTCATGAAACCTCTCCAAGGTCCAGAGTACAGTAATAAGATCATTACTGTCAAGCGGTACGAATCACAGGCAATGAGTCTTGGGATAGGAAGTCATACTTCACAAGCTCCCCTGGTTTCTCTCTCTCTTTTTTTTTTTTTTTTTTTTTTGTATTTTACTGCATGCAGAGGCAGCAAGGCGACGAGGTGGCAGATAATGATCACATCACGGTGTGGCAACTAGAAAGGCACTTTTAAGAAAAAGCAGGGAGAAATCAGCTTAAGAGAAACTAAAACATTTTCCCTCGGCTTTCTTTCCCCTCCAAAAAAAAAAAAAAATTAAATAGAATTAAACTGGGTGCGGTAGTGGCTTTCATGAACTCTGAGATAATGTCATTGAATTTAACCATTTGAGAGATTTTCATATCGCGGCAAAGCCCATTACCCCACAGACAAATGGCCAATTTTCTCTGTGTCCCGAGTACAAAAGAAGCCTTGTTAAGGTTGTGTGTGTATGTCAGCCTGAAGTTTTCACCGTCCTTGCTTCTTTCATTGGCGATTACACCCTGGGCTTAAAGCCTGGCGCCTGTTCTATGTCTGAGATGAGAAAGGGGCGCAGTTGAAAGGCAAGGGCATATTAGCAACGACTGAGAAACAAACACGGAGTTGATGTGAGCAAACCACACCTGCTCCAAAGCATTAATAATACATCCCAGTAAAATGAGAGGCGATCAGACTCGGCAACAAGGTGAAGCAGACACCAGATTAACACTTAAACCAGGAGTTCCCTGGTGGCTCAGCCAGTTAAGGACCTGGCCTTGTCACTGCTGTGGCTCTGCTTACTGCTGTACCTCGGGCTCGATCCTTGGCCTGGGGAACTTACTCAACAGCTCCCCTCCTTCCTCCAGCTGTCCTCAAAAATGCTCATTCCCCTCATTCAAAAAACCAAGGACATCATCCTCAGGGTGGACCTAAAAACCGGGCTCACTGCATCCCAGTTAAATATCCCCAAGTTCAAAAAAGTGAAGTGACATCCCCTGCCTGTTCTCTAACCCTGCGTGACCTGTCTGCCAACTAACTGAAGTAGCAGTCTTCATCCTTTTCTGGAATGTATGTTTGTGAGCACACCCGCACACGTATACACACACGAGAGGGGCAGCTCCAGGAACCACGGGGCGGAGAGCCACGGGCTACAGAAGGCTCCTTCACGCCCAAGCCGCCAAAAGCCTGACCGTGGGATGGCACAGGTGCAAGGCAAGCCAGGCAGACTTCCGGGTCCTGGAGGACCGAGGCAGATCCCCAATTCAAACACACCTGCTGATCTCTGGCAAAGGCCTTCAGGTCACTGAACCTCTGTCCTCGTTTGTGAAAAGGCAGATAACAGCCCTCCCTGTCCACACTGCCAGGTGTCTGAAGGATGCAACAGGAGGGATCACGTGTGTAAGAGCAGGCACTGAACCCTGGCTTCCTGCCTTGATGGTTAAAGACATATTCTAACATGGGAGTTAAGACTCTGGGAGGGCGGGGGCGGTGAACAGAACAGGGACGCTCTGCAGAACGACTGCGTTCAGGCCTCCCAGACAGAAAGAGAAAGCTGCGAGGTTTTATGGGCCGAGCGTTTGTGTCCTCTCAGAGTGCACCTGGCTGAAGCCCTGACTGCCAATGTCATGCTATCTGGAGATGAGGATTTGGGTGATAATTAGGGTTAGATGAAGTCAAGAGGACGGAGCCCGCAGCATGCAGTTAGCGGCCTTCCGAGAAGGATGGGCGCGCTCTCCGTGCATGGAGGAAAGGCCATAAGGGCACGGAGAGGAGGCCGACTCGGCAGGCCAGGAGCCCAAAGGGGCTGCGCCTGATCACGGACTTCCCGCCTCCTGAACCGGAAGAAATGACTTGGTTTCAGGACCCGGCAGAGCTCTTGGCCTGCGGTGGGTGATTCATGCAACTGGATGGAACAGACTCATTGTGGTGTAAGCCACTTGGTCCTGGTTTTGTTATGGCCAGACACAAAGTGAGAATTTTTATTTTACGCTTTCCATTTGCCAAGTCGCTTTTACGCGGACTGCGTTTTGCATTTAGTCACCCTCTTTTTTTTGGGGGGGAGGGGTTGTTTCACGTCTTTAGGAAGAGGAATGAAGTCTCCACCACTTAGGGGATCAACCACTGCCAGGTTCTGTTATGGCCAGGCCTGGGGCTTGTGGGGCGCGGAGATGCAGCTGGAACATCTCCACGTAAACCTCCCACGTGACTTTCTCTCCCCAAGCCCCCTGGACCTTCCGGCCTTCTGGACCGTGTGAGTGATAGGCGGGGGGCGCTGCGTGAGGCAGAGACTCAAGAGATTCAGACACGTCATCGCACCTCTCTACTGGGCATTACAGTTTCCACTTGCATCCCCCGTACCTGCTGGGATAAAATGTAGCCGGCAAGGTCAAAGTATAAAAACGACACGAGCAGTGAGCATCGTGACGCGCACACACGCGAAACAGCGCCGGCAACGGCTCTGACAGTGGTGCCATTACGCGGACGTCACAAAAATGACTCGGAGAGATTATCTGGGATCCCCTGAAGGTCCATGGACTCGGGGTCTCCCTGCCGAGGCAGCGTTCCAACCCCAGGGTGCCCAGAGGAAGATGCCCTTCCTGGGTCCTGCTGCCGGACCCTGAAGGCCGGGCGAGGGTGGCTTATGCAGGAAAAGAAACTACATTCGGAGCCAGTAAAAGGCACCGGGGCTGCTGCAGGTCTGGTGTCCCAGAGCTGAAGCGTGAGAGCAGTCTGACCTGTTCAAGGGCAAGCCCTTCTTCTGTCCCGCAGGAGACTGAGACGCCCTGTTGCATCAGCTGTGTCCCCAGGACCTGGAGCTCCAAGACACCTGATGCTCAGGCTGATCACTGCCCACTTGTCCTATCTTGCCCCTTTTGCACAATAGCGCATATTTCATTCTCCACAGAATGGGGTGTGAGTGGCTCCCCCTTCTCTGTGGAGCCCCCAGGACTCGGCCACGGCACATGGAAGTTCCCAGGCTAGGGGTCGAATTGGAGTTGCAGCCGCCGGCCTGCACCACAGCCACAGCAACGCGGGATCCGAGCCACGTCTGCGACCTACACTGCAGCTCATGGCAACGCCGGATCCTTGACCCACTGACGGAGGCCAGGGTTTGAACCTGCGTCCTCATGGATACCAGTCGGGTTCGTTACTGCTGAGCCACCAAGGGAACCCCCGTCACAGCGGGGTTAGGGATCTGCCTTCTCCGCCGGACAGTGGGCATCCTGAAGGCAGGGCCACCTCGTCGCTTTGACAGCCAGTCCCAGGCCCTGCTCTTGGCCCTCGGTGGGTGATTAATGAACTTTCACGGAACTGAATCTAACTCTTTAGTTTGCGTGGACTTAAAAAAAAAAAAGACCGAAAAAGCCCTTCTCTTGTTGTCAGCTCATGATGATGGGAATCCTCTGTTCCCGCTTCTCCTGCTGTGATCAAGTCACCTTTGTTTATGTCCGACCTGCCGGCCTCCCCAAAGGATCAGTGAGCGCTGCCAGCTCGCGCGTGTTTGTGTCGGAAGGACTGTGCCCGGCAGGATGGCTTTTGAGTCAACTGTGCCCCATCTATGGTGTCTAGAGTAAACCCACATCTGCTCAATTTCAGCAAGTTCATCCTTGTGGGAGCCGGAGTCACCACCGGAGAACTCTCTTTGGAAAAACGATCTGGTTTGTGGCGAGGAGGCGAGTCCTGGAGAATACACAGTCTCTCCCCAACACGTTCCACTCAGGGGCGAAGAAAGCCGCTCCCTCCCCGGAGTCCGGGTCCCTGGAGGTCCCAGTCCATCCTCCCAGGAGGGTGTTTCAGGGCTCGGTTTTGGGCATTCGCTCCAGTTAACTACTCAGCTCGGCAATTTATTCGGATGCACTAACCAAAGAGTTTCATAACGAGGACGTTCAATGAAGTCCTGATTATTAGAAGGAATTACTGTTGTTGGTCATTGCGTTTTTACGGAGTGGATTACGGAGACTTCTTTCCTTTGGAGGCAGGTAGCTCCCCGGATTAAAACGAGTAGACAGGAGGAGTGCTGCTAGAATGTTCGCAAAGTAGGAAATGCAAGAGTGACGCCTGGTAGTAACACCTGAAAGCTTTCACCATCTTTCCTCCCTTCCCCTCCAGCCCCTCTGAATAATACAATATCACACGAGAAAGCCCCTGTTGGCAGGAAGCAAACCAGGATGGCAGCTCCTTGGCCAGTCATGTGGACACCATTTGCCCACAATATGGAGCAACCCGCCTGCTAACTGTGCCCAAGCAGAGAGGGAAGATGAGAGCACCATGATGATAAGACACGGGCACAAGACATATGTGCAGCATCACCGAACTACCCGAATTACCCAGTGACGCCCCCAAACTGCCAGACATGCAACGTCACCCAGTGGTCACAGGTGAACCCCAGCGCCCTGCACCCTAGGACTGCTTTCTGGTAAAAAATGAGTTGGCAGGAAAAATGTGGCACAATGCTCCTGCGTGATTCTTCATTTCCTCTCCAAAGAGTCTTCCATAATACCAACTTATTAATAAAAAAATTGGCCTAAGCTAAAAGGTGACTGATCAATGATAGTATCATGTTTTCTTAGCAACTAAGTGAAAAAAAAAAAACCCTCTATTTTGTGAACAATGCAATGTGTAAGCTATAAATAGGCAACATTTAATGAAAGAATGATGCCTTTTGGCGGTGCTTTATTGAAGAGATAACCATTATGTATTAAATTTGCAGACTCTAAAATTAACTTCTACAACGTATCAGCTTTCCCTTTTATTTTTTTTAATTTTTAATTATAGTTGATTTTACAATGTTCTGCCAATTTCTGCTATACAGTAAACTGACCCAGTTATACATATAATATATATATGTTTATACACACACACACACACACATTCTTTTTCTCACATTATCCTCCATCACGTTCCATCACAAGTGATTGGATGGAGTTCCCTGGGCTGTAGAGCAGTCCCCGACGTTAAGCACTCAGTGCTGTGCCGTTTCTCTTCTGGACCACTCATGCCTCTCTCAAACATTTCGCCTGAAATCCTAGGTACAGCCTCTGCTATATGTCTTCTCTCCGTCCGAAGGCTCTGAATGCCTTGGGGTGAGAAAGGAGCTGAGTTTTATTTCTCTCATCTCCCACGGAGCCAAACACACCGTGCTTCCCCTGTGCCTGTGGCTTGATAGTTGATGAAACAATAAGATGATTTGCAGTGTCAGGTCTCCTTGGAAAGAATGAAGGAAAACCAAGTCCTGCCTGACCTCTGCGACTTGGAGTTAAAGAAACTTGTAAACATGCTGGAGGGAGACTTCACCTCTGATCCCTCAGCGGGCGCAGCTGTGATGGGTAAGTCATTTTTTTTTTTTTTCCACTGAAATGGAGACAGTCCAGTCGAGTCTTTTCCCCTATAGGATAATATTTCACCGTCTATCCAGGATCGACCATACAGTGGTTCTCTAAAGACCCAGAATGAACAACCAAGGGTTGGAGGTGAGAAGGAGAAAACACACTCCCTTCTGAGAACTTTGGAACCATGTACCATGAACCCAGTAGGGCAAAGCCACCACCGCCACCAACAGGCTTTCTGCATCACCCTCCTGTGTGATAAGATTGGGAAAATCCAGACGGGCCCTGCCTTTTTAGAGAAAGGTCTTTGCTATACAACGTCTAGGCGTGATGACCCCTATAAAAGCCAGTGTCTTTACATGGTATCTGAGAAATATTAAGGAAGCCACTCCGCCTGCCCCACTTCGAGGTTCAAAAGCCTCAAAGACTTGCTTTCTGCCTGGTAGAAAGAGTTTGAGGCATAGAATCAAGAGACAGGTCAGGTCTGTCACCTTCCAGCAACCTGACCCTGGACAAGAGAAGCCACTTAACCTCTCCACTTGCGCCTTGTCCCTGGGGCAACGGGAAAATTAACACTCGATGCATACTCGCATGAATGTTATCAAACCAAGGAGAACCACCAGAGACCACCGGTACATTTCGGCCACGATAACCTCGTTCCTGGAACCCGGAGAGGAGGCTGTCCTGAAGGTACGGCGATCAAACGCAAGGCCAAGAGATAGATGGCAGGTTGCCAAACACTTGCAAGAGCCCCCACCGCCCAGGAGCTTGCCAGGCACAGCCTCTTCAACTTGGCTCCGGTCATAGCCCCAGGGTCTCTGGGGCCATCCTCCTTCCAGAAGCTGGATTCCACTACAATGGCCCAACCAGTGTGGGACTTGCTGCAGAGGACCAGGGACCGCGCCTCTCAGGGTGGCCCTGGCTCTTACAAAGTTTTCCTTTTAATATCTGAACCCCCAATACACCTCCTTGAAGCTTCCACCCGTTGATCCCAATGAAACCCATCAGGGCCACGCAGGACCAGTCAGAACTGTCTTTCCATCTCTGGACACAGATTGGACGTCCCCACATCCCCTGTACTGGGTCACTAGCCTTGGTACCAGGTCTGAATCTGCTTTCGTAGGGTTCAGTGCCCAGATATGAACCTTGCCATTTTCTTCAATATAATTCATAATTCCGAGCAAATCAAACCCTATTTATCATTTGTTTGTTTATTGTGGTCTTTTTAGGGCCACACCCGTGGCATACGGAGGCTCCCAGGCTAGGGGTTGAAACAGAGCTGCAATTGCCAGCCTACACCACAGCCACAGCAACGTGGGATCTTTAACCCACTGAACGAGGCCAAGGATCAGATCCACGTTCTCAGAGATACTAGCCGGGTTCGTTAACGTTTGAGACTCAACGGGAAATCCCCAAACCCAACTTAAAATCAAGAACACCATGAATATTTTATATGATCTATGAAATCTGAATCCAAGCAGTATTTGGTATACAGAAGTTGCTTTTTTAAAAAAAAAAACAAAACTTTTAATACCACCCTCACATCTTTAATGATAAGGCTGGAGGATGCTGGTTTCTGAGAAGCTCTTTCTCAGACTCAATGGTGAAACGCCCTAGTTCTGACCTTCTTAGTGAGCAATCTAGTTTTCCTGGATAAAAATACCAAAAAACTGCACATTACTACAAAAAGGGCCACAGAATTGGAAACTCTCACACAGTTTCACAGGGCGTATGTATGGACAGAATAGATCTAAGCCTCCGGGGAGGCAGCCGGGGGGGCCAGACGCCCGGCCACGCGGAGTGCGCTGCAGAAACGCACGGGGTCCGCCCGCGCTTAGCACGCCGGCCCCTCACCTGCCCAAAGGCACACCTGAGGTCTAAGTCCCGCGAACACCTGGGCACACACCCACCTTTCAGAGGCACTTCTGCTTTAAATGACACATGACGTCACCGCGAGCACGTACGAGTTCTTACGTAGCTTGTACCTCTCACTTCCTCCATGTCTTCCCGAGGAGGGGGCTGGAGCGCTCTGCGACACGGACTCTTTACATGATAACGACAGTTACAGGTGAGCCCAGTGACCGGCTCAATCACCCAAACCTCTTCCCTGCTCGCCCTCACACACACGAGCCGATCAAGTCACCACGTCAGAACTCAGAATATTTACACAGGAGTTCTCTGGTCATGGCCTCTGCTCTTATAATTGACTGAACTCCTTCCATTCATCTTAAATGGTAAATATAAAAATAACTGTCCTCCTTGGGGCACAGCATCTCCCCCCACCTTATGCAGAATGACTGTTCTGCAGAAAAGAACTACTATAACTGAGTGTGATGTGTGCCAGGGCTGCAAGAAGCTCCTGGAAGGAAGAGCCTTATTTCCATCAGGTGCACCAAGGCCTCCCCTGTGGACAGAGTTTCTGACCTTGGGAGTAGCATAAATATGAGGACTATATACTTTTAGCCTTGACTTTCTGAACAAAGACGTGCAAAGGTAAATGAGAAGCACCTGGCACCAGGATCTCTGCACTTGACTAAGAGCCTGGGGAGACTGTGGGGGCTTAGCTGGGGGACAGCACAGAAACGGACTCAGGGAGCTCCAACCCCTCCATCAGTGGGCTCTGGCCAGGCCCTGGCAGGGGGAGGGGGGCGCAGGTGGACAGACGTGCCCAGGGGCTTGTGAGAGGCACCATGAAAGGTGTGAGCAGCACATAGCTTCTGCTGGCTCATGGCCACCTGCCCACCATCGCCCCAGGAGGCAAGCCTGAGTGGCAATATCAGTAGCTAATCATGTCTTTGGCTTCAGGTCGGGTTTGATCAAGGAGATGGCAGGAGGAGACCAGAGGCAGGGAGGAGAGTGAGGTTAGGTGCTTGCCCAGGGCTCTGGCACCCCCTGAGTCACTGGGGTGGCACGCGTCCCTCTGTTGAAGGGGACAAGGCTCCTGATGGAGGCCTTCCCAAGACATCTCCCTCTCTGGGTCCTCATAACTGGCTTCTCCTTTCCCTGTTACCCCCGGGGGGTCTGCACCATCCCTGTAGCTCTTCCCACGCCTCTGTAGACAGTCCCTCCCATCAGTGACCCAGTTGAGGGCGCCACGTTTTTCCTAGGACCGGCTGAATTTGCTAATTTTCGGTGGAATTTTATTTTTCTTACACTCTAAAGAAATTTGAGTCTAGTCATCTGGGGTGTGTCAAAAACCACACGATCCATTTACTTTGCAACATCATTTAGAGAACATTTTTCTATCTGCCATTGCAGCTTTTCAGCACCAGGTCAAGCAAAAAAGAATACACTGTTAATACCAAGTCAGACTGCCTTGCAAGAAAGAGAAACTGAAACATTTTTTTATAATCTAAATTAAACAATCTTCTAAAAACATACAACTACCTTTAATCTCAAGAACAGAAGGCTTAGTTTTGATGGTTTTCGCAATATGCTTTAATAGCTGTTCGGGGTATGAAAAATACCGTATATCATTGAATCTAAAATGACCTCGACCGAATGATGCATTCTGACTTCAGAGATGTTAAAAATGTGAAGAAAAAAAAAGTATGCTTTGGATATGATCAAACACAGCCTGTCTCACAAAAATGACTCATTTATAGTTTGGAAGGTAACTTTTCCTAGGGGAAAAAAACGATACATTTTCTTTTTAGAGAAAACTTGTCTTATTTTCTACTGGAAAGATGTCGCAGCCACGGTGTTACAGAGACAATGCTCTTAACTACAAAGCGAGGGACAGTTTCCTCTTGAGTCATTAGCGCTGAACTTCTGAACACACGCCCAGCAGCACCCAGCGCCCATGCCCGAGATGCTGTTGTGAGGTCTAACCTGGGAGCTTCCAGGCTGCCCGGGAGCCGTCTTTCTGTCCGCGTCACCGTCTCAGCAGTCAGGCCTTTTCATGAAAGGGTCCCTGGTCATTTTGGGTCGAGGATCTGACTCAGCCCCGTCGCAGGCTACTGCCCAGGGCCCACATGCTGCCGCAGTAACTCAGGAAGAAGAGAGAAGCATCACGGAGCACCCACGGAGCTCATCGTCACTGCTCAGACTTCCTGAAAACGCCCTGGCTGGCTGGGGCACCTGACCGGAACACAGCAGCCCGATTAAACACGTGACCACTGCTAATTAACTCTCAGGCTGTATCGTATTCACGTAGTTCTCACTATGGCGGCAGGTGGGTGGGGCAATTAAAACACGTAACATGCGTGTAATGCAGTTACAGGTGGACCTGACCATCAGTGTCTACCAAGGGGCTGGGAACGCATGACAAACGTGGTAAAATGAAGCCTTTCCCTCAAGCAGATCCTTTTTTTCCCAGGGCCCCCACCGTGGACACCACGCGTCTTCCTGACTTTGCCCCAGGCCTTCTGTGGCTGGGGTGTGGCCGGCTGCTTTTCGCTGCAGTGGTTGGAAGGCATCTCGTGAGAGCTCAGCATCCGGGGCCCATTTCTTTTCCAGCAGGAAAAGAGTAAGCACAGTCTGCGTGGGTGCTCTGACCACTGTCATTATTTGTCACCACTGCTGACAGAACAGAACTATCCTCACTTATTGTAACGGGAGAAGAATCGGTTTTAGCGGCTAGACTTGTCAGCCGGAGCGATGGGAGGCCAGATGGTGAGGGACGCGGTGAAGACAGGCTTTCAGACCCTTCCCTGGTACACTGAGAGCCCCAGCAAGCTCCTTGACACTGAACCTCGGCCTCCTCATTATAAACAAAAACGACACCGACCCACACACAGAATTACAGCAAAAACCACCTTCTTGTCCCAGAAGCTCTGTTCCTTCCTTGCTGACGTATACAGAGTGGGTTCACAGGCCTATCTTTGGATGTTAGCAGGGAACAGGCACTTTTTTTTTGGCTTTTTAGGGCTGCACCTGCGGCATATGCAGGCTCCCAGTCTAGGGGTTGAATTGGAACTGCAGCCACTGGCCCACAGCAACGCCAGACCCAAGCCGTGTCTGCGACCTACACCACAGCCACAGCAACGCCAGATCCTTAACCCACCAAGCAAGGTCAGGGATCGAACCCAAGACCTCAAGTACACTATCTGGGTTCTGAACGCTGAGCCACAACGGGAACTCTGCAAATTGCAGTCCTGAACAGTCAAACAAGCATTCAGAAAAAGCGTGGCAGAAATAAGGAAAAAGGATTTCGTTATGAAGGTAGTTCTCGCATATGTTCGGGATCTTACTGGGCTCACAAATAATTATTCATGTTGCACAACACTGCGAAATTTTAATTTTCCTCCTAAGTATTTAACTTCTTTGTTATAACTGTATTAATTTCACCTCCTGTAATGCCAGCGTGTGCTTGTGCTGGTGTATTTCCACTCATATCCATGGAATAAAAAAAAAGAAGAAAAAGAAAGGTAAGCCCCTCAGAAGGAGCCACTTCTGAAAGATCACGTTGGGCCATCACTGAGAACAAAAAACTCAGGACTCAACAAACCAAAAGAATCAAGACCAACTGTGTCAACGGGAATACGGACGGAGCTCGCAAAACAAAAGGAGTGACGGACCCTAACAGAAGGGGCGTTTATCATCACATGTCGCTGAAAGCCAGACTCAGAGCGGCTGTCTTCTCCAAAGGAGACTTGTGGGGATCAGGGAAGATTCCCGAACTAGGAGGAATACGACAGGGCCAGGCTCGGGGCGGCCGGGGTTGCGGGGGGAGCAGACAACTTGACCCAGGTCTGCCAGGGTCAGCTGAGACCAAACAAGCTGACCAGATGTCTGAACGGGACCCCAGCGCCACCCTCGACAGGGCGACACCTGCCGGAAGGGAAGGCGGCTGATTGGAATTTTTTTGAATAGTCTGGAGAATCAGTGAGTGAGGAGACGGCGCCCCAGCACCACCCTGTAAACAGAAAGCACATGGAGCTACCCGAGTGAGGGTGCCTCTGCGGCTCGGGGGGGTATAGAGTTTCACAGATTAGAAGAATACGAATTAATTTTCAGCAACGCGGACGCTGCCCCTGAAATCCCGGGAGGCCTTACCGTCAGCGGTGCCGGAGAGGCCATCGGCTTTGAAGTTGCTGGCGCTTTTCTTCCTCCGATGCTTCTTTCTGTTGGCGTGGGGGGAGGGGGGCGGGTCGAGCTTGGGGCTGGTGGTGCTGGAGATGCTGGGGCTGGAGCACACGGAGTCGCCCAGCCCCGTGTCTGCCGCCGGACCGGAAAAGGCAAGAGAACGCAGAGGTTAACACTCGCAAAGCAGACCTGGCCAAAGCACTGCGCCCCACAGTTCGCATCTGGTCTGGAGGCCCAGGGCGCCCCCTGCCCGAATGCACCACCTGCCGTAGCAAAACAAAGCACTGGTTTCTTTCTGCTACGGAGAATCTCAAGTTCTCTCTTTCCCATGGCTGGGGTTCTGGAAAAGGAAAGTGGGAAGTGCACGCCTTTCGCTTGTGTTTCTCTTTCCGAGATGACCTTGATATACGAGGAATAAAATAAAGACACGAAGGAACACACATGAGAAGTGTCATCTTAGATGGGCTTGATTCAGCGTGTGCACAGAGGATAAAGGTATTCCTGATTCTTTTTCTTCTACGTCCAACATTACATACGAGGCATGTCAGTTTATTAGGAGTGACAAGCAGCGCCCCCCCACCCAATGTCCAGCAATAGAGTCTGGAAGTCCTTAGAGCGGACTTGCCCATTTTTTTTTTTTTTTTTTGGTTGTTGTTTTTTTTAAGGCTGCACCTGCAGCATATGGAAGTTCCCAGGCTAGGTGAAGAATCAGAGCTGCAGCTTCCGTCTTCACTACAGCCAGAGCCACATCGGATCCTTAACCCACTGAGTGAGGCCAGGAACTGAGCCCGCATTATTATGGATACTAGTCTCGGGCCCTTAACCCACTGAGCCACAACGGGAACTCTAAGACCTGCCAATTTTTGATTCACAGAAGCTACTCCCAAAATCTTAAAACTAGTGCACAAATGCAATAATTCACAGCAAGTGAAACTCTCAATTTATTATATCTATTTTTTACTTTAGCAGAGAGGAGAACAAAATCCCGTTCAAAGAAAGACCTGAAATGAGCACGTAATTCAATAGAATGAAAAAGCACATGGAGAAAGTGATGGAGAAACGCCATCCAAACATCTCTGAAGTCAATTCTGAATTTTTATGACTTAGCATCTCTGTAACTCAGGAGACAGAATGTTCTAGGCATGATATTTCATTCGTGCAATGAATCTTTTTTTGAGGACCTCGGTGGGCCAGCCACTTTTCTAGATGTTACGGATCCATCACCGAGAAAAACATAAAGGTTCCTGTCTGAGTGGCACGGACACAGCACTGGGGCCACAACCCAGGGTTTCTGACGGGGGGAAGGAGCTGGGGAGGGAAAAGGAGGGTGGGTGTTCGGGGGTGTGTGGGTGGTGAGGTTGCCATTTTAAGGGGGGCAGTGAGGGTGGGTCTCACTGAGATGACACGTGAGCCAGCGCCTGAGGCAGTAAAGACACGAGAAGGTGAACACCGTGGAGAGGAGGAAATTGCCAGAACGCAGCCCTAAGACCAAGTGAGCTTGCCCGGTGTGTTCCAGAAACAGAGAGGGTGACTGGCTGGGCCGCTGAGGAAGGGAGACGCACAGGAAACGGCACTGGAGAGAGGAAGGGGACTGGCCACACTCGGGACCCTGGGCCAAGTGGGGAGCCGCCGCCCAGAAGGATGACGCAATTTCAAATACACAGATACGTGAGGTCGAACTGAATTGAAAATACCGTGACGTCCACTTACTGAGAAATACAGACGCGCCTGGCAAGGTGACAAGCCCTGGGGAAAACACTGGCCATGTGAGCTGCCCTACCCTCTAAGCATGGAGGCCAATGACAGGCACGGCAAAGAGCTGCCCGCTGCTGCAGCGGGGCTGGCGGCTGATGATTTCTCGGTGTCCCCGAGGTGTCCCCCCACTTCAGTGCGCAATGTTCACTCCCGACTATGTCTCTTAACCCTTACGTCACTCTACTGCTGTCATGTTCTCTCCCAGACTAGCCTCTCTCATCTCTGAACGCCTACTGGTCCTAAAGTCGGGGCTCCCTGACGTCGGCTGCCCCTCTGTTACCTGGATGTAACCGGCATGTCAGTTTCTCAGGGCGGTTAAAGGTGCCCACCCCGCACGCCCACCCCCACACTGAGCTGTCGGTGCTCGGTACACAGTGCGTGCAGCATCGTAACATCAACACCCAGGTTCTTTCCACCATCCAGCGGTTTCTTTTTTTTGTGTGTGTGTCTTTTTGCCTTTTCTAGGACTGCACTCGCAGCACATGGAGGTTCCCAGGCTAGGGGTCTAATCGGAGCTGTAACCGCCGGCCTACGCCGCAGCCACAGCAATGCGGGATCCGAGCCACATCTGCGACCTTCACCACAGCTCACAGCAACGCCGGATCCTTAACCTACTGAGCAAGGTCAGGGATCGAACCCACAACCTCATGGTTCCTAGTTGGATTCGTTAACCACTGAGCCACGACGGGAACTCCCAGCAGTTCTTGAAGGTGAGGGCCAACATCTCTTTTTAAGATGCTCAGACTATACACATAAGCTACACGGTCATGTAACAGGCTCCCATATGTGTGTGGTGGCACCAGGTCTGGGCACTCGCTTCTTCTCCAGTAATCTTTTCACCTCTCTGTGTTCTAACAGCACCTGGTCTTGAACAGTACAGCCATCTAGTCACCTTGGTACCGCACAGGGTAAGGTGAGTCCCCACGCCTCATCATTCTTCACCACTGTCGTAGCTATTCTTGGCAATTCCGAGCATACAACTTTGTATACTCACCCAAATCAGGGGGAAAGATATTAAACAAGGTGAGGTCAAGAAAGAGTCTGGAATCTTCACACGCCGGTCCACAGCTGGAAGCTTCTGAGATACACCGTATTGTCTGTGGATCCAGCTCAGACCCCTGTGAACTTGCCCGTAAAGAAACTATAGAACCACCTTGTCAATTACTTCCCCAAGAGCTGCATGGGTGCCCCTCTTACAGATATGTTTGACAACTGAAAAACAAAACAGGGAAATCCATATGGTGCTTTTTCTCCTTAAGGAACTATCCCTTTTCAATTAAGTCAACGCTTCCTTTTTAACGTGCACACAAAGCACTTCGGTACCAATCGAATTCAGAACCCTCTCTGGGCAGGACTTCCAACTCACTGGCTTGTGGCTCAGAATTCACCACTCTGGAAACGTGCCTGTTTCTAGGCATCTCCCTTCCTTCCAGCTGCAGAAAACTTCCTGCAAATTAACTGATGGGGACACAGAAATCTCATTTCCAAGGTCTCTGAGCATCCTGGCGTATGCGTAATTCAGGGGGAAATTCCCGACTCACTCAGCCACCACGGAGAAGGAACCGACTGGAAGTGATGGCAGCCACCTTCCCCTGGGGGCCATCAGGGCCAACCTCACCAGCACTCTTTACTGCCTTCTTTTGGGGGGGCGTCCTTCAATACCAGTGGGTCCACCCCCACGTGGCTCTGTATTTCCACCACTGGCAACTTGTGTGCAGAGACCTCTAGAAACTCTGGAGGTATTCTAGGTTATCAGACTGAGCTGGGTAGAGGTGCTGTAGGCATTGGGTGGGCAGAAGCCGGAGATGCTGAAAAAGACCCGAGGACACATAGGACAGCCTGGCCGCAGAAAGCCGCCTACCTAACATGTCAGGAGGGAGAAATCTGCAGGATCAGAAGGGCGGGTCCACCCCCCTCCAACCCCCGGAGGTCCCCCAGAGCTCGGGTCTGTCGGTGCAACACGCCTGACACCGGAGACCTTCCCAGAAGGCTCGCTAGCTCGCCCTGGAACTCCCCGCCTCTGCCCTGGGACCCGCCTACGGCCCCATCACAGAGCAGGTGGGGTGCGCAGGTAGGCAGGACTGCTTCCAGACCACGCCTCCTCCCCCCAAGCCCCACCCCTCTGAAGCTCGTGCCTTAAGATCCCGCTCCCTCCCCAAGCCCCCCGAGTCCTGCCTCTTCATTCACCGTGTTAGGAGAGGCCCACCCAGCCTCACGGGTGAGGACTGACTACTTCCAGGTGCTCTCCTGGCATCCTGGCCTCTGGGTCCCCTCCCCGCCTCGGCACTGCTCTCCTGGGCCTGGCCCTCTGGGTTCTACTTGGGCCCCCACATCCAGTCTCCTCGCTCACCGACACCAGCACCTCAGTCTCATCTACTGACACCAGCTCCCCGTCCCATTTCTCTCCCCGCCCCGCAGGACAACCTCACGTGTGTGCTCCCTGCAGACCCACCCTCCCCGCCCTCTCTCCCGCGACTCCATCCCCACCTGCTCTGCGCCAACACACGGCCCTGAGGGCCCTGAGGGCCGGAGGAAAATCGCACCAAACCTACCGCCTCCCCCACTGTGACCCCGAAGCTGGGGGTGGGGATGGGATGGGGGTTGAACTCTGGCCTGAGCTTTGATCCACTGCGTTTTGGGAATAAATTCACCCCTCAGGCTCCGGGAGGCTCTCTGACAACCTTGTCCCCTCTCCTCAAAGGACAAACCCTACAGTCCACCCCACGACCCAGGGGAACCCCCATATTCACTGCACTGACGCCAAAAAAACCAGCCTAAGCAGCAACCAGAAGAGGGCACCCCCCTTCCCCGGGGACTCTGCTCCCCGCCCCCAAGGCCGCCCCTCCCCCAACACTGGATTCCACCCAGCAGCTCATACCCTCTCTTGCCATCAAACTGCCGCACTGCCGTATAATCTGTTCCTAATAAAGCCTCCCCTTGACCCCACGCCCACAGCCAGCTCCCATCTCTTCTCTGTTTCTCTTTAAAGCAAAGCTCCCCAGGGCCCTCTTCCTCCCCGCCACCCGGGCCTGGTCACACTTGCCCACATCTGACCCCCCCAGCCCCTGACACGCCCTTGCTGGTGCCCCACAGCCTCATCGGTGAGCAGGTGCCAGTGGGATGGGGCGGGTCTCAGCAGCGCCCATGAAGTTCCCGGCTCCCTCGTTAGCTGGGAAGCCCTGGTGGGGCCTCAGGAAACTCTGGCAGGAGGGAAATCAGGAAGCTGTGGGTTTCAGACTCCAAAGGGGGGGCGCCCCGGGAGAGGTTCCCCCCCGCTAGCCATTGCCGGCGGCTGCCTTGGCGAGGAGGCCCTCCCCCACCGCGGCACCGCATCACCCGTGCATCTGCCTCCTGGTTAAACGGACACCTTCTTGCCAGAGTGTAGCCTTCTGAAAGCAGGACCATGGCTCAGCCTCTCCCCCAAGACAGCCGGCAGCGTAAACAGCGGCCTTCCAGGCCGGTCTGTGAACTAGGTTTCAGAGAGATCGATCTCTCTCGCAGACGGGCTTACAAAGCTGGAGGGCGCTGCCTTCCGTGTGTCACAGAGAACCAGCTCTCAACTTAGTTTATTTTTCTTTTTCTCCTTTTTTTTTCCTGCAGCATATGGAAGTTTCCAGGCTAAGGGTTGAATTGGAGCTGGGAAACGAATGCCCGGCTTCTCGATCTTGAGAACGCCCTTTCAAGAGGAGCTGCTGAACGTCCCCCCTGGTTTAAAATACGAGCAATCAGAACACACGAGGCTTCCACGCTGCGCTTTTCCATTCCCGACGACTCCGCTCGCCCGACAAGGCATCTCCCTCACACCGAGAAGGCCCGAAAGCCGGGCCCCAGACACTGGAAACGAGCTCCGGCCGCAGCCACGGCACGCGGCGTGCCCCCCCGATGCGGGACAAAGGACACATCTTATTTCGTATCAGTTACCAGGCATGGAGGCAGATGGCGGGGTCCACAGCCTTAAATGCGGGACGGGGGATGCGGAGACAAGAGGAGGATGTGGAGAGAAGGAAGCTGCGCCCAATTAAAAAGGCGAGCACCTCGCCTCTAAACGGGCTCTGATGGGGGAGGGGGTGCAGAGCCCCCGACGTGAGCCTGAGCCTGGCCGGTCCACCGCCACCCGGGCACTCGATGCCAGCCATTAGTTCTTCCCAATCGGGTGTCAATGTTCAACGCACAACCCCCAAAATATATAATACGAGCAATAACGCTAACAATCAGCAGCCTCCCCGAGCTCCGGCCCGGGAAACATGCGTCAAAGAAGCAGTTTCACTTTTCACTCGGGGAGCTGACAAGCATGACTAGAGGGGGAATAAAATAACATTCCGTTCGCATAAATATCAAGCGGCCGGCTTGAGACTGATGGGCCAGGAATGTATGCTTAGCCATCATTCCGGCAGACAGGCCCAAGGACACTCATAACTTATTTTACAATCATTTAGTTTCAGCTCAAGTGGAAAACGTGACAACTTATCTCTGCTGACAAGATGCCGTATCGAACCTTACAATTAACTCTCCTCCGATTATCTGCCCAGCCGATCATTAGCTGGGCCATTTTTGATGAACTGTTGTGGGGAGCTTGCCTCGGTGAGAGCCGTCCGGGCCAGGTGTATGCAGAGGTTTCCGAGAGCCTGGATGATACGCAAATGGACGGGGCTCCAGGCGTGGCGTGTGATTCCTGTGGCCCTGCGGCTTCCGACAGTCCCCAAAAATGTGTGTGCTCGTGGAGGTGTCCCTCTGCACGGCGCGGGGAAGAAGCGGGGGTCCCTTCGACTGCTAAGACCGCAACACCCACTGCACGTCCCCGGTCCCCACTCTGGGGTCCATTTCAGGGAGGCATTGTCCCCGTGGACTTAACCGGGCTTAATGTGGGGAGAAGACACCAAGAATTTGCTGCAGGGAAATTCCACACTGTCTAGAGTTCCTGCTAAGGGTCCCCGGGCAGGCTGACTGTTAATTTCCAACGTGTTGGAAGAATAGGAAACACTTTAAAATGCACGTTCAGAGGAAGCCCACATCTCTATGGAGAAAAAAAAAAGGGAAAGGAAAAAAGGATAAGGATTGTGGACTCACATATCTTTGCTCTCTTTCTCACTTTTCCATATATCCTAACTTCCTCTTTTGGCAAGATCAGGAATGATATATTAACGAAAATCTTCTTTTCTTTTTAATTAAGAAGATTCAAAATGATCAAAGACAGGGCTATTTGTCAGTGCCGGGAGGGGCGGAGGGGATCCGCTGAGGGCAAAAACCATCCCCAAATCTCAAGATGCCATCACTGCAGGAGGTAGCGAATTAAGACCCATTTCCTTCAGGACAAAGCCGACACTGCAAAGTTAATTTGGGTCTTTAATGAGGGCTCCGTCTTTCTGAAGCTCAGAGAGATGTGCAGGCTGGTAAATAAAGAACAGGCCACCTCTGCCATCCAAGGAAATCACGACATCCCGGCCTCTGTTAAAAGGTGAGTGTGCAGTGAAGTTCAAAACCTCGCCCCTTCTCACAGTCCTTTTGACGGGAGCTTTCAACAGGAGGAGGTTTACTTGAATCCCATCTCTGAAGATGTTTCAGAGCCCGGTACATTGTCCGGTTCCTTTTGCGGCTCACGGCGCTCACGCAGAGGTACACGGTGTCAGAAGAAGGGGCAGTGGAGGCACAGTGGGGGGTCCAGGAAGATGACAGGTGTTTGGGGAAAGGGAGAGACAACACAGTGTCAGACTGAGTTACCAAAGTGGGAGGAAAGGAAGACAATAGGAGGGGCCAGGACGGGGAGAAAATACGGGCAGATGCATTTCCTATCTAGGCTGTGTTCGGTTTCACCCAGAGGTCTCGGTAAATAAGGCTGAATACACTGGCTTTGGCCTGCAAATTATTCGAGGCCCTTACTTACTGAGATGTGTTTAGATAACAGCCTGGAAAAAAAAGAAAAGCACACATTCTGATCACTAATTAGGGTAGGGGGTTTCATGTTTGAGGCCATGGAAAGGTCCTACAATTGTGGGGACGGCTGCCTGCTTCTGTGAGGCCACTTCACCGACTGAATGGAAGCTTCGAAACGGGGGAAGTGTACGTGCGAGAGTTTTATCTCATAAAGCCGTTTCAAAACAAAAGAAACGGGGGATGGGAGGTGGTCATGAGCTCAATGCCCCCAAAACTACCAAATAAAGATGACAAAAAGAGACAGTGGGACAGGCTGCCAGGATGCAGGTTTGGTTACTCAGAGCAGGGGCCCCGAGGGGGCCTGGGGACACTCAGAAACATAAGCGAAGGCCGTTCGCGAGACCTGGGCCACCAGGTTGAGGGTGGGGACCACTGTGGCTGCCTGGGCCTCCACCCACCCAGCCACCAGGTCCTGGTCCCATGTCTCAGATAAATGGTGGACCCTGGACCGCTGTCCTTCTCTGGGGGGGCAGCTCCCACCGCCCCCACCATCCTTGGAGCAGAGCACACGCCTGTGGGTGGAAAAGGCCTGTTGCCCTAAGACTGCTTGCGTCCTTTCTCTGGCGAAGCTGCATTCCTCTAGCCCCACCCCGACCTCCCGGAATGCGGAATGCGCTGCTTTCCTGGCACCAGCACCACCTTGTCCCCGTCTCTTTTTGATGCTGCGGGGCTTTGTAAGAGCGTCCTCAAGTGCCTTCAGTTCTCCCTCACGCCGGACGGACGGCCAGGCTGTACGGAAACCATCCCCCGATTTGGGGCGCGCGAGTCAGGATTTTCATATCTCAGGGTCAAGAATTAAATTGTTCTCCCGTGGATTTTCAGCTGAATCAAGCCGCACAAAGTTTAAATTAATCTCGTGTACTCTGAAAAAGGGAAAGGTGCGCTGAGCGGTCCCGTTAGGCGGACACGAAATCATTTCAAGAGATTCCCGCTCCTCTGCAGCCTCAGCTCTTTTTTTACATAATCAGCCGCAACCGTTTCTCGGGTTGGGCGCTTGCAGCCGCTAAATTACAAAGGGACCCTCTTTCACGTGGGAGTCTCCGCTGGCCGAACAGGCTGGGAAAAGAGTGCGGCGACAAGAAAACGCAATTAGGTAGGGAAGTTAATTAAACGCATATCCCTCTTTAATGAGGCGAATGTCTCATCTTTAGAAACTCGGCTGTTTCTGTGAAAAGTCACTTGGACTCAAGCCCGCGCCCAGCTCCTGGACAAGAAACGGCCCTGCCCGCAGCAGGGAAGGCCGGCTTCCGCCGTGGGCTCTGTCCAGGGTCCTGACTATGTCCAGGTTCTCCACTCTGCCCAACGTACAGAAATACATCAAAACGAGCCTGTTTCTTCACAACACATGCCCGCTCTAATCTACTGACATCATGTGGTTTGAAAAAGTAGAGCAATGATGTCCCTAGCTTTAAGAAAACCTGATCTACAGAAGCCCGGACTGAAACAGGAGGTAACTTGATTGCGACCTGTCTTCGGCTTGCTCCTGGGTCTTATGGTCAAATAGGTAAATGATCTTAAAGAGGACAGCGTGCTTCACTGTCTCCCTACCACATGGATGGATTTCGAATTGTTGACCATAAATCAATACTTTTCATATACTATTTGCATTTGGAGTTATTACATCAGGGCGGTTTTCAAAGGATGGGTCCTAGAAAATGAGTCTTGGTGGGGCTCTGGACAGGTGCTGTGAAACTGCTCCCACAGCCTTCTGCAGCGCATGACGGCACCCAAACCATCACGGCTCTGAAGCCTGGGTACCAGCTGCTAGCTGATTCACACTTTAGCTGCTACCCTGCCCCTCTCCTCTTCAGAACGGCCAGCATCGAGCAGCCCAAGAGCGAGTGGATGGTGGCAGCGAGAGAACTGAGGATGAGTTCCACGAGGAGGAACCAGCACAGCAGGGGCATCAGAAGAGGGGTTCGAAATCCCACCTGGCCATGTGACCAGGTAATGCAGCTCTTTTGGCCTTGATACTGCCCAGGTAAAAATGGGCAAAACAGCATTCCTGAACTCCTGCCCTTTCCAGCTACAGCCCCGATTCGACCCCTAGCCTGGGAACTTCCATATGCCGCAGGTGCGCCCCCCCCAACAAAAAAAAAGAGAAAAAAAAAGAGGTACAAATTACTGTATATAAAACAGACACACTACAAGGATATACTGAACAGCACAGGGAACAGAACCAGTAGTTTCCAATTAACTGTAAATGGAATATCACCTTTTAAAAATTGTGAATCACTATGTTGTATACCTGAATCTTATATCATATTGTACATCAACCATGTCTCCATTTAAAAAAAAAAAATCATTGAACAGGCTGAAACTAAGGACTCGTAACACAGAGCGGCCACACACAGAAAATACACTACCGACACCAAAAGAAAATTGTAAATGTAAGCAGGAAAAGTTCTGGTAACTGTTAGCGGGTCTGAGAGGTCTGCTCTTAGACGCGCCGCGATGAAAGCCGAAAGGGCGGTGCCCGCAGTAGCCGGCTCACGGATTCCTGCAGGTAGGAGCCCAGGACCGTCACTGAGACATCCTCCCAGCCCCTCTTTCAGCCTGCATCCAACCCTGTACCCCTCTTATCACCTTCTGAGTGTTGTGATTTTGTTCCGGGGGACGTTTCCTTTAGGCAGTGATGTCCATATAAATTTTAACTATTTTATGTGTGCCCGGTAGGCACCAAACACCAATTCACCAAGACACAAACTGCAGCACAAAGAACACCCATCTGAAGAGTAAGGTCTTTGACGGCAGGCAGAAACAAACATCCAAGTCTACCTATCATGGTATATAAAAGACCTAGAGGTTTCAAATATTATTTAAATGCCAGCTGAAAAATCTGTATTCAATACCCTCACAGTTTCGAGCCCTTTGGAGAATAAATTACTACCCTATGAAGATGACAAATTGTGTCTTCTTTTGAAAACCCTTGGGCATCATCACATGTAAGATTTTGTTACGTCTGAACTCAACTGCAGCTTTTTTCTCCTCTTTTTTTGATGAAATCCAACGGTAATTTGCAAAATCACAGAAATAATATCTCTCAACCTTTAAAATGATACTTGAAAAACTTCTTGTTCTGTGTCATCTCACTACCGTCTCCTAAACCATGGGACAGGGGGTCTGATTGTGGTTCCCAAGCCTTTGTGAAGGGTGGGTGGCACGCCAGTATCAGGTGCCTCAAACGTCTGGCCACTTGAAAGAGAGGCCCCCTGAGTCTCAGAAACGCCATTCCTTTCCGCCACACCTGGACCCTAACAATCGCCCCAGTCACTGCGCTGGAGGCCACGGAGTGGGTCTCCCTCCCGCCCTGAGCTCCTCAGCCCACAGGGGAGCTTTGAAGGGCTGGGCTCCATCGGTAATCCCTCCGCAATGGTCTTGCCCAGAAAGCCCCGGACCGAGAGGAGAGTCCCCCCCGGAAACCGTGGGGACCACGGGTGATGGAAGCTGCCCTCTCGGACGAGCATGACCTTGACTACACATTCAGGGAAGGGGCGCACATGTGCACGCAGACACCAGCCCACAAATAACTACCCAGTGCCTGCGGGGTGCGAAGCACTGGTTTAGGCCCCAGGAAAACGGCAGGAAGATACTATGCATTTAAAAAACAGGCGCCATTAACAGGGCAAAACCCAAACAGATCAAACCAACTGTAATCCTAGACTGCTACGGATGGACATGTAGATGCAAGAGGGACTCAGAGAACACTTATGCAAATTTGCATCATGACCCGCCTTGGGTACCGGTTTCATCTCCGTACGGTCTTTTAACAAGATAAACATTTTGATAAAAGTAGAGAAAAAAAGACTCCGTATTTAAATGTGAGGATTTATCCTATGACGTTTTCTTTCCCTTTTTTTTGGAAAAGTGTGAGATGATTCTTTAACTGTCACAGAGAGTCTTTCTCTTTCCTACAGTTTTAGAATCTGGCTCATCTGCTGCTGCTAATGACTGTGCTACATCCTGCATGTTAGATTCCAAGGCCGGGGTCAGTCTTGAACTTCCTCGGCCTGAAACCTGACGTTATCAACCCACTCATGTCTCTAACTCGTGATGCACATTCACGGGAATAAAGAATGTGAGAGATTCACAGCAGTAACGAACCCAACTAGGATCCATGAGGACACGGGTTCGATCCCTGGCCTCACTCAGTGGGTTAAGGATCCAGCACTGCCGTGAGATGTTGTGTGGGTCGCAGACGTGGCTCGGATCCTGCACTGCTGTGGCTGTGGTGTAGACTGGCAGTTACGGCTCCGATTTGACCCCTAGCCTGGGAACTTCCATATAATGTGGGTGCAGCCCTAAAAAGATAAAAAAAAAAAAAAAAAAAAAAAAAAAAAAAAAGAGAGAAGCTGAGCAATTCAGGCTGTCTGCACCTTGATTAGTGGAATCAGTCTGGTGTTGTGTTAATGACAGGATGAGGCCAATGACCACTTTCACTTCCGACTCTACTGTCAAAAAGAGTGCATTTCAAATACTGACCAGCTCACACATATGTATTAGGTAGGATGATAAAAGGTTTTTTGAATCAAATGGCAAGTGAGTAGATGAGAGTGGGCTGTTTTGTTTCCACCCATATCCTTAGTTGAGCTTTTTCCTTCTTGTGAAGGTGCCTGACAGCTTCCTAAATTCAGCGAGCTCTACGAGGAAACATAAGGTGTAAAAACTGCCCCGTCCACGCTGGGGAGGCGAGAATGTCGCTGATTTTGTACTGGAGAATTCCCACCACAGACGGCATCCAGGAGGCACAAAGCCTGCCCCGAAGGAGACCAAGAGCCACCTTGACTTGGGTGACAACCCTCCAGCTTGCCCGGGGACAATCCCAGCTTAGGCTCGTTTCCCAGACAAATTAGTAACATACAGTCACCACAACCTGGATCCCTCTCTGCCACCACTGCTGAAAGTGACAAAAAGAATAAAGTCCAAAAGAAATCTAATAATTGTTGGAGTTTCCCCTTGAGGCTCAGTGGGTTAAGAACCCGACGCGGTCTCTGAGAGGATGCTGGTTAGATCCCTGGCCTCACTCAGTGGGTTAAGGATCCATTTTTTTTAAATTGCTCAGTGAATTTTATTACATTTATGGGTGTACAAAAATCATCACAACCAAATTTTATAGCATTTCCATCCCAAACCCTCAGTGCATCCCCGCCACCCCCAACCTGTCTCATTTGGAAACCATAAGTTTTTCAAAGTCTGTGAGTCTGTATCTGTTCTGCAAGGAAGTTGACTGTGTCCTTTTTTTTAGATTAAGGATCCACTGTTGCTGCAAGCTGTGTGTAGGTCAAAGATGCGGCTCGGATCTGGCATGGCTGTGGCTGTGGCGTAGGCCGGCAGCCATGGCTCTGATTCTACCCTTAGCCCAGGAACTTCCATATGCTGCAGGCGTGATCTTAAAAGAAAAAAGAAATCTAATAATTGTGACTGTTGAGCTCCGGGCAAGTAAAAGGCTTCAGGGAACTGGAAACGCCCCTAGGAAAACCCGCCCTAAAGTTTTGTGTTCTGCGCAATTGAACCTCACCATGCCCTCATGTCAAACGAAAATCGAAAAACACACCTGGCATGCGTAAATGCTGGAAAAGTTTGTAACATGACAAACAAT
Organism: Catagonus wagneri; assembly: GCA_004024745.2. Taxonomy (NCBI): domain Eukaryota; kingdom Metazoa; phylum Chordata; class Mammalia; order Artiodactyla; family Tayassuidae; genus Catagonus; species Catagonus wagneri. The sequence goes on from PVHT021183553.1 coordinate 2,536,294, forward strand.
TTTAACTGGCCTGAAAACCTGTCAAATATCCTACTTGGGGCAGCTGTCTCTGTCAACAGCCCCATGGATGAGGACGCCATGAAAACTATCTCCATTCAAAACCAGAGACCAAATGCTTATTTCTTTTCTTTTTCTAAAAAGTGTTTTTATTTCTTCTGCTCACAATAGGAAGATATGAACATTTTTCTGGCTGTGCCTGCAGCATTTGGAAGTTCCCAGGCCAGGGTTCAAATCTACACCACAGCAGTGACCCGAGCCACAGCAGTGACAATGCCAGATCCTTAACCCGCTGCGCCACCTGGGAACTCCAAGATTATTTCATTTCTGAAATGATGTTTAAAGTACAGTCTTTTTCAATAGTTTAATAATATTGGCCAAATGAGTGACTCATTTTGTCTTCTCCACAAAAATGAGAAATCAGAGTATAACCCTCAAAATTAATGATGATGTTTAAAAACTAAGATTAAACTACTTCTGACAAAAAGCAGTTAATAATTCAGTGTTCATTCCAGAACATTTTTATTAAAAAGATAGAACCGACTTCATTTGTACCACTACAGTTTTATCATTTTACTTCCTGCACCGTCTCGCAATTTGGGCTTTGTTGTCCTGGTAACAGTAAAATAAAATATAATAAAATATATACACACACAAAAAAAAGTGTTTGGAGATTCTGAGTTGGATTTGCTTTGAGTTCAAAGCATTTCCTCTACGGCAGCTCAAATTTTGTCAATATAGTTCAATCAGATACTACGGCTGATCTTTGGGGAAAGTGCCGTAAAATACAATGAAAGATAAGATTGTGTTCCCAAACATAATAACTGACATTTTTCTCTTTTTCCTTAAGCAGAAGCCCAGCCCCCTGTGGCTGAGGGAAGGGTCAGGGAAGGGTGCAGCGGCCCAGCCGAGAAGTGGATCCTGCCGCCTGCTATTCATCAAAGACTCGCTCATTCCCATTCTTTCCCACTGCTGCCTTTTATCCCCCGGGGTGAGGTTAAAAGAAGTGACTACCCACCAGCCTCCCCGAGCGGGGTGAGGATTTCTCCCTGCCTCCAAGGCCCCCACTCCTCGGGATACGTTTCTCTTCCTCTTCTCTCCCCCAACCCCTCCCCTTCCGGCAGAGGGTTTCTGATGAGCCACAACCTTCTCTCTTACACACGCTCGCCGACTGTCCCTCTGCCCACACACGGGCTATGTCCTCCAGCACGGCCGAGGCTGTCTCCTGCTCCTTCCCGGGATTCTGTCACTGGCTGGGGTGGAGGAAACTCCTGGTCGCCACCAGGAGGGAGGGCTTTCAGGGTACCCTGGCCACGAATATGGAAAGGGTCTCTCATCTGGGTTCATCTGGGCCCAGCAGGGCTATGCCCAGGTTAGATGCCCACAGCCATCCTGCTTCCCAGGGTTCAGACTCCAGCCCGGACGTGCCTGACCCTGAGCAGCCTGAAGGAGCCTAGATCTCACCCCTCCATGGCCCCAGAGGGGCTCCTGGGAGCGGCTTCATGGCTATTTTTAGCGTCCTCTCTGATTCCCCGGCTCGGGCTCAGAAAAGGAAGACACAGGCCCAGGGATTTCTGTCTACGGACTTCAAGTGAGTTTTCTAATTCTCGATCTTGGGACGCTTTTTACAGGCAGAGGTACCTCTTCTGTCTTTTCCAGGGGGCCTTTCCATTCGGCACAAACCGAGTTTGGCCTTGGGAACTGCAGCTGAGTTCCCAGAGCAGGCCAGGGAGCCGCAGCGCGGCCCGGCTCGCTCGGTTCCGCCCGGCTGTTGATGGAGCCAGGGTCTCTCAGTGTCTTTTGCCCTTATTTCATGAGAGCGAATGGGAAACAGAAAAAAGAAGACGCTGATATTAGTGAGAGGGGCATGACATATACATATATGTTAAAGCTTACGCATATACATATAAGCTTAATATGCGGGATGGGCACAAAAATGGCATTCAGCAAACGCGCTCAACACGGCAAGCCCACAGAGGCTCGGGTACTGGGGAGATTTAAGCAGATCTATTTGTGAAGGGGATGAAATGATGATACGGAGACACAGTGCAGAAAGGCTGGACGAGGGGAGGCACGACTAGGAATTTCACAGTATCTTCGAGCTCTTTGGAAAAGCACAGCCCGGCGCCACCACCCTCTTTTGAAGTGCTGGAGCCACTCTTTTTACAAATTCAACTTTAATACGTGGAAAAAACAAGTAACAAAATTATATATGAAGGCAGCGGCCTGCCTCCACCTTACTCCAAGCCTGGAACATTTCAGAAAGAAGCTTAGTCGTTCAAGTCGTGCTTGTGTGGGCAAGGAGCCGGCGCCCGGCAAAGCCAGGATTCAGAGCCTTGCCCTGAGTCCAGGCAGATGAGAATGTCCACTGGCCATTAAACACTGCAATTCGCTCAGTGCAATGAAACGCTAAGCTGTGATTCATTCTACTGTGGGCACTTCATAAGAATCTATGAACAATCCCATTTCCTACTTGTATGACGTCCCCTTTCAAGAGCCAGGGCGGGTTCACCATGGCTTTACCCAGTTGCTGCTCTAAACTGAACTGGGTCTCCCAGTACAGTACCTGCTGTAATTTCTCTGTGTGGCAAGTGGCAGGATGGGGGCAGGGACCCAAGTGCTGGACGCCGGTCTGTTTGCCCTACAGCGCCGGCTCTCCTGCTGTGCAGCCCCCAGCCCGTCCAAGCCTCAAATGCCCCCCAACCCGGTCTGCTCTGCCGTCACCAGTCAAGGTCCACGCTTTTTTGACCAATTAAACTTGCAAACTGAATCTATCTGCTAACAAAGTGCCAGCGGAAATTCTCAAAGGCTCTCCGCCCCCCCCCCCATTTGCGTTTTTCTCCGACTACGGAATTCCTATTTGAGATGACTTTATTTAAAATATTATTTTCCTCAATACTATGTATTCCTCTCTGAAAGCTGAAAAGAGAACGAGGGAAAACAGTTAAACTCGTAGCTATAACACCCTCACCCTGGCCATTCGGGGGATGTTTACACACACCTGTGCAGGTGGGGGCACAGGCGGCCCAGCCCAGCCACTGCGCATCTCACACACACACACACACACACGGGCCTGCCGGCTCTGTGACCCTGGGCACGTTACCCAGAGGCTCTAAGACTCAGTTTTCTCATTTAAAACGAGGATAAGAGCACCGTCACGTGAACTGTAATAGATCTGATGAGCAACGGGTCTAAAGCACATCGTCCGGGGCAACGGCAGGGTCGAGAGCTGGAACGCCAGCCAACAGGTCAAGTTGGAACGTTACACAAGCCTGCGGGAAAGCTCGCCGGGCGGCCCCGACTGAGGCACGCCCTGTTCTGGGCCTTGAGAACAGAGGTGAACTGGAGTCCTCGCCCTGAAGATGCTCAAATTCTAGTGGGGAAGCTGACACACAATAAAATCAAGGCGTGCATCATAAAGACAGGAAGGCGCGCAGCGGTACGCGGGAATAAAGCAGGGAAGCGGGTGCGGACAGTTTAAACTGGGGTCACGAAGCCCTCACAGACAGGTGGTGTGTGATGGGGCCTGAGGGTGAGGAGGCCACGTGTACAGGCAGAGTTTCCCCAGCTCAGTTCAGGTCAAAGCCCCGGAGTGGGTGGGACCACGGGACAGGGACACTGAGGCCGGCTCAGGGCATGATGACAACTTCCCAAGTTATCACCCAGAAAGTGACACTTTCAGGGCTCCGAAGCACCCCTACGGAGAGGTTTATTGTAATTTAATTAACGAATCCCCCGGGAGATCCCACTGTGGCTCAGCGGGTTAAGAACCTGACTAGTATCCATGAGGATGTGGGTTTGATCCTTGACCTCGGCTCAGTGGATTAAGGATTCAGAACTGCCTCGAGGTGCGGTGTAGGTCAAAGATGTGGCTCGGATCCAACGTGGCCATGGCTGTGGTGCAGGCCGGCAACAGCAGCTCCAATTAGATCCCTAGCCCGGGAACTTCCATATGCTGCAGATGTGGCAATAAAATAAAATAAAATAAAATAAAATAAAATAAAATAAAATACTAGTCTGCTACTTCTGTCATAGAAGTGGTTTCCTCTGCCTGAACTGTTTTCAGATGGAATGAAGAAATCTAACAAATTCATGACAGCCAGTTCGGATATTATCCAACTTTTGGATATAAATAAGAACGCAGGCATATGAACCAGAAGGATACATGTTCCCCAAACAAAAAGCTAGCATAGGAGGTTTTTGGTTTGTTTCAAAAACAAAAAGCTTCTCTGCCTTTTTAATTTTTCTAAAAAGTAATGTTTTATAATTAGGGAAAATGCAAAGTTACTGTTGCAACAATCAATGAAAGGAGATGTTAACCCATGTAAAAAGAGTAAGACAGGCTTATCAGGAGAGCCTGAAACATGCAAAACCGACCCCGGTGTGGCACCATGTCTGAGCCACATGATGGACAGAGGTGACACCCATCGAGGGGTGTCATTTCTGCATGAGTCTACCTAGTGCCCATGCGTCCAGAAACCAAAGAATTTTAAAAGTGAAAAACAGAGCATAAAGAACACAATGCTAAGGGGAAAAAATGAATATCGTTTGAAAGGATAAATAATTTTTTTTTTTTTTTAAATTACCTGTCCAGGAACTCATACTGCCCCGATTGCTGGCTGACACCACAGTTTACCGTGTTGCCAGCATCCCCGGAAGACAGACATGTACAAAAGCCAGGTGCTGGTTCAGGCAATAACCCGAACCCTGCCTGCCTGAGACGGCACCACAGGATGACGCTCTGTCCAGAGGGGGTGGCCTGGATGGAAGCAGCCAGCTTACAAATCTCAGCTGGGGCCTGACCCTCGTGTCTCACTGGCGCTCCCACTGCCTTCTGATTAATGGGGGCCTGATGTGCCCCCGGACTTCAATTTCCCGCTGCACCCCCACCACTAGGGCACCTCGCGAGGAGACGGTGAGCTGGTGCCTCTGGACAGGCGCTTTCTGGGACGTTCAGCTGCCAAAGGCAAGCGGCGCTCAGACAGAAGATCTCTGAGGGCTGTTCTGGGAACTGGAGACGCGTCTTTCACCTTTGGCATCAACACAGAACTTGACATGAAACGAACTGAGAGCCAACAGCTGGCAGGTTGCAAGTTGGGTTTCCGATCTTGCAAAATTAAGCTTAAAATTTTGAGGTCCACTTTTCTGTGTTCCGCTTCTAGGACACAGAGAAAATACTTCTAAAGTAGCAATGCTGTCCTCAGTTATACTTTCCGAGTCCAGCTGGGGACTATGATAAACACTACGAAAAATGGAGTGCCCCATAAAAAGGCACTGGTACTGTTGCGATCTTGACTAAATGCTGCAGAGAGCAGCTTCTACAGCCCAGCTGGATTCCTGACTGGTCCCATACAGTATGGGAACTGTATGATGTATTTATCAATAATATGCAGCTCCCTACTACTGTATTTTAAATGTAATTGTAATTATTGTCCTGTAAATAAGAACTCATTTTAAGAGACTCTGAAATACGTACAGAAACATTTCCTTGCAAATGTAGTAACATTTTAAAAATCCCACTGCAGAAATAATGTAGCAATTAAAATAGCATTTATAACTAAATATGTTTAAAATGCTTCATATAAAAGAGTAAAATTTTAGGTCATTTAAAATAACCATCTGTTTCCTCGTGATATAAAAATTTTAGTATCATTGTGGAATTAATATTAATATCGCTTTCTGTTAATAATCTTATCTGTCAGATAATAAAGCAAAGATGTAATGAAAGATATATTCATGGAAAGAAGTTTGAGAATGCAGAACCCAAGCAATGTACAAATACTAAAGGAGCAAACACAGAAGGTTTGAAGATGACCCCGATCCGTACACAGCTACCTGTCAACCGTATCTATCAATCATGTGGACCCTACCTACCTACCTAGCTCATCCAACCATCCATCTACCCACTCTATTTGCTTGCCTCGCTATCCC
>PVHT021183553.1:2543221-2621172 GCA_004024745.2 Catagonus wagneri
GATCTATCCCCCCCCCCTTTTTTTGGTAGGGCCGGCACCTGAGGCATATGGAGGTTGTCAGGCCAGGGATCAAATCAGAGCTGCAGCTGCTGGCCTACACCACAGTCAGAGCAATTTGGGATCTGAGCCGCATCTGTGACCTACACCACAGCTCACATCAATGCCGGATCTTTAACCCACTGAGCAAGGCCAGGGACTGAACCCGCGACCTCACGGATACTAGTCAGGTTCATTACTGCTGAGCCACACTGGGAACTCCTGATTTATCTTTATCTCTATCTATCTGTTGCCCTTTAGATCTTTCCCTCTTTGCCTGTATCCGTAAATTCTATAACAGGAAGCAAGGGAGAGATCCAATTTTATTCTAATAATTGACAATGTCGCCAGGAAGACGGTATAATGGAAGTTTCTTAAGCAACTTCATTCCTAGGTTAAGAACTTGAACAAAGCAGAGAATACAAACTGGATGATTTTCTTGGCCCAAGAGTGAAATAAAACTGTGAGAAAAAGTCCTATATTGCTTACAAACAGACAATGTTACAAAATCCCATGTTTTAATGTTGCAAACACAAAAGCTCACCGCCTTTGTAGTTGGAGAAATGGTGTATATATTTGATAAATCTTTTCTACAGTCCTCCGCCTCTAGGTCACTGGATGCTGGGGTACCTAAGGATGCTTTCTATTGGTTTAAAGAATTACCCTAAAACTCAAAGTCTGCAACAAAACTGCTGGGACCAACAAATACAAAACAACTTAGCAAAATTCTAGACTTTGGTGTTTTAGGAAGCTTTAAAAACTTCCCTTAATAACACCTTGTGGTACTGAGACCCATGAGAAATGACGTTATAAAGAAATTCCCTGATGGCCCATCGGTGAAAGGATCCGCTGTTGTCACTGCTATGGCGTGGGTTCAGTCCCTGCCCTGGGAACGTCCACGTGCCACAGGTGAGGCCAAAAAGATGATAAGAATACTAACAACGACGACGACGCTAACAACGGGAGGAATGCAAGTTTCAGCAGTGGCCCTGCCAGAGACTGCCGGACTTCAGGAGAACCACGGGTTGGCTGCAGGACTTGGACCCTCCCTCTCTCCCCTAACCCACCCCTGCCTCTCTCTACTCCAGATGACACAACCGACGCTGACTCAAGAGTTAGTTTGCAAAATCAGATCCTCCTCCTCTCAGAAAACTGCTGCCCAGGCTCAAGTCCGAACCGCTTGGGGGTGCTTTTTCTGACCCTCCCTCTTGCCCAGATGCCTCACCTCCAGCCGTTTCCCTTTTTTATCCACCCCACAAAGCTCCCCAGACATTCCCAGCCTGTGCACGGACTCATCCCACGGCCTGGGACGCCCACATGCCCTCTGACCAGCATTTCAGGCCAAGGCACCTGTCTGTCTTCTCTGGCCATTTACGAATACGCCCTGGGCACCACCACCTGTGGTACAGCATCTCTGTGTTCGCTAAATGAATGAATGAACGGATACGTGGCTCTTACAGTCTTGGTGGGAAAAATGCTTAGCAATTCACGTACTCAGGCAGGACCTGATTTCTGAACACAAGCATGTAAGTCGTAATCACCCTGAATGAACCTCACTTTTCTTCTCACCCCCTGAAGGGGATGTTTATTTATTGATGATCCGTCTCTTTTCCTTCCCACTCCCAGAGACACAGGAATCCACTGGATCCCTGGCTCTACTACTGGACTAAGGGCGGTGGTGACACACGCGGGGCAGGGGTCACTAAGTATCTGCGGAGTACACGAAGTTAAGTAAGTTAAACATACAGTTAAACAAAGGCTGAGACGAGCATTTTCACAACGTAATCTGGGTGACCCCCACCTAATTCGGCACTGATTTTACCAACGAAGCTGAAATGGGTTGCGATCACTGAAGGTGGGAAATTCAGTTTTAAACTCTATTAACTAATTTAAAAACCGCACACCGTGTGCTCCCCGCGGCCCCCCGTGAATGTGTCCCGCCAGAAACAGAAACATCGCCGTCAACAGGCTGTTCCACACAAGCGGCACCAGCTCTGCTAGGAAAGCTTCAGGAGCAGCAAGCAAAGCACTTTTTTCCTTTTTTCTTTTTAGGGCCGAGAAGCTCCGGGGCTAGGTGACAAATGGGAGCTGCTGCCACTGCATCGGATGAGCCCCATCTGCTACCTACACCACAGTTTGCAGCAGAAACGTCAGATCCTTAACCCACCGAGGGAGGCCGGGGATTGAACCTACATCCCCACGGGCGCCGTGTCACCCACTGAGCCACAACGGGAACTCGCATTTTGTTCTTTAAAGAATCTTAAAAGTTCAAAGAATTTTATCACATGAACCGGCAGAGAGGCGCGGGGGCGCACTCTGCAAGCCCAGCACCCCCATCACCACGGGGCCGCTCTCTTTGGGGACGTTCTGGTGACGACCCAATCGCCTCTGGGACTCAGGAGTGAAATCCACGCAGTCACTGAGCAAGAACCACAGGTGACAACGTTTGGGGCAGGGCTCAGGGGCCAAGGGGGCGGAGAAAGAAGCGCCTGAGAAGACAAACAAGAAGGCGAGACGGACAAAGGATGGGGCGAGGTGGGGACTTGCTGTGTCCGGCAGGAGACAAAAACAAGTGGGGCCGTGCAAGCCAGGAAGTCTGGGTAAGGGGCCGGCGACTGGGACCCCGAGGACACGCGGAGCCCCGGTGGGCGGAGGCACAGAGCGGGCCGTGGGGACGGGGCGGGACGGACGAACAGCAGGGGCTCGAGCAGCGGGGCCTTGTCAGCGGAAATTAAGTATCAGGAAGACACTGCACGTGCAGCGGGAAGACACGGGGCTGCGCGGGGGGACAACCGGAGTCACACTTGCTCTCTTTACTTTTTTTTTTTTTTGGTCTTATCTAGAGCCGCACCCGCGGCATATGGAGGTTCCCAGGCTAGGGGTCTAACAGGACCTGTAGCTGCCAGCCTTCGCCACAGCCACAGCAACGCGGGATCCGAGCCGCGTCTGCAACCTACACCACAGCTCACGGCAACGCCGGATCCTTAACCCACTGAGCAAGGCCAGGGATCGAACCCGCAACCTCATGGTTCTTAGTCGGATTCGTCAGCCACTGAGCCATGACAGGAATTCCACACTTGCTTTCTTTGGAGATGAGTTTGGCAAATGTTAGGGTATCAAGAATAAAAGGCAGGAGGGCAGCCGGGCTGGACCAGGCGGAGCGGCAGGGGGGGCCGGTGGACACGGGAAGCGGAGGAGCTCAGGCCCAGAGCACGGACCGCAGGCACCGCTCCCTCCGGGTCAGGCTGATAGACTCACGGGGAGTCGTCCTGCATCCGTGGCCTGAGCCACCACGAGGATGACGTGGCGGCGAGACGGGCGAGAACACAGACTCCCAGGACGATGTCTGGGGTCCTGCTTGGAACATTCGGAGCACAAGGGGGCTGGTCAACAGCCTTCCGAGGAGGTTGCTGGTTACACGTGCTGGATGGAGGAGGGGGCGGTCAAGCTGGCCGTGTGGCCAGGGGCTGGAGTAGCTCTCTCACAAAAGGACACAGCCTTCCTTTGCTTTGGGAAAGATTCTCTTTTTTTTTTTTGCTTTTTAGGGCCGCATCTGCAGCATAGGGAAGTTCCCAGGTTAGGGGTCCAGTCAGAGCTGCAGCCGCTGGCCTATGCCACAGCCATAGGCACACAGGATCTAAGCCGCATCTGTGACCTACACCACAGCTCATGGCAATGCTGGATCCTCAAACCACTGAGCGAGGCCAGGGATCGAACCTGTGTCCTCATGGATACTGGTCGGGTTCGTTACGGCTGAGCCAGGATGGGAACTCCAGGAGGATTATTCTTTAATTCATGCAGAACACAGCAACAGTGGCTGCAACAGCCCACAGAACCAAGGTCTTCATTGTCCGGACCAGGGTTTCTGGACCTCGGCGCTACTGACACCCCGGGTTGGACCGCTCTTTGTCGCGGGAGCTGCCCTGTGTGCTGGGAATAATCACCAGCATCACAGGCTTCTACCCACGAGATTCCAGCGGCGTGCCCTCCAACCCTCTCAGCTGTGAAAACCTAAAATGTCTCCACACATTGCCACGTGTCCCCAGGGGGTGGGATGGGGAGAGGGGACAAACAAAACTGCCCCCTGGTTGCGAACGGCTGGTCTAGATGAAGATATCGAGGGCCATAGAGGCTAAAAGATTGGGACAGGGAACCAGAGCCCCTGGCAACTGCATCCTTCTCTACCACCCTTTTAAAATGATTTCTAGACATTCGCCAGGCAACAGGAGATTTGCTTGCCTTCAGGTATGCGGTCGACCGCTCCCTGTTCTGAAATGGGGGGGGGGGGCAGCATTTCCCCTGGTCAGCACCTGCTGCTAGAAATAGCTGATAGGGAGGAATTAAGAAGACAAAGTACAAAGTTAACAGCGTTCTCATTGGAGGAAAAAAAAATACACCTTTCCCCCCCATAGCCAGTTACCCCAGGAAGCTTCTGCCTTCTCCTTGGTCCCACGCAGAGAGGGGAAGCAGGTGCCGCGGTTAGAAGGAGCCGGGGGTCATCCCTTTAATTAGGCCAACCGGCCTGGTAGGGGGAACAGAGCGTGAGGCTGAGCCAGGCAGCGCCCAGCTTTGAGATGAGAGCCCACGGGCCCTTTAACACCGAGCTAAGCTGAAGGTTGATGACAAACCCCAGGGAATGGCTTCTGAATGCCAGCCAAGACTTGGGAGGAACTGATGATAACGGAAAAGTTCAGGATAAGTGAAAGAAGAGAAAACTCGCCTGCCGGTCTTTTCCTTAACAAGCACGCTCTCTGAAAAGATAAACATTTTTTATGATACACTGTTTTAATACTAAGCATTCACTTCCCCTTAAAAAAAAAATAGCAGATGGGAAAACCATAAGCTTTGAGATCAGAAAGACCTAGGTTTGAATTTTGGCTATTATGAGTGTAGGCTTACAGTTCTTGACCTTTTTGAACCTCCCTGATCAAACAGGAATAATGAATCTCTGGAGATGGGCTTTAGAGGTCAAGCCCCTGACACAGGCAGCAGGACAAATTAAGACTCCAGGTAGGATGGCCAGTGGGCACATGGAAGAATGCTTGACGTAGCTAATTATTAGAGAAATGCAAAGCGAAACTGCAGCGAGGGACCAGCCCACACCAGTGAGAACAGCCATCATCAAAAAGTCCACAAATAATAAATTATGGAGAGGATGTGGAGAAAAGGGAACCCTCCAACACTGCCGGTGGGAATGCAAACTGGTGCAGCCACTGTGGAGAACAGTACGGAGGTTTCTCAAAAAGCGAAATCTAGAGTTACCAGGTGATCTAACAATCCCACCCCTGGGCATGACTCAGAAACACATGACCGTACATAACACAGGTGAACAATAAGGACCTACTGTATAGCACAGGGGGCCACATTCACTGTCTCATAATAGCCGATAACGGAAAAGAATGTGAAAAAGAATATATAGAGATATATACATTTATTTACACTGTTGTAAATCAACTCCCTTTCAATTAAGACTTCACAGAAGCGTGGCAGTGTCACACCACCGCCACCTGCTGGTCACGTGCTGAAATTGTTAGCATAGGATCCCAGGAGAGAAAAAAGTGCCCCGACTGTAAAAATGACAGCTAATGAACTGGCAGTAGACTTCCCCAGACCCCACAGTCCCGGCGTGCTCTCTGCGACCCCTCCTGGGGCTGGATCTACGGGAAGGGGAAACCTAAGGAAGTGTAGGCCGGGACTCGCAGAGCAGAAGCTGGTGCTTCTAACCTCTGGCGTGAAAACGGGCCTCGCAAAAAATATTCGTGATGAGAAGAAAACATTTAAAAGCTGGCTAAAACGTCAGTGCCTCCGATTCAGGGTTGGCAGTCTTATCACCCCGGATTCCGGCAGGAAGATGTGTGGCTGTACGGCTCATCGGGCAGGGGCAGAGCCAGCCCTGCCATGCTGAAAAGTGAAAGACGGGTGCCGGTGTGATACTTGACGCTGACAAGGCTGGACGGTGGCCTGGAGGAGGCAGGCTGAAGCCACATGTCCGAGAGTCATTCGAAGCGATGCAATACTGCTGGGATGACCAGCCGGCGCGGAGGAAGATTAACTGCTGGAATGAAGCAATCGGGGCGGGGTGGAGCCGTCAGGAAAAGCCTGACAGTCAGGAGGGGCGGGGCGCCTGGCTGCCACGGCAACAGCCACAGGGGAGGCCCTCAACCCAAGGCTGGCACTGGCGGCGGGGGGGCGCAGCGAGCCTCGCAGGGACACAGGCAGACAGATGCTCGGGCCTCATGGCGCTGGCTGGGGCCCCCAGCACAGGTGGGAGGCATCTAAGAGCTCACTGTTGCCTCGGAGCAGGATATGACAACCCCAGTGCAGCACGCACACCCCCCAATCGGGTCCCCTGCTACCCACGGTCACACCACCTCTTGGCTAACACTTCTAGAGAAAATTACCTATAGAGAAAATGATTAATCAACAACAACAAAAATCACAGGCTCCCAATGAGATTCAAGAGAATCCCCAGCCAATAGTTGTTGCAAGGATAATTGTTCTGAATCTATCAATAAAGCTGAGCTGCCCCAGCATTGACTGCAAACACCAATTTCTTTCAGCCGGGATTATAAGTTGGTGTTCACGGGCTTACTCCTGCCATTACGGTGATAAACAGTTTAAACCACAACAGGGCCTGACATGTAGATCAATTCTGGGTCCATAAAGAATCCACACAAGAGGTTCCAGGACAGAAATTTACAGCCACCAGTTTTTATTCTCTCTTGCTGCAAAAATTACTTCTGTCAAACACTTAGGAGAGTGAGGAAAAATGTAAAAAAATTAATTTTTCATGTACTACTGGAACAGCCTTTTTCAACGCAGACGCTCAAGATGAATATGTTTCTACATTTAAAAAATTACGCTGAGCAGCATGTGGTGCTTAGTCCGAGCCGGACCTCCATCCCCCGCGCCGCCTGCAAGCCAGCAGACAGCAATTTGAAACCCGGAGCGGAGCTGTCTGGATTTCCTCCAAGGGCAAAAGCGGGTCTCACGTTAGCATCGCCAAATTATATTAGACATTTAATTTTAAACCTCAGGTACTTAAATGTAAAACCTTACAACAGTGATGCCATAAAGCAGTGGGGCATTCCATTTCCCAGAATGGATTCTCCCCCGGACCCCCGCCTTAATTTAACCAGACCCTCCTGTTTTGCAGTTTCGCACACCACAAAGTAATCTAATTACGAGTTGCTCACAGCTGCTTCAAAGACAGAAGCCACCCCCCCCAGGGTACCTGCGCGGCTAAGAGAAGACTTGACAAAGTTCTCTGGAGCCCAAGTCTTAATTTAGTGTGGACAAGGGGGCAGAGAAAAATGGAATCCCAATGTTATTATTATTATTATTATTATTATTATGTTGTGCAATAAGAACGTGTGACAACGGGGAGGCGTGTTCACCAACATGTGGCCATTTGGATTCAAAACTTGTTTACTTCTCCCCATCCCTGCTGCTCGCACAGTGTATGCTTTTTATGACCCTGATATCCAAACCAGGGACTTCGGAGGGGAAAAAGATTAAATGATTAAAAAAAAAAAAGAGGGTGGGGTTTGTATCAACAGCAACTTAAAGAGAAAGGGCACCGCAGAAAGCTCTTCATCATTGTTTGTTTCTTGCGATTACCTTCCGAGCATGGCAGGGACGGTGGATGCCCAAGTGGAAGTCTTGAATCCATTCTCAAATGTGTTCTCTTGAAGTCAGCCATCAGATCCCGGGCCCCGACCTCATTAACAATTGCTCACGGTCTGGCAGGATGGCACCGACCAGGAGGAAGCCAGGACGATGCCCTGGGCGCAGGGCTTCTTGACAAACATGTATCGGATCCAGTAAGTCTGGGTGGAGTCCGGGCCTCCCTGCACCTCCAGCCACCTTCCAGTTAGTCCCTGACCACACGTGGAGAAGCGAGGATCGAGAGCGATGGTTCACAAGCTTCGGTATGAGCACCATCCCCCGGAGGGTTTGCTGGCACAGAGGTTGCCAGGCGGCACCCCTGAGTTTAAGAGCCACTGCGGCTGCTGCTGCCACAGCTCCGGGAAGCGCATCTTGAGACGCGCTCACATAGAGCCTAAGGCCTAGGGTCCGGCCAGCTGAGTCTGCACCCAGGCCCTCATTACCAGGCTGAGACTCTTCTGTGCCAGTGTCTCTCCACCGGGGAAGTGGAGCTAAGAGCAGTACCTACTCTGTCGCCATCAAACGTGACGACACACAGGAAGCTCTTAGTAAATATTAGCTCTGATTGTTATTACTACTATTTCTCTTTTCAGTTCTCTCTTGGGCACAGCACACTGTCCATCCCGAGAAGAGACAGGCACGAAGGAAGATGCTTGTGAAACTGCAGGACTCGCTCCCGTATTCTATGGTCTCGTTGGATCTTTGCTGTTTAACATGTGGGCTCTAAGCCTTCGCAGAAGATGCCAGCTGATGCTGCAGTTCTGCCCTCTTCACACTCATTCTCCTTCTCTGTCCTCGTCTGCTGCATTCTAATACCTTGTGGCCCCCGGGCCCTCCCACGCTCCTCTTTCCTTCCTCCACATCTTTGTCCAAATCACCTTCATGCTGAAAACATCGCCCTCCTGAGGTTCCCCACACGCAGAAGCTGTCTGGTCCTTGAAGCGCTGCTCAAATCTGATTTCCCAGAAGTTCTCTTTGAATATCTCTCTCCATCCTTAAACCTGCACGATCCCAGCCCAGGCTTCCTCCAACCACACTCCACAGGAGTCTCACACCAGGGCACCGGCTGGTTTCCTGTCTCCTGCGTGCAGGGTTCAAGTTCTGGGACATCAGGAAGCTAACTGGTCTTTAACAAAGACGCCGTGGGAAAAGAACACTGGACACCCAGGGGCCGTTACCGTGTGAGAAAGCGCCTTGTAAGTTTAAGAACAGCGTCCATCTACAGGGGACCTCGTTACAAGTACTTTATAAACAAGCCTGTACAGACGATGCGATCCCCTTCTGTGGGAACAGGCGTCCCACCCCCGAAAGCCAGGGTCTGGAAGGAACGGGGCGCCTCTGGGCGGTGATGTGGCGTGTCCTCGCGACCAGATGCAAAGCGCTCCTGGGAAAGCTACCTGCTGACTCTTCACCCAAGGGATAACTGTGCAAATGGGGTATTTGTAAAGCATGGATCTCAGGTTAATATGCTGCTTCCAATGTCTTTTCTATAAAAATATTCTGCACGTAGGGGAGACAAAGACTTGCGGTAAGGGACTAGTTCTTCTAAAAGTCTCCAGCTCCCCAAATATAACTCCTCCGGCACATAAAGACCAGAACCTAGAGACGATGCTCTCATTCAGTCTGTGCCGGTGACTCCGGCAGTCTCACTCCACGGAGGGAAGTGGGCTGCTGGACCAGGCAGGGCCGAGGCCGTGTGCACACCAGGCCAGGGAAGGCCCGGCTCACGGCTCCTTCCGCCCCCGAGTGTGGAAGCACACCTTCTCAGGCGGAGGGCGACAGTGCAGTTCCCTGCTGGTCAAGTGGCTGGGATCTGGCACCACTTTCACGGCTGCGGGACCAGGCCTGGGAACCGAGATCCCACCTCAAGCCACTGCCCATCATGGCCAAAATAAAAAGAGGGAGGGTGACGGATTAAACCGAATCGGACAGGAATACTAATGCGAACTGAAAGATCGATACATTTCAAAGTACTTGACGCTGCAATTAAGTACGTGAACTGCCTGCCCCTCCTAAAAAAGTAACTATGGCAACAATAGCAGATAGTGACAAAAGCCACAGGGAGGCCCTGTGCCACACACCACGCAAGGGAGGGAAGAACAAGCCCATCTGAGGCTCGAAGACGTAAGGTCACCTGCCAAGGCCGCCTGGTCGGCAGGTGGCGGGGGGTGGGGGGGGGCTCTGCCCGACGCACAGATGTGTCTGCCGAGGAGGCTCAGTCCAGGCCTCCTGGGACACATGACTGCTGTGAATGCACAGATGTCACCTTACAAGGGAATAAACTATAAGCGGTTAATTTATGACGTCAACCCCTCCACCGGGTTCTGCAAGCACTGTCCTGGTTTCGGAGGAAAGGAGGAATGCCCCGAGCCGTCCCTGGAGAGGCTGGAGGCGGACCTTCCCCACGGGACTGAAGCGTCCTGCTGTGTCTGAGGAAGGAGCAGGGAGCGGGCTGGGAGGGGCGAGGCCGTGTCTACGCTCCAGGCCATGCGGCTCGGCACCCTTGGAACTGCCGTCCCAGGCCCCGCTCCACCTCCTCGGTCCGCAGATGCCTTTCTTTAAGGCCTCTGCCTGGCAGCGTCTGGTAGAGGAGCTGGAGATATGGATGATGTTTACCCAAAGCACGCATCCTGCCGCCGCAGCTGCTGCGTCTACAGGGAAGACCTGGTGCTAAATCTTTTAATTAGAACAAATTATGCTAAAATTACTCTACAACCCTGTCTGATAGATGACACACTACAGTGGGAATTCCTTTAAATACCGGTGAACAGGCCAGAGACAAAGTGCCACAGGCAAAGCGCGTTGGGCTAAGTGCAGCCTCAAGGCGAATTCAGTTCTCACACGTACATCAAGATAGTTTCCAACGTGTGCATTTGCTTCCCAAGAGCGTGCCCACACTTAAAAAAAAAAAAAAATCAAGAGGGAAGAATCTAAAATTTAGGATATACCAGGAATCGTGGAAATCTCAGAAGGAGAATGAAGTCTGTGCTTTCCTTTGCCATAAAAACACTCCAAACCCTATGTAAAATGCACAGTAACCATGGAGAGCAGAGGCCTCGCGGTGCAGGGAAGTGTGATGGGGGCATGACACCTGCTGTCAGCCTCAGTTTCCAGAGCTGTCAAGTGGGTATGAACCTCTCCCGCTCCCCACACGCAAGAGGAACACGCGACGGCGTGGCGGAGTCACAGCCGCTCAACGACAGAAGGCGAGACGGCGCAAAGGCGGGTCCTGCGCTGTTGACAGGGACGCCCCACAAGGTGCCGAGCTCGGGCCGTCGAGGACCGCGAGGCGGCCGCGGGTCCCGGGGCCGCGCCCTCTCTTACCACCGCTGATGGCCGAGTTTGCAATGACCGTAGCCTCACTCCACTGGTCGGCGCTGGAGACAGAGTAGGAGCGCTGCTGCACGCCGTCCGGTCGGCCGCTCAAGGAGCCCAGGCTCACGCCGCTCGCCATCTGAGACCCAGGCGCGCTAGTGACATTCCCTAGGAATAAACAAGTCAGATGAATACCAGCGCGCACGCGGACCCGAAGCCGGCACGAGGCGGTCTGGGGGCTTCTGCGCCTGCGCGCGCCGTGGACCCGACGCCGACCGCCGCTGGCGCCCGACCCGCGGCCAGTGGAAGCATCCATCCTGCGGAACAAGGCTGCGGAGGAAAAGAGGGTGAAGCGGCGTTACGGGGACGTGACAAAGAGACCCGACACCTCGGACGGCCGCACGTGGCACCGGCCGAAGCCAAGACGCGCACCACCACCGCCACCTCTGGATGGAGCAGTGGTGAGAACAAAAGCCAAGCTTCTTCCGTGCCGCCCGGCTGTGTGAACCCATCAATGAAAGCGAAATGATCACCAACTGCGAGTCGACTGTCTGGTGCCAGGGGATTACTTTCTCATGGGCGAAGCACTGCTTTATGATCCACACAAATCAAAGTTCCTGGAGGCGACGTCGGTGGAACGGCAGACGCTCAAACCAGGGAAGTTTACTCTTAACCTTGAGAAGACTGCGCAGAGGAAAAATAACCGCCGTGATGCCAGAGCGCGCGCACGGCCGTGATGAAAAACGGTCCCACTGCATACTTAAGGAGCCGAATCAGGTGTTCAACGGCAAAATGAATTGTCACCTGGTCGCGCCAATTTTAGACCCAAAAACGTAATGACGTGCCTTTCTCTGAAGTTCAGCCAACCATGCCTTTGCTGTGAGTTTGTTATATCTTAAAGGTATTAGGTTTCCCTTTTAAAAACTTTGCTGTGATTGTTTTAGTTTAGAGCCCATTAAGTTCTCAATTGTTTTATAGAAGGTTTTCCTAGCACAGGATTTTAAATACATAAACCATATTACTAGCTCCCAAATCTGGCCAATTACCAGAGTTACCCCAGGAGCTTTTTAAAAATAGAGGCTTTGAGGAGTCCCCGTTATGGCACCGTGGGTCAAGAAGCTGGCAGAATGCCCGTGAGGATTCGGGTTCGACCCTGGCCTCTCTCAGTGGGTTAAGGATCCAGTGTTGCTGTGGCTACGGTGTCGGTTGGAGATGCGGTTCCGATTCAGCCCCTAGCCTGGGAACTTCCATATGCCCCAAGTACGGCCATTTAAAAAAAAAGAGAGCGAGAGGGTCCGAAAAATCAAATTTTGATTCAGAAGGTCTGAGGCTGAAGCTCGAGGGAATAAGCATTTCTAAAAGCATGCTGGGGAGTCTGGCGAGCAGCCAGAGGTAGGAACCGGGGCTCCCCCCACCCCTCCACCAAGCAACCGTCCTCACTGCAGTCCTGCCGAGAAGTCACAAAATCGTCACTGAAACGCACGTGAGCAAAGAGGATGAACTAAGCCATTAATGAAGAGGAAGGATTTCGCTCCTTAAAAAAACGTATTTCAGCCCTACAAAACGATGCCTGTCTCAAGCTGCCGTGGGAATGGGGTATATTTTGAATGTCATAAGAGAAACTATTCCTAGGCAGGCTTATCTGGTTCCAGAATAAAAGCCAAAACGAGCACGTGAGAAGGGAAGATCTGCCAGCCTCACACTCACAGCAGCGGCATCGCCTGGGAGCCTATTTGGAATGCAGACTCCCCGGCCCCACCCTCTCACCTGCTTTTGGAAAAGATCCCAGGTGATCTGTGCACATGTGTAAACACGAGTGGGCGCACAGGAGAGCCTGACTGATTGAAAAACAAACACTTAAGCCAGAAAAGAGCCATTAACGTGAAACAAAAACTACGAGGCCGGTGTTTCGCCAGCGCGGCCCACTGAGAACAAAGGCACCCCAGGGGGACACGCCTTGGCCCTAGCCCCTCGGTCTACCTGCAGGGTCTTGAGCCAGCTCTCCCATCGCCTTTCAGCTCTAATGTTGCTTTTAGGACTTGCGTGGGCACAAAAGACCTGAAAACTCGCACGGCCTGGACACCAGCGCCAGCCTGTGCTCAGCACCTGCCGCGGCGCCCGTCCCCCCAGCAGCCTGGACAGGAGCGCCGGGCGCGTGGCATCTAGAAGGTGAGAAGGAACAGTCCGGCTCAGCGAGGTGGCACTCAGAGACACACTGCACGCCCCTCTGCGTTTTCTCCATGTGCCAGCATCCAGGGTGCCCCGTAGCTGTCCCCTGGGTGTGCTTCTCTTTGGCCAGATCCCTCTTACAACAGGGCACTGACACAGCTGGAGAGCAAGGCCCGGGAGCTGACCGGGTGACCCCGTCCCGAGCCGGCGCTGCCACCTGCACCTGCCACCTCCTCCTGCATCCTGCTCCCAAGAGGAAGGCACCCCCTGGGCTGCACCATCAGCTCCTGCTGGGCTCAGCCAAGGCGGGGGGCAGTGTGAAGTGGAGGCATGCACTCCTGGGCCCCTCCTGGAGTGGTTACTTGGGCTGGCTGTCCCTATGCTGGAGGTCACCCCTTCTCCCTTCCCTTTGGGTCCATGGTGATCCTGGCACCCGATGCCTGCACTGCCCCAGGCTTCTCTCTGTCCACACTGCCATCCCCCTGCAGAGAAACCTGAATATAAGGGTGTGTGTAGGCCTCAGGCTGCCCTCCCCTGCGGGGACCTTGGTCCCAAACAGCAACCATTTAAGATGGGTTCACAACCCCTCCTGAGGTTTTGAGGCCACGTCTGCTTTTGTCATGTGACTTCAGAACACCACTGACAGTTTATAGCAGGTGAGAGGAAAAGGAAAGGACGGAAAGCAAAGGGGAAAAGCGCAACGTGGAGAGACGCAGGCGTGCTGGGACCTCACCCCGAGCCGGGCCCCCGGGGACACCTGCTGTCTCGTGGCAAGGTCCGGGGGTGAGTCCTTCCTCCCTCGGGGCCCGTCTGTACCCCCGACAAGTCGTCACTGTAGAATTTGTCCCCAAAGCCTCATGTCAAACCACCTGTAGACACACAAAGCCACAACCCCGGGAAAACCAAGAACAAATTCACTGTCCTTCTGACTCTGGGCAGCTGATGCCAGCAGTGCCCCCTCCCTTGTGTATTCTGTCTGGGGTGTGGCTCCGAGGACGACCAGCCCCAAGCCCTCCTGACACACTCCTGTCAGAAGACAGAATGATCTTAGAGCGTCTGTCACTGAC
The DNA here is from genome assembly GCA_004024745.2 of Catagonus wagneri. NCBI lineage: Eukaryota > Metazoa > Chordata > Mammalia > Artiodactyla > Tayassuidae > Catagonus > Catagonus wagneri. Next base: position 2,557,477 of record PVHT021183553.1, read on the forward strand.
TGTGAGACGCCAGGAACAAGTATCTACTCGTTCAGGGCGGCTGAGTCGATCTGAACTTGGATAAGGGACACAGGAAACATTCCAATGGGGACACCCAATAAAGGGCTCATCGTAGGACAAGTTCTTCATCCTAAGGCCAAACATCGACCATAGAAAAGAGAGGAGTTCCTGTCGTGGCTTAGTGGGTGAAGAACCCAACTAGTATCCACGAAGATGCAAGTTCGATGCCTGGCTTTGCTCAGTGGGTTAAAGGATTCGGCATTGCCGTGAACTGTGGTGAAGGTCACAGGTGTGGCTTGGATCTGGCATGGCTGTGGCTGAGACGTAGGCCGGCAGCTGCAGCTCTGATTGGACCCCTAGTCTGGGAACTTCCATATGCCGCAGGTGTGGTCCTAAAATCACAAAAAAGAAAAGCTGATTCCTTAAAATGTGCAAACTAACGAAAAACCATGCAATGATGCTGATCGTGTGTCTACCTCCTGCTCTCGGTCCAATGAAATTTTAAGCACACGTTCAGCAACACTGAGTTGCTGGTGGATCGCTCTGGGCTTTAGCTTCTGATGGGCACACCCCACCCCCGAAACCAAAGTGGGGTAATCTCAGGGTGAAGCCTGCGTGATCTTGGCGTCTGGTCCAGGAATTCGCAGGAGACCCAAACAACTGCGTGGCGTCCTTCGGAGGGCCCGCCCCGCGGGCCCTCCAGTTTGCGAGGCTCTTCCTATCCCAACACGGCCAATTCCTGATTGTCAAACTATCTATCAGAGATTGTCTCTATTTAGAGATGCCAAGACTGAATTTTGCCCAAGAATTTGCGTTATGGAGTTCCTGTTGTGGCTTAGCAGTAACAAACCCAACTAGTAACTCTGAGGATGTGGGTTTGATCCCTGGCCCTGTCAGTGAGTAAGGATCCAGCATTGCCGAGACCTGTGGTATAAGTTGCAGATGCAGCTTGGATCTGGTTTCCTGTGGCTGTGGTGTAGGCTGGCAGCTGTAGCTCCGATTCAACCCCTAGCCTGGGGACTTCCATATGCCAAGGGTGTACCCCCCCACACACAAAGTAAACATTAAAAACAGATCCAAGAGTTCCTGTTGTGGCTCAGCAGTAACAAATGCAACAATTACCCACGAGGATGTGGGTTTGATTCCTGGCCTTCTCCAGTGGATTAAGGATTTGGCGTTGCCGTGAGCTGTGGTGTAGGCTGCAGATGTAGCTTGGATCCCGCGATGCTGTGGCTATGGTGTAGGCTGGCAGCTATAGCCCCGATTTGACCCCTGGCCTAGGAACTTCCATATGTCACAGATGCGGCCCTAAAAAGCACCCCTCCCCCCAAAAAAAGGGAAGAAGGAAAATAAATACATAAAATAGATCCGTAATCTTATGGCCTGGAGACTGAGTTGAGTTCATCAATGTGCTTTTGTTTAGTGGACAATGATTTCTTTTTTAAGTAGAATTAATTTGGGGGATCGCATTTAAAAATCTGTGTTTTCTGGCACTGTTTGCAAAGGAAGAACATGCGGAAGCCCTGGGCTGACCTGAGCTCAGAAACAGCTGACTCCATCTCTGGATCTGCCCAGATTACCTGAACCTACCCCATAGAAGCCGGGGCACACACCACCCTCCTGCCCATCCTGCTTCTCTCAACTCGCTGCCCGCCTGGTTCCTGATCTTTGGTGACCATGAGTTACAGAATCTTCCAAAAATATGCCTAGGAAGATTCTCATTTTAGAAGAAGATTTCTCATTTTGTCTCAAGAGAGTCAATCTCTTTTTTATATACGCTGGTTCACTTTAATTTCAAATTTTTCTGAAAATCAAATAATAAAAGATCAATTATGATGTAAAGAAACTAAAAAAAATTACATAGGGTAAGAAATATTGCTTCTGCCCTAAATATATACTCAGAGATCCACAAACAGGTACTTGGCTTTAAATGTAAATGCACATCCAAACTGGAAACAAAGTAAAACTATCACTGTTTGCAGCTGACATGATACTATATATAGAAATCCTTCAGATGCTACCAGAAAGCTGTTAGAGCTCACTGACAAATTGGTAAAGTTGCAGGATATAAAATTAATGCACAGAGATTACTGCATTTCTATATATTAACAATTAAAGATCAGAAGGAGAAATTAGGGAAACAATCCCATCTACCGTCATATCAAGAAGAATAAAATGTCTAGGAATAAACCTACCTAAAGAGACAAAAAAACTGTACTCTGAAAACTATAAGGTGCTGGTGAGTGAAATCAAAGATGACACAAACAGATGGAAACAGATGACAAAACAGATGGAAAGATAATACCATTCTACTAGTGGACTGGAAGAAGCAATATTGTCAAAATGACTGTACTACCCAAGGCAATCTACACATTCACTGCAATCCCTATCGAGTTTGCCAATGACCTTCTTCACAGAACTAAAACAAAATATTTTATAATTTGTATGGAAAAACAAAAGACCCTGAATAGTCAAAGGAATACTGGGGGGAAAAATGGAGCTGGAGAAATCAGAAGATTTCTCATTTTGTCTCAAGAGAGTCAAAAAGGATCCCTGACCTCAGACTATACTACCAAACTTCAGTAATCAAAACAGTATGGTACAGGCACAAAAACAGACATAGAGATCAGTGGAACAGGATAGAAAGCTCAGAAATAAACCCAAGTACCTAGGGTCAACTAATCCTTGACGAATGAGGTAAGAACATACAGTGGAGGAAAGACAGTCTCTCCAATAAGTGGTCCTGGGGAAACTGGACAGCTGCAAGTAAGAGAATGAAATTAGAACATTCTCTAACACCATACACAAAAATAAACTCAAAATGGATCAAGGACCCAAACATAAGGCTAGATACTATAAAACTCCTAGAGGAAAACAAAGGCAGAACACTCTTTGACATAAATTGTAGCAGTATCTTGTTTGATCCACCTTCTAGAATAATGAAAATAAAAATTAAAGTAAGACAACGGAACCTAATTTAAACTGAAAGCTTTAGCACAGCCAAGGAAACCATTAAAAAAGAAAACCAAAAAAGACAACCCACAGAATTGGAAAAAATCTTTGTAAACGAAGCAACCAATAAGGGATTAATCTGTAAAAAATATACAAACATCTCACAGAGGTTTATATATAAAAAAAAAACACCTCACGGAGTTCCCTTCATGGCTCAGTGGTTAACGAATCCGACTAAGAACCATGAGGTTGTGGGTTCGATCCCTGGCCTTGCTCAGTGGGTTAAGGACCCGGCGTTGCCGTGAGCTGTGGTGTAGGCTGCAGACGCGGCTCGGATCCCGCGCTGCTGTGACTGTGGCGAAGGCTGGCAGCTACAGTTCCTGTTAGACCCCTAGCCTGGGAACCTCTATATGCAGCGGGTGCAGCCCCAGATAAGGCAAAAAGACAAAAAAAATAAAACAAAAACAAAAACCTTCAAAACCCAATAAAAAAATGGGCAGAAGATCTAAGTAGACATTTGTCTGAAGCAGACATGCCTGGCCACAAAACACATGAAAATATGCTCAACATCACTAATTATTAGAGATACACTAAGTAAAAACTACAATGAGGTGTCACCTCACTCCCCAGAGTGACCACCATCAAAAAGTCTACAAGCCACAGATGCTGGAGGGGGTGTAGAGAAAAGGGGATCTTCTTACACTGTTGGTGGGAATGTGGTTTGGTGCAGCTACTATGGAAGTTCCTCAGAAAACAAAATACAGAACTACCATGTAGGCATCTATGTGCAGAAAACCATAATTCACAAAGACACATGCATTCCAGTGTTCATTGCAGCACTAGTTACAATAGCCTAATGTCCATCAACAGAGGACTGACAAAGAAGATGCGGTACGTACATACAATGGAATATTACTCAGCATAAAAAAAGAAAGAATGCCACTTGCAGCAACATGGATGGACCTAAACATTATCATACTGAGTGAAGTTAAGTCAGAGAAAGACAAACACCGTATGATAATCACTTACATGCATAATCTAATAAAAACGATACAAAAGTAACTTATGAAACAGAAACGCAGATTTCAAAGCCAAACTTATGGTTATCATGGGGGAAACCACGGGGGCGGGGGAGGTACTGGGAGGGTGGGAATAAGACACACGCACTGCTGTGTAAAACAGATGATTAACAAGGACCTACTGTAGAGCACAGGGAAATCCATTCAATAGTTTGTAATAACCTAAATGGGAAGAGAGAATAGATTGTATTGATACGTAAGACTGAGCCACTGCTGTACCACTGAAACTAATTCAACACTGTAAGTCAACTATACTCCAATAAGATGTTTAAAAATTCAACAACAACAAAGAGTAAATGTAAATTTACTTTTTGGACTCAAAGGCCCATGATCTAACTTGGAAGCAAACCAGTGGCCCATAGACTTGGTCAGCACACAGTTAGAGCCGCCTCACTGGCTGAATGCGGCCCGTGACGCATCTTGGCCCAAGCACGAGCCATCTTGGGTCAGTGGTCCTACCCTGAGGCATTTCTGCTTACTCTGAACAAATCCTTTAGTCAGAGCAACCAACTACCCCCTCAACTGTTTCATGAACATTTCTAATAACCATATAGAGTTAAAATTCTAAGTCTTTACATAATTTCTGATGCTTTTAAAAATTTTATTATAGAGTACAGCTGACCTACCAAGCCGTTAGATTTAGGTGTAGAGAAAAATGATTCAGTTATACATACACTCATTCTTCTTCAGATTCTTTTGCCATATAGGTAATTACAGAATACTGAGTAGTTCCCTGCTAGTTATCTATTCTATATACAGTGTGAACAGGTTAATCCTGAACTTCTGATTTATCGGATGCTTGTTTTTTTTTTTTCCTTTTTACAGCAGCACCTATGGTATAGGGAGGTTCCTTGGCCAGGGGCTGGACAGGAGTGCAGCTGCTGGCCTAGACCACAGCCACGGCAACACTGGATCTTTAACCCACTAAGGAAAGCTAGGGATTGAACCCACATCCTCACGGACACTATGTTAGGTTCTTAACCTACCGAGCCGCAGTGAGGCTCCTGATGCTTATTTTCAAGTGCCTGTGGGCATTCCCATCCCCACCCCCCCGGCCCAGACAAACACTAGTGTGTAATTTCATTTCTACTCCTAATTTCATTTCTACTCCTGAATGAACCTAACTCACTAGTCGAGTAACTGCCCCTGCACCTGGTTTTTTAACGTGCGCCTCTCTAGTGATATCTGCAGTGTGTGGTACCACCCAAGGAGTTTTCCACACTTTTGAGAATTCCTCTAAGCACATCGGGGAGAGATGCTGAGTCTCAAGTCACTTTACCTCCTCCCAAAGTACCTGAGGATGACCACTCTCATTAAAGGGCAGTTCCTTTCATATTAACAAGTTATTAATTAAGGCTGCGGACCTGGAGTTCTCACTTGTAAAAAGAAGCGCAGGACCGATCTGATTCCCCGAGGGCCAAGGGTCTTAAAACCAAGACCCTGAGACCACGTGGTACCTAAGCACCGTCCTGAGGGCAGTCGCCGTCAGCAGGGGTGAGGCAGAGACCTCTGCTCCCGGGGGTCGGGGGTCGGTGGTCAGGTGGAATGGCTGGGAACCCAAAGCCCAAACGGCCCGCAAGGATCCAGAAAAACACCTCTCCAGGGGGCTGCCAGGTTGACTAGTGAACTCAAGTGCCTACACCTACACCTGGTTAGTTAAAACAGCGTGCTTAAGGAAAGACATGGGCTCTTGCTACCCAGCCCTTAGAAGCTCAAGCACAGGACGGCCAGTGGGATGGGAGTCACAAACCAAGAACACCAGTGCGACGACAAGGCATGAGCGTGCCCTGAGCCGAGAGAACCACACTGCAGGGGCCTGGTACCAAGAGGTGCCCTGCCCGGCCACAGCCCTGGGGACCCTCCCCCAGCGGGTGACCATCTAAACCACATCTGCTTTGCTATAGAATTTCAGCCGTGTGTCTGGGAAACAAGAAGCCGAGGCCTCTGGGGGCTGGGGGTGGGGCTGGAACTTGATGTCTCTGCAGACCCGGCTCATTCATTCAACCTCCCGCCTGCCCTCCCTCCCTTTCTTGTTTTTACAGCCTTACCTACCGCATTTGGATGTTCCCAGGCCAGGGGTGTCGCACAGAAGCTGCAGCTGCAGCAACGCCACAGCCACAACACCAGATCCGAGCTGCGCCTGCGACCTACACCACAGCTCGCGGCAACGCCGGCCCCTTAATCCACTGAGTGAGGCCAGGGATCGAACCCACATCCTTGTGAATACTAGTCGGGGTCTTAACCCGCTGAGCCACAACAGAAACTCCAAGTCTCTTTTTCTAGAGAGAGGAGATCCCACAAGCCAGACTGGGGCTCCTCGTTCCTGGAGCCCAGGAGGCAGGCCTAACATCTGGCTCTAACTCCCTGAGCCCCGAGCCAGCAGACAGGAGGCCTGAGGAGGAAGCGGGGCCGGGAGCCCTGCCAGTGGGAGGGGCCCCCGTCTTCCCTTCGCCTTCCTCATCCCCATCTCCCACCCTGCACCCCGAGTCCGAGCTCTACCCCGGCCCCCCTCCTGCTGGTAAACCGGGTCCCAGTTTCTTCAGGTCATGGCACCTTTTCTGTTCCTGTGACGGCTTCAGGAGTGTCCGCGGAGGAAACAGACCGGGCTGACAACACCTTCCCCGGAGCGAGGAGGACAGCCTGCACCCCACTGTAAAAGACTGAGTTCCTAGGCACTGGGTCCCCCTCCTGTAACTGGCGGAACCAGGGCAGGGCAGTGCTGGGACTCAGCCGCTGCTACTGCTGCGAGTAATTAAGTCAGCTGCCCTGAGCCGGGAGCCTCGCCACCCAGGAAGGAGGCAGCCTGGCTGAACTTGCCAGGAGCGGAAAATCGGGTCCCGCAGAGCCTTGCCACTACCCTAACGCTGACCTCCTGCGATTCCTGCTCCCACTGGCACTGAGCCCCCGATGTGCTTGGAAGGTGCCTGTCCTTAGAGGAGCCACCGCCTCGTCCAGGAGAAGGTCTCAGCCAAGTCTGCAAGTGGCCAAAACACAGGGCGAGGAGCGCAAGAACCGTCAGAGGGCACAAGAGACAGGAGGCCGGACCCGCTGGACGGCGGAGGCAGGCCTTTCCGCGCCGCCGAAGATTTATTTCAGACTTTGGGAGTGGCCCGTGTCTGCGAAGAACAGCTCAGAAAGGCGACGCTCCCTCCACACACTCCCCGAACAAGGCAGACTGCTCTGCCGACTCACCCGACGTGGGCCTTCACAGAACAGCCCTATTCGTTCTCTTCTCCCTCAAGATTCCTCTTTCACATTCCTCCAGACGTGGAATCCCTTAAAATCGTACGGACACGCATAAACGGCCCGCCAGGACGCACGTATGAGAATGTTCACGGGAGAATTATTCAGGACGGCTGAAATGTCCCTCCATCCACCATGTACCTGCTGGTGAGTCCGCGCCACGAAGACGGAATGGCGACGCGGGCCATAGGGGACAGACAGACATCACGGAGGAGACGTGTCCCAAAGAGGACAGACACGGGGGCACCACCCGTCGTGGCCCCGCAGAACCGTGGGTCATCTACAGAGTGGGAAATCAGACGTGCTCACCCTGGGGGGGTGTGTGTGTGTCTGTGTGCGTGTGTGCATGTGTGCGTAGGGGGAGATGTGGGCAGTGATGGGATGGGGTTTGGAGAGCTTCTTGCTGCTGGCCACCTGCTGCTATTTGACCTGCATGCTGGTCACCTGTACACTTAGCCATAATTTTTTGCACGTTCTAAGTGTATGTTAAACCAATAAAATTTATCGCTACCAACCTCCAAAAAAAAAAAAAAAAAACCCAAACAAACAACCAAACAAAAAAAACCCACCAAACTTAAAAAAAGCTCATTGGAATGGTTTGTGAAGGCACAGGTCAGCTCAGCAAGTACGCGAGCAAGGAGACCGTTTCACGAGCATTAAGTGCCAGAGAGTGGCCCGGCCCTGCCAAGCCTGGGACGCTGCCGCTCAGAGGAAGGGAGGCGGACAAGGACCCATTTGGTTTTATCCCAGTGTTTCTCTCCCTAAACTCCGTCTGCATTGTTAGGACGACGACTTCCTGGCCCATTCTGAACTCAGAAGAGCGCGTCCCCAGAGCCCGCATCTCCGGATCAGCTGGCTGCTGGCCCTGATTAGCGGGGGCGGCATTACGGTGCTAATCCAGCCATCCTCCTTGATATGGATATGCGTGTGCGTGTGCCCACCGGGTCGCCTGATTAGTGCAGGCTTCTGTGTGTCAAAAGCACCAGCTTCTTCCCCAAGAATAATTCTAGCCCTACTTATATCCCTAAAGCGTAAGAGTTGATTTTAAAAGGTACTTACCTCCACCATATGCTATTTTTCTTTAAACAATTTGCATTTCAAAGTGAATACGGCATTCCTAGCTGAATGAGTATCAGTATGTTGCCTGATCTCACACGAGCATGAAAAAGATGCTGGCTTTCTATTGAACAAGAATGTTTTCAGCCACCAAATGACATCAAAGACAGAACTCCTCTTTTAAGCTATAGGCTTATTACATTAAAAATAGCCTGTCCCGATTTTTAATATATACCCTGCAATACAGCTTTTCAGGGCATTCAGATAGAGATCCATCAACATTTTTTTTAAATACAGAATTCTGCTCACTGCACTGTCTGATTTTGGTCTGTCTTCCATAACAAGATCTTACTCAGGCTTCGACTACAAAAACACTACTTGGCATTTAACTTATTGGTGAAATAGCCTGGAAAGAACAGAAACTATCGGTGATGGTGATCATGGACTCTGAGAGTTGGGGAGAAAAACCCAAAGAGAGTTCTATGAGCACATGAGTGTAAAACAGAAACTTATTTCCACTGTGGGACTCGATACATTTTTAAAGAAACTTAATTACAGCAATAGGATTGATGCGAACTCATTTTTGCCCTTGGAGGCCTCACCCTCTGAAATGTACAAATATACAGAGATTGCTCTTTTTTTGGCCCCACCCACGGCAATGCACAAGTTCCTGGGTCAGGGATCAAATCCATGCCACAGCAGTGCCAATGCCAGGTCCTTAACCCACTGACGCACCAGGGAACTCTGAGTGCTCCTGTAGGCCCTTTCTCATTCCTATGTGGATCCAAATGCGATGAAAACCCGTGTGTGAAGTTACCCTGCAAACCTAGAGCTTCGCCACGCCCCACTCCCAGCGTGGGTGGTAAAACCAGGTCTGCCAGAATCGGGGCTGGACGATGGAGGCTCTGCTAATGGCCAGATCACTTCAAACTAGGCCGTCACCATCTGTTCCGTCTTCTAATTATAAACCCAAAAATAATATAATTCACAACACCACCATAAAAAGTGAGATACGAATGATTTGAGCGCCTGTGTGGAGGGCCCATTTGCCTCACTATTTGCATAGGAAATCTGCCTCTTTTTGGCAAAACCAGGATCTCAGGCTAAGAGGATTTTTCCCAAGGACGCATTCTGTGCCTGTTCTTAAAGACGCAGGCGTTCAGGACTCTGGGATGCTTGTTTCGTAAAAGGGTGCAATTTAACACATCCATGATTGAGACGGGAACCTTCTGCTTCTCAGAATGCCATGTACTTTCGTTCTTTCTTTTTGTTTTGTTACATAGTTTCTGCAGTTTGCTTACCAGACAAAGAACGAACGCGCTGAATCCAGACCTAACTGTAATGACAGCCGTAACTACTAAATACAACATCGTGGCCACGCCCAGAAGTGAAAACCCTGCAACTAGAGTGCTAACAGCTGTTTCCGAAAATGTGTAAGTAGCTCGATGTACTCTGATTTGTCCCTGTTCTAATGATGATGCCAAGGGCAAGAAGTGGGAGTATGTTCAGTGGTATAAACGATTTAAAGCATATCTCGCAAAGTTACACAGATACACAAATAATGCAAATTAGAAGTCTACCAAAGTCTCATTTAATAGATGAAGTCATTATTGGACACATATATACATTCTTCTTAGTTACAACCATAGAAAAGACGTGATTCTATTTTTTTTTTTTTAATTTATTTTTGGCTGCACCTGTGGCATGTGGAAATTCCTTGGCCAGAGACTGAACCTGAACCACTGCCGTAACCAGAACCCTAGCAGGGACGTGCCGGATCCTTATTAACCTGCTGAGCCACCAGGGAATTCTGAAAAGACCTAATTTTATACTACACTTCTTTAATAACTTCCCAGGCATTTCCCCAAGTTGTTCCATAATCTTCACAATAATTTTAGATATATAACATCTTACGGATTTAATGTAGATAACTTCTGTTTTCCTATATCTCAACAGTGTGAATCATTTGCAGCTTCTCATTATTATAAACAATACCGCAAAAGACATCTTCTGCATTTAGACTTTTTCTCAGGCCACCATCCCAGAAGAGTTACTACTGGGTCAAACAGCATTAACATCTTTCTGACTTGTAGATATACGTTGATTCATTTTCTTAATGACAGTGGGCTAAAAGAAGATGGAACCTGGCATCTTGAAAACAGTTCAGTTTCATAATTTGTAAAATGAATAAAACAGCAACATTGATGATGATAAAATGGAGAGAATACTGATGATCATAACTTGCCCCCTGTGGGTAATATAAAGACCAGATTGCATAAAGCACTTTGTGAACTGCAAAGCCTCAGCAGATATCAGCTGTCATTAGTTTTAACACTGGTTTTCCTGTTCTCCATGGGTTTGTTTTTTTTTTTAAAACAAAGATGGTGATATGCTAATTTTGACTTTAGACTCCCATTTCTCTCCGGGTGGTGTCTCTTGGTATGTAAACTGCTTGCACTTCTCACTTCACCTCTGTGTTGTGGCTTTCCAGCCGTCACTTTGCATGCACCCCGACCCTCAGTCACCGGATGACGTTTCTCGAGCACCTGCTCCTGGACATGGACCAGTGCAGCGTTCGGAACTGAGACAACCCAATCACACCCTCCTGTTCTCTCCCTCCCCAGATGCCAAAGGTTACACCAAAGCGTCGGAGTTTATAAAAGGAAAGGCAGAAAGGAAAGAAATCAAGTGCCTGGGACGTGATGCACCTGCTGAAAGAGATGACCCGATGGCCGGGACAGGTGAGAACACGTGGCCCCACTAAGAGCCCACTGCTGGGATTCTGCTCCACCCTGAGGACGGACAGGGTTTTAATTTTGGCCAACTTAAGGCGAAAACAGTAACACATCGGAAGGAAAGTTCTGATACTTAGAAACGGATTGAAGTATTTATTGCAAAGACAGGGCCTGCTTTCCCAGCGAGGCGGTACAGCGTTTGTCACTGCAAAACAATACCTGCACCTCTCACCCTGACTGTTTAATCAGTGTGAGGAACACTTGCTCCTGCGGATTTTGGAGAGTGTGCTGTAATGGTTACTTACGCTCATTTACACGACGCTGACACAGTGCTTACTCAGCTACAAGCCATTTCTTGGCACAAGTGACACGAACAAGTTTATATGCAATCCAGTGATAATGAGGTATGGCGACATTACACAAGACGAGGCTAAAACTGAGTTCTTCCTTTTCAGCAGAAAAAATATATATATAATTATGGCACTCAAGTGATAATGTTTTATAAAACTGGAAGCCCCAGATGCTTACACCTTGACTTCTGGCTTCATATTTGGTACACTGCCCCCGACACCTTAATTTGATTGTTCAGTTTACTCCTCCGCCATGCATAACAGTCCCTTCTTTAAAATATTCTTTCTCCTCCATATGATAATGTACACTAGGTGTGTTCTGCACAAAACTCACTGTGACTTTATAGTTCTGCTTTGCGGGCAGTTCTCTGGCCTGCACGGAATTTTACGAGCCCTTCTGGGGAGGCAGCTGCGGTGTCCACAGGGCCCACCCCAGACCTGCTCACCTGCACGATGCCCGCCCCATCCTATCCAGCCTCGTACAAGCATCTCTTAGGACTGAACAGAGAGCGCCTGTAGGAGTGAAAGCGCGCAGGAACTCCATGTTTGGAAGTCTGATGATGTGAAATGGGGCTGCTTGTTTATGGGCCAGGACGTCTGGGGGGTTAACCACTCACTAGGAATATTCCAGAGGGAGGCGAGGTTTCCATATGAGTGGTTCCTCAAAACATCAGGACCGCTTTGAACAGTTCTCCACTGCCAATGCGGGGCATGGGACCACAGCAAGCGGGCCAACCACGGACTTGACTAGCATGGACAGGCACTCTCCCTAGGCTCTGGTCCCAGCCCAGCTGCCTTCCCATAGGCCTCTGGGTCAGTGTTGCTGACCCCGGTCTCAGATCACCTCTTTCCTCTAGCGCTTCCCAAGCTGACCGTTTTGCAGATCTTGAAAGCATCGTGCCAGCAGGTGAAACACTGTTCTTCAGGCAACACACCTACTTTGGAGAGAGGGGAACAAGTTTTTTTTTTTTGTCTTTTTGCCTTTTATCTAGAGCCGTACCCGCGGCATATGGAGGTTCCCAGGCTAGGGGCCTAACAGGAGCTGTAGCCGCCGGCCTTCACCGCAGCCACAGCAACGCGGGATCCGAGCCGCGTCTGCAACCTACACCACAGCTCACGGCAATGCCGGATGCTTAACCCACTGAGCAAGGCCAGGGATCGAACCCGCAACCGCATGGTTCTTAGTTGGATTCGTTAACCACTGAGCCACGAAGGGAACTCCAGGAACAAGTTTCTAAAGCAATTTTGATTTCCTCATCTGGGTGTCTGTTCCCACCAAGACATACAGGTCGGTATTGCCAACAGCCCTCTTCAGTGTTTAACTGAAACCATCAAGGATCGACTTGCTGTCGATGGTTCTTACAGAACAGTGCACTCGCGGTGCAAATAACTGAAGACGGTTTCCTTAAATGCGAAGAAATGCTTCTGATAATATGTGAATTGCACCCGACGATCTTGACCATGGAATGTTGCAATGGAGGAACGTTATTTTAAAGCAAACAATCAATACTCATCTTCCATATTTATCACGTACATCTCACACGATGGGTGATACGAATATTTACTTGGTGAAAAAATAATTGCTAGGTCACGACACCGGGAGAGGATAACAAAGGAAGCGAAATAATGGTGTACGCCTCCAAGAGTTTACCATTTAATGACAGAAACAATACAGCCCACATCTGTCTACACCTCAGTGGGAGAAATGGATAAACGCAGGAACAACAAATAGTAAGGTATTTCTTATAAACGCAGAAGATGCCAAAGCTCTCGTAAAGAATAAAATAATAACTTCAGAGTTACTGAGGGAGCCAAGTTCCTCAAATTTTCATCTCAGAGAAACCCCACCAAACGTTCTTATTTTTAATCTAAAAATAATAAAGTATTCATTAGCCACCAAAACCAACCACAATAAAACCTGGCTTACGGAAGCAGACGGCACCACGTGATCCTGATTTGGGGAGTATTTTTGAGCCAATTATTTCTCAACCAAGAAGGCAATCGCCGTCTGCAAGTATTCTGTCAAGGTTTGAGAAGGATGTTTAACCAAAGCATCTGTTACCGGCGGGTCCGCGCTGTAAACAGAATCCTACGTGTGGGAAATAATCGGGCGGCTGAGCAGGAACGGGGGTGAGGGGCAGGCTCTGAGGTCCAGCTCCACCCAGCAGGAGGCACGGCTCGCTGGGTGCCCAGAACGGACTCCGGCGTTATTAAAATGTTTCCTAGACCATCTGAAACTAAACAAAGAAAAACTTTGTTTCTGCGAGACAGCCACGGATCTAGTTTTGATGGTGCGTGATTTTTTTTTTTTTTTTAATAGCTATTACCACTGTAACAGCAGCTTAGCGACTCGGCGTCTGCAGTGTGAGCAGTTTTGATAAACAGCCTCTGCGGGCCACACAACGGGGATAATGTATCCTTAAGTACCGCCAATGAGCTGCCATTCTGCACAGCCAATTACTTCTGTGCGTCTGTCACTCAAAGGAAAAATGACTGAGCCCATTAGATCAAACCTTTGTCACTGTTCCTAATGCACTCTCAGGCCTCATTAATCTCCAGGAGCGGCAACAGAGCCGCCGGTGTCTCATTGCCTCCCCCGATCAGGCCCACGTGAAGCCTCTCATCTCTCCCCCAAGTGCTCGGCGTTAATCAAGCTCTCCTTATTAGCCCGTCCTGTCACGGCGGAGAGCGCGCTCCCTCTTAAATGCTCTCATTATGACCCATCTTTAGAGCCGCCTAAGTGGAAAAAAAGAGAGAGGGAGAGAGGGAGGAAGAGGACGGGGGAGAAAGAGGAGAGGAAAAAGCAAGTCCGATCGCATTAATATTCATGACAATAATTAGTATTCTAGGTCACTGAATATTCATGCTATTAGTTTGGTTTTTTATGGGTTTGCTGGATGTCCTGATTACTGAAGTGTGGAGCAAAACAGCATGGTTGAGACTTTAGATGTCAACGGCAGTTCAATACTCAAAACACATTGAGATCCCCGCCCCCCCCCCGGAAAACCAGCCTCAACCCTCCCGACGGCTTGAATATTCTGGAACCGCTGGGGGCCGGCGGGGGCGGGGGCGAGGTTTCCTGTCACTAAGGTCTAAGCGTCAGTCCGGTTCGGATAAAAACACACCCACCGTTGCCCATAACCCAAAGACACACTTTAGGGACGAGAAGATAGCTGTCCGTCTCGGAATCAAGCGTCGCAGTCAGGAGTGACGGACAACGTCGGGACGGGCGCGAGGAGGATGGAACCCACGGACGGGCAGCAGAGCGCCCGGTGGGGACCCGGGGCATCGCGAAGGCGCGCACGTCGGGCTCACCGCGGTCATGCGGGTCATGCTGCGGTTGGGGGCACCGGTTCACTAGGTCTAACCCAGTGTGACAACCGGAAGCCCAAATAAACAAAGACGTCACGGTATCTACAAAGTTAACTCAAAAACATAATCTCTCAACCCTCTTCCTTCACCAAGAACAAGCACAGCTATCACCACGGATTTCTGATGAGCTCTGAGGAGTCACCCTGGGTCAGGTTTTGGAAAAGCACGCAGCGTCCCTCTCACAAGGATGGAGGGGGGCAGTTTTCCTACAGATGCGGGCGCCGGGGTTTACAGACAAGGTCCTCACACGGCGGAGGTGGGATTCCACTTAGTGTTTCTGACTCCAAGGTCGCTGCTGTTGGCCCTCGTGCTTTCCTGCTTCCTACTTATGTCCAAGTAGCCGTGAGGACTGATAGAACTATGTTCTGTCATATGCGGATCCAGTCCTACCAAACCCGCCAAAAACTCATGTCAGAAAATATTTCTGGACATGTGACCATCTCCTCTGGAAGCACAGGCAAAGCACAGCTGAGTGGACTCTCTAAAATGTGGCTTGGGGTGGATCCCATCAGAATGGCAATGCAGGTGCCACGCTGAAGGAATGGAAATAGCTGATGCCGCCCTGGGCATGCTAAGCACGTGACCCTGGAGGAAGGGGTAGCTGTGATGGGGAAGAGGGAATGAAACCAGATATTGATAAATATCTTCCAGATTATCCTCCTCTTCCTTTCCTTCTCCTCCTCTGCCTCTTCCTTCTTTTTGCTGGAGTAGACGCTTATGTAATTTTTTCAGAAGTCCACGGAGAGGGAAGTGTTCGATGTTCCTGCACATCATCTAAAAATATCTTTTTTCTGTCTTCACACTTGGTTGATAATAGTATGGCTCTGCATAAGCTTCTCGATTCAAAATTATTTGTCCTTGTAAAGGAACAGAGCTTCTCCTGAGAAGGCCAGGGCGCTCCCTGATCCTGGACACTCTGGGCGATGTGGGTATGTCCACAGACCTTACTCTCCCACCCAATTTGACACCTGACTCTTTGGATGCGAAGACACCAGCATTTCCTTCATCGCCTCTAGCATATTTTCTTCTGTTGTATCTTCGACTGTCAACAGGGTCTTCGGCCATGCTCTTTACAGTATTTAACCCGACTATTGAAATTTTTACTTTTGCAACCTTTTCCCCTTAATTCCCAAGAACTCTTTCTCCCCAGGTTTTTGATATAATTGTTTTTCATTTTATGATTACATTAACCAAACTCTTAAATCCTTATGACAGTAGTTGTAATTTCCTTTCAAGTTCGAGCTCCCCAGATTATGACTCTCTTTCTTCTAAGAGCAGTTGTCCTTTTGTTTATGCTGGACTTTCACACATTTTGACTGTTGGTTTCCACCAATATCTTGGTTGTCCACTCACGTGTAAAAGCAAGAGCCTGTGGGCTGTGATCAGGCTCTGCAGCCCTGGAGCAGGTGTACGGTACGGGCAGACAGGTGGGTTCAGTTCTGACCACCCGTGCAAGTTCTCGGGCAGGCTGGCACACTTCAGTTACAGCCTTCGCGGTCAGAGCTGCCTTTCCTTGCCCGTCATTTACACTTTCCTGCAACTACGCAGAAGTCTGAGCTTCCCAATCTGCACCCTTCTCTTCTAAGCATCAGCACCCACCCATCTAAGCATCAGGATACCCTCCCCAGGCACGGCGCTCACTTTTTCCCCCAGGGGTGTTGGTGGTGGGGATGCCACTGGCCAGCTCTTCTTGGACATGACCTTGGCCTCTGGTGCCCGCACCCCACTGCTGCCCACCGGAGCTTGGATCCACCCCACCTTTACTGCTGTGCTTCTGCTCTCCTCAGCTCACGAGCCCCGGAGTGAGACCCAGGCTGGATCATCGGAGCACAGGTAAGCAGGAAGTGGGGCGTTTCCTCTTCTCCTCCCCAAGCCCCTGGCAAAGCCTGATAGTAAGATCAGCACATTTCTAGCATCACGGTGTCTGAAAACGTAGTCAAGCATCCCAATAAGGCAAACCACTCCCGGATACTAGCAATAACATAAGACCCCCCCCCCCCCCCGACAAGTAATTTTCTTTCCAGTTGCCCCTTCGGTACTTATCACCAGCTTGATGGTCTTATTTGTGTTTGTCTTCTGACCCCTCTCTCTCCCCCGGGAGCGTAATGGCCTTGGAGGGAGGGCCTTTATATTGCCCCCCACCCCCAGAATCTCTGGAGCACAAGTCAGGGCTGAGCATGCAACAGACTCAACAGTGAAAGCAGGGGAGTGGGGCAGGGGGCAAAGCAACAAGCATCACATCTTTAAATTGGCTGGGAGAAACTAAAAGTCAACATTTACACACAGTTAGGCACTGTAATGTTTGAAATACGGAATGCATTATGACCTCATACTAGAAAACCAAGAGAAATACCTGGATAATTATTTCAACCAATGGAGAGTGTGGTAAGACGGCTGGATATAAGAAATACAAAAATCAGGAGCTTTCTTATTTCTCACCAATTAGATGATATGACAGACAACCCCCCCACTCCAAATATTAGCCTCACATGTCCCTCCCAAATTATAAAGTCACAGAATTGATTAACAGGACGCATACAGGATCTAAATGAAGAAAAACGTTCAACTTTACTGGGGGCTATATAAGAAGTTTGAATAAACTGAGCAAGAGTTGTGTTCTGTGATAAGAAACTCAATATAGTTAAGGTGTCAGTTCCTCCACAATTAATTCACAGATTAACAGCAACGCCAATGAGATTATTTTTAGGGGGAAAGAGAAGGTTTCAAGTTATTCTGAAGTTTATTGGAAAAAATAAGTGGGTGGCAATAACCAGGAAAAGCTGTAAAAGAATAATATGACACTATGTTATAGTTATATTACCAGATGTAAATTGAGCCATGAATCCAGGACAATGCAGTAAATCCACAGAAGGCAAGACAGTGCAGAGAAAGCAAGTCAATGGGATAAATACTCAAGGCCAGAAACACAGCTATTTTGACTAAATGAGTTGGTTGTACAATAAAAGTGACAGAGTCAACAGGAAAAGGAAAAGATTCAACAAAGAGAGAAGGGACAATTAGATGCATCTGAATAAGAAACTGAACTAGATGTCCTATTACGTATAACAGATTCAAACAAATTAAAGGTGGATTCGAAGTTAAATACTGAAAAAGGGGAAAAAGGGAGTTCCCATCGTGGCTCAGTGATTAACAAATACGACTAGCATCCTTGAGGACAAATGTTCAATCCTTGGCCTTGCTCAGTGGGTTAAGGATCCGGTGTTCCTGTGGCTGTGGTGTAGGCTGGCAGGTGCAGCTCCGACTGGACTTCTAGCCTGAGAACTTCCATATGCTGAGGGTGCGGCCCTAAAAAGACCAAAAAAAAAAAAAAAAAAAAAAAGGCAAAAAATAAAAAAGGGGGAAAGGAAAAATAAAATTCTACAACTCACAAATACACATATGTGAATTATGATCTTATTTCAGAATCATCAAAGCTTTTCTCAATAGACACTATAAAAGTACAAGTCTTATGATTTGATTATATGCCACAGAGGAGGAACCTCTAAGTGTAAATAAGACCATGAAATTTAAAAAGCAAACAGTAAACTGGGGAAATAGCTGCCAAATATATTACAAAGTGTTAAAATCCTTAATATACAAAGAGTTCTCACATATCAGTAAGAAAAAGACAAGCCAAAAAAAAAAAAATGGAAGAAAGAAAGGAAAAGAGTTCCCATTGTGGCGTAGCACAAAAGAATCCAACTAGGAACCATGAGGTTGTGGGTTCGATCCCTGGCCTTGCTCAGTGGGTTAAGGATCCAATGTTGCCATGAGCTGTGGTGTAGGTCACAGATGTGGCTCAGATCTGCCGTTGCTGTGGCTGTGGTGTAGGTCGGCAGCTGTAGCTTCGATTCAGCCCCTAGCCTGGGAACCTCCATATGCCGCAGGTGTGGCCCTAAAAAAGAAAAAAGAAAGAGAAAGCCAAACACCTATGCAACAGTGGGCAAAGGACACATCTAAACAATTACTACATAAGAAATGCACAGTACCAATCAACATATGAGACGTTCAATCTCACTACCAACGGAAGAAATCCAAACGAAGTGTGAGACACTTGTATTGTTTATCAGATCAGCATAGATTCTAAAAATATGTAGAGCTGAAACGGGCACTCACTTTATGGAGATGAAAGTATTTTACAGAAAACCCTTCTAGAAATGAATTTGGAAATATGTACCAAGAATCTTATAAATATAAATGTTTATAGGTATTGATTGAGTCAATTCACCAGCGGACTTTTATTCTAAGACATTAATCAGTTACACACAAGGATTTAGGTACAAGCATGTGTCAGGTGTATGTAAATGAAAAAGATTCTAGAAGGTCAGGCACAAAACACTGATCTGATTAAATAACACCGAGAGAGAAAATGAATAAAGAAAACAGCAGAGTTCCCGTTATGGCGCAGTGGAACCGAATCCGACTAGGAACCATGAGGTTGCAGGTTCGATCCCTGGCCTCGCTCAGTGGGTTCAGGATCTGGTGTTGCCGTGATCTGTGGTGTAGGTCGCAGACATGGCTCGGATCCTGCGTTGCTGTGGCTGTGGCATAGGCCTGAGGCTACAGCTCCGATTCGACCCCTAGCCTGGGAATCTCCATATGCCATGAGTGCGGCCCTAAAAAGGAAAAACAGCAACAACAACAAAACAGCATAAAAAGAAGCAAACATGCCCAGAGTGAATCCAAAGCTCTAAAATAAAATGGCAGAGGTCAAATGGGTTGCGAGTGGAAGAGGAGTGGGTTCAGTTTTCCGGCAAATAGCTCTAAAATAACTCATTCCTATTTTTAATTGAAAGTCCATCACCTAAAAGCAGCATCGATTTACTTGGATTTTAATTGGCTGCGTTAGAATCCCTCATACAAGGGAGCTCTAGGAACAGTGAGGTGGACGTCACCCTTGCTGGACACCCGCCGATGACATCGCCGCAGGCTCAGCCCAGGGCGCCACGTCCTGGGGCACCAGGGCTTCCACGGGGCACCCTCTTCCCCCAAAGGGGTGCCGTGCTCCTGCGGACGTCAGATTCCCACTTCCAAGTTCCTGCTTGGGATCCGAAGAAGACGACCATTGACCAGGCTCCCCAAGTGGGGATTTGCCCGGCTTGGGGTGGGGATATGCCCGGCTTGCCATGACACACGGAGGGTGGGACCACGGAGAAGGGACGTCACTGCGCCCCACACCCTCCCATTCACCTGAGAGTAAGAGTCGTAACGAGAAAGCACATGGCCTCTGAAAACTCAATCCTTGCGCCAAGGCGTATGACATAACCACTCCGGGGACATGATGAGGTTTCTATGGCAATTCTGTATTTGCTATTTGTCATCAAACATTCCATTTCCTTTAGGCCAGGAAGTGGCAGTCTAGCCCCCGAGGGGACAGATCTCAGGATGAAGCTGAGACTCCCACTCTTACATCGCGGACACGTCTTCAATCCATTAGGATTCTTCCCTCATCCCGGGCCCCTGGCAAGCTCCCAGCCCCTCCTCTCACCCCACCCAGGCGTCCCCTAAGCCCTGGGGCAGAGCTGAGCACGCCTCCCCGGGCCTCCACGCCCCCGAAGGTGCCCAACTCTGAGCTGCTGTGCTGTGCCCAGCTCCCCGAAGGTGGACACTAGGACGTATCCTTCTGTGTCCCCAAAGCTGAGGCCCGCGGCCGGCACACATTAGAACCCTCACGTGTTTGCTGACTTGAATAAATAACATGGACAGATGTGACGTGATGACAGAAGAGGAAGCAGAAAGCTAGTCGGCTGTAAGGTATAACCAACTGCCTGGCATCGAAGTTCTCCATATCCACGGACTATGCACAATTCCTGGCCCAGCACATGTGCTCAGTAAACACTTTTTTGAATAAATAAAGTCATGAAGACATTAGCTTTTTATTTACTATGGAAACATTTTTTTTTTTTCTTGGGCACTTTTCTTTCTTCTCATCCCACAGAATCACACATCACCCCGAAAAGGAAAATTCGAGCATCTCTTAGAAAAAAGGTCAGCAGGTCCTGAGACCACATAAAGTAACCTTATCCCCTTTCTGGAATGAACTAACGTCTGTTATCAGAAGGCCTCGTTATATTTTGCTGAGTAACAACAGCTGACATTTGTTCTGTGCTTTGTGAGTTTCTCCAGTACTTTCACGTGATCTCACCTGTCACTACATCTCTGCCACCTAGACAGGCCGGGCAAGGTCGGCCTCATATGCTGGTCAACTGTGGTCCAGTTACCTGCCCAACACCACGCCAGCCTGGGCAGAAGAATCCAGGCTGGTGGGCCCCAAATTCTGTGTCCTTTCTATTACCCTGCTTTTGCCAACCAGTGTCGTTCGTGTCGTGCAACTGTGCAGTCAGCATCATTCTCTTAAAAAGCATTTAAACTTTCAGAAAGGGGGAAATGCTGCATCTTTAAGAAGCAGAGGCATATGCTAGAAATGACTGCAGGACAGACACTTATTGTGAGACGATCAGATGCAGGTTGGAAAGAAGAAAGGCAACAACCGTGCCATTTGTGGGAGGAGTTTGGGTTGGTTGCTGGGAGGGCTCAGTGGTCTGTCCCACCTCCTCCCTGAGGATCGATCGTGGGAAAGGCAAAGCCAGAGCACAAGCTGCCTGGGCTCTTCACCCACATGAACCACCGCACTCTGAACGAGCTGCACTGCGCACCGACGGCTGGACTTTCTCAACACATCTGTGTTGAGAAGACACTGATTTTCTCTGATCCTGGATGAAAACCAAACTCTCCTTTAAAGGAGAATCAAGAAAACCAGGGTGCGTTCAAGAATGACATGACAGTTACAGCATGAAACCAGGGGAACGTGAATTTTATGCAGGTCCAGGGGTTTCCTTGACATCTTACTCCACGTGGCTTTTCCTTTTTTCTACACAAAGTCATTGCACGGTACGTGATGCCAACCCTCGACACTTTAGCAATTAATTCATGTTATTTAGAAGGCCCTTAAACCTGCATCATGTTTCAAACTCAACTTCCAACTGCCCAGCCCTGGGAGAGCCTGGTGCTTTGCATAGCGGTGCCCTAAAGCGCCAGGGTCTGCTTGTTGGCGGTCACGAAACCCGTAGGGGAAAGAGATGAGTCTTGTAAACCTGGGCCTGCAAGGCAATGGTTCAAGGGCCCACTTCGTCCAGAAAGCGCGGCGCTGTCCTTGAGCCGGTACCGCCCCTCACCGCTGCGGGGCTTGACTGGCTCCGCGTGTCGGCTGTCAGCTTACCTGAATTTGGTGAGACGTGCAAGCTACTCATGTCCTTGGACAGGCCGTTGGTTTTGGGGCTGGAGACGGGCGCGCAGGCGGACGTGGCTCGGGGGGGCCTCTTGCCTGGGACTTTCACAGTGGTTCTCAGAAGATCGATCTCTTTGCCGTGGACGTTCTGCATGTAATCCTGTTCAAAATGTCAAACACCCAGGAGCGGTTACAAGGAAACTCTTTTACAATCGAGGACACGACGTGCCATCAGACATCGTCAGTTCTAACCCTCTGACCCTTCCCGGGTGGCAGGTGCTTTAAAAATAGGGGGTTTGGATCTGTCTCATATGGTGACAGCATCATGACAGTGCCATCAGCTCTGCCCCTCTGTCCTGAACTAACCCAGGCCCTGGGAATACTGGAGACACCAAGACGCTTCCATCCGGAGCATCAGAAACCGGCTGGAGGAAATAAGTACGCACACGAAAGGCTATTTTGTGAGCAACTGCTTCTCCGATGGGACGTTAGGAACTTGGGCTCTTCCCGCAAGTTTCAGGTCCAACTCCAGGGAGTGGGAACTATTCTGTAATAAGTTTTTTGTCTCCGACGGCAATACCAAGAAACATCTAGATAAGACTGAAGGTGTCCGGTGGGAACCCAGGTGAATGCCCGAAGGAAGAGGTCAAGCATTTTGTTCAGGACCAAGGTGGTGTCAGAGGGGCCGGGGGGGGGGGGGGGGGGGTGAGAAGACACGGATATAGAAGGATGGAGATTAAAAAGAAAGGACACTGTTTGTACTCAAGCACCGTTTCTCCGGGTGAGTCACGATACTCAGAGAAAGAACCTTGACGTTCTCTATGCTCTGGAGGTGAATGACTGGCAGTTATCGTGGCACCAAAGGGAAGCCTGGGTACACAGTGGCTTCTTTGTGTCAATCGATATGGAGGAAAGCCACACTGAAGAAGTGGCTGGTGAGCGGGGAAAGAGGAGAAGGTAGCTGGGAATCCGGGGAGGGGCCTCCTGTGGCCGAAAAGGAGTTATTGACCCTTTCATGCATTTGAGGGCAGGAAGCCCCCTTGAATCTGCGGGCACATCATTAAGTCAACACTGCACATCAAGAAAGGAGATGTTCCATCTGGATCACTCTTGGGTTAATCACACTGCAAGTGTTTTAAGCCCAACCAGGAAATGAAATGAACAGAGTCCCTCCTTGGCAGCAGCTTGGTGGAGTCCTCTGAGGATGTAAAAGGAAAAAGCCAATAAATTTGTATTTAGTATAAGCAATAGAGTCCAGTCATCTAATTTCAGAAGAACCGCCAAAGCAACCAATGTGCAGGTTGCAAGGGACCCAGGGAGGCTGGAAAACTGGGCTGTTTCCTTATAAGTGCCAATTGACAGAGTTAACAGATAATCGAGAGAGAACCAGATAAAGGTCTAGAAGCAAAGTGCGTGGGTCAGAGGTCCCAGGCTGTGGGACGCGGAAAGCCGGTCAGGGTGGATGACAAAAGCTTCGGTGGGCACAGAATGATGGAGGTGTGGAGAAAAGGGAACCCTCCTACACTACCGGTGGGAATGTAAGCTGGTGTGATCATTATGGAGAACAGTACGGAGGTTCCTCAAAAAACAATTAAATTTAGAACTAACTACCGTATGATCTAGAAATCCCCCTCCCAGGCATATATCCAGAGGAAACTGTAATTCGAAAAGATACAGGCACCTCAGTGTTCACTAGAGCACTAGTCACAATAGCCAAGACATGGAAGCGGCCTAAATGTCCAGCAGCAGGGGAATGGGTAAAGACGATGTGGTACGTCTATATGATGGAATACTACTCAGCCACAAAAAAGAATGGAGCCATACCATTTGCAGTAACACGGATGGACCTGGAAATTATCACCCCAAGTGAAGGAAGGCAGACAGAGAAAGACAAACATCATGTGACGTCACTCGTAAGTGGAATCTAATAAATAATGATACAAAAGAACTTATTCACAAAACAGAAACTGGCTTAAAGATTTCAAAACCAAACCTGTGGTTACCAAAGGGAAAACGCTGGGGAGAAGGGATAAATTGGGAGGCTGGGACTGACATACACGCACTATTATATAAGGACTCAAGGACCTACTGTATGGCACAGGGAAATCTACTCAATACTCTGTGTGACCAAAATGGGAAAAGAATCTGAGAAGGAATGATATGTATAACGGATTCACCTGAAATTAACACAACGTGGTAAGCCAACTATACTCCAATAAAATTTAATAAGTAAATAAAAAGAGAAGAAAAAAAAAAAAAAGAACCAGAGGAAGCACCTGCCTGGGCACGTCAGTCTGGGAACAAAGGCGCTGATGCCCCTGGACTCACCCAGCTGTGCATTTAATCTCCCAGGGTGGCTCAGGGAGGGACATCTGCCGGGCAGGCTGGCTGGCGTCCCCTTGGCCCGGCTGTCTTGGAGGAGAGGCGTCATCATGGGTTTGGGAAAAGGGTGCGCCGTCTTCAGCTGCGAACAGACTGAAGACTCCACTTGAATAAAGATTCTTGGACCGCCCCCCTCCGGCACATATAATCCATTATGGAAAAAAAACTGGTTTTGAAAGGATAACCAAGGATGGAAAGAAAGTTATTATCATTAAATGAGGCTGAAGCAGAAGGCAGACTGGAGGAAATGAAGGAAGTCTCACGACCAAGGTCATCACGAGGATGGGGGACAAAAAGCACAGGGAAGAAGGAAGTGACCTCTGCTTAGCGCAGGACCAAAGGTCGGGATCATCATAGAAAAGGATTGTTCTTAAGCAATGAATCTACTTCCCTTAATATGGACCGAAAATACATCAACTCAAGTTTCAAAACCAAAGTTTATGCTTGTAAATAATGAATTCCTTCTTGCATAGTTACTCCTTTAAAATTATCAACTTGCTGTAACTTTCTTCTTTAATGCCAATTCTTAACAAATTAAAATACAATAACAGGAGTGTAATTGAGCATTTATGGCTTATGGGCTCTAAAATGAGGCTAATCAGAGAGTGACGGAGCCCTCAGCATGGTCTCTTTGTTAATAGGCATGTTTTAACATACAATAACCAGGATATTTTATTTAAAATTATTATAGAAATGTACCAAGTGTCGGCTCTCTGGATCTGACTGAACACGGCAACGGAATACATTTATCTTCAGCTCAGCATGGGCCAGGGATCTGTTTTCCTGCCCGAGTTAGGCTTTGAAAGTTCAGAGGAACTAGACTTTTTTTTTTTAACGTCAGAATATAAACCTGGCAATTCTTGTATTTCGAGCCACTAAAAAATTAAAAAAAAAAAAACCTTTACAAAATACATTTCCTAATACAAAACTGCCTTACAGCCTGGTGCTTTAGGAACAGGTGGCTAGAGGAGACCCAAGAGTCTGGAGGCTTCTAGCTTCTCCCCAGAGAATCCACACGGAGTCTTCTGTTTTTAAACGACCTCATCATTTTCATCTCTCCCCAGCTTGGCACTTGAGGAATTAAAGCTATACCACCGCTAAACACCCTTTCCTCCTCAGAAGCAGACTCGTGCGGCCTGATGGTCTGAGGTAGGGACCTCGCTGGGTGAAATAAAGCCAGCGGCACGCTTGATTTTGATATGCAAATGTGACAGAAACTACCCTTCTCCGTGTTCCTGGTAGAAAATGCTGATGGAGGATAAAAGGGGAAAAAACCCTTTAACAAGGCATGAGGGTAATTCAAAGCCAAGTACTTTTAAACAGCACTTAACAAGTCCCGGGGGCCCACTCAAGAGCCAGGCCCCCCAGAGGTACTATCTCCGGCCCCTCAACAGCTTGAAAAAGTAGTAATTGCAAACCTATTTGCATTTTCCTCCTCAAGTTGTCCGTGTTCATCGCGTGGATTATTTTTTCCGAGCAGGCTCCAGAGGAGAGGGACCGTCCCCAAACGCGTGGCTATGGCTCCGTCACCGCGCACTGCGTCCCCCTCCCCACCCCGTTCCTGCACCTTTGCTATCCCTTGTTTTTTACATTTTCCTCCTAATTATGTTGCATCTATTGCCGTACACTTAATTAGCTGCATTAATGTGATTTCTTTTCACATAGTCAAGCAATTAAGAGCTATGATTGAGTTTCATTCAATTAGCCTCAACAAACATGCTAATTGATGTCCCAGATGCAAATGAGGTGCACTGAGAAGAAGCTGCTAGCAATTGAGAGCCGTGGCAGAGACCCACAGCTTTCAGCTTGCTGACAGAAGCACAGCTCGCCCTGGCTCCCAGCGTCCACGGGACTGCCTTTGGAGAGGGCTGGGGTCCTCAGCGCCTTGGTGGGTTACCAGATCCCCCACCCCCATAGGAGACTTCATGGATTCGATGCTGCAATAAGGTCATCCTGAAGTCTCACGGTCACTTGTCTCTAAGACCGGGAGCTCCAGCAAGAAGAGGGCATGAAGTCATCCAAGTACAGCACGAGGAGTTCCCTGGTGGCCTCGTGGTTAAGGATTCGTAGTTGTCACCGCTGTGACTTGGTCACTACGGTATGGTGGGTTTGATCCCTGGCCTGGGAACTTCCACATGCAGTGGGCGTGGCCATAAACATTTTTTAAAATAAAAAAAATTTTTTTTTTTTTAAACTGCAGAAGTTCTCCCCAAACGGCCAACAAAACGGTAAGTGGGTCTTCGTCGCGGCCACCCCAGAGCCCTCTGTGTGCGTGACGGCCTACAGTTCTCCGTAAATGGGGAGTTCATCTTAGTCAGCTCTGGGGCATTTGGCACTTGAAGTTAAGCTCAAAATACAGCAATCCATCAACAGTCCCTAAAAATACTCTTACACTATTGATTCTCCCTGCTTTCCATCCCGTTGTTACCTTTGGCTGTCTGGTGAAAGATGGTTTGCTTCGTGGGTTCGCAGGGTACCAAAAGCAGTAACAAGCTCTGAAAGCGAAACCCAAATGCATCACCGATGTGATTGGCGTCTCAAAAGGAGATCTTCAGGAGAAAACACCGTTTTGAAACTCGCCAAATAGAGATAATGCAAAATCAACATCACTCCAACTGTCTACATATGCTTTTCAAAGGTTTTCAAGACTCCTCATTTCCATCATTAAATGAAGGGAAAAAATTATAGAAATCTTGGTCCCAATCAGGTCTTCTCTCCCTGTGCATAAATGTTGAGAAATGTACCTGCGGCCATCACTGTGGGATATTTCTGCCCGGGTGAGGTAACCGTGAGGACACACTGCTGTTTGCTTCGTTTTTTTTTTATTTTATTTTTTGGCCAGGGTTGTTCTAGTGGGGTGTTTGCTGTGGCCCAGACTAGTTTAGCAATCCTCAAAGCGGGGTCGTCTACACCCTATCAGGCGGCTCCCAAGTTCAATGTTTTTTTCGAAACGGTTCCAAGACATCGTTTGCTTTTGCACGGTGTTGAAACTTGCGTGGAACGGGGCCAGGTGCTGAGAGCAGTAAACACGGCTGGGTCCTCGGCAGCAGCGCCACCCTGGACCGACCATCATCGCCACGCTCTCTACGCACAAAAAACAGTTCTGCTCAAGGATGTTTTTAATAAACAAACAGCAAAAAAAAAAGCTACTAGTTTTTATTTTTTGCTTTTTAGGGCCGCACCAGAGGCATATGGAGGTTCCCAGGCTAGGGGTCCAATCAGAGCTATAACAGCCGGCCACAGCCACAGCCACAGCAACGGGGGATCCGAGCCACGTCTGCCACCTACACCACAGCTCATGGCAACGCTGGATCCTTAACCACTGAGCAAGGCCAGGGATGGAACCTGCAACCTCATGGTTCCTAATCAGATTAGTTTCCGCTGTGCCACGAAGGGAACTCCAAAACAGCTACTAGTTTTTAAATATTCCAACCGCTAAGCTCTGTGACTTCCTGGGTGTCGCCATGGTGAGTATACAGAAGCATTTCTGCTGCAGACTGAAGGCTGATGCAGACAAGCTCTGGCCCACGTGTTTCGTTCCCAGGCTGAACACGCCACTCGTTTGCTGGGCAAACTCTTTTCCTTGAAAGAGGGACGATGCCACACATTAACTACGGTGGTTAGGTCTTGGGTATTTGGCAGGTATTTTCTTGAAAACAAAGTAAATACTGCAAGGAAAACAACTGACAGCACTCGTGGCCAATGACAGAATCTGAGCTTTCCAGGGACAAGCAGAATTTTGAACACCTGTATTTCTGACAATGAGCTTGACACCTTCCCCAGACCTGGAGACTTTATGACAACATGGGTGGTGGCGGTAGTGAACGGGACTGGGGGTACCACCTGATGAAAAGTGTCCCCATCTGGAAATCTGCATATCCCAGTTAAACAATCTTTTTGAAATGCTGATGCATGGTGTCACATGCGTGGATAAAAGATGATTCAAAGAGCAAGACAGCTCACTGGATCTTAATGTTGCAAAGAAGTAAAAATCCACTGAAGCCCCAAGCCCTAAGAAACGGCCACATGTCGAGTTTGGGTGCAGCACCCAAGAACACCCACAGGGATCTGAAATGGCTACTAAAATACCCCTCCCTCGTCCAACCAAATATTTCTATATTTACCATTAAGCCATAAAAAAAGACCAAAATAATGCCCTTTGCAGCAAAACGGATGCAACTAGAGATTCTCATACTAAGTCAGTCAGAAAGGGAGAGACAAATACCATATGATATCACTTATACGTGGAATCTAAAATATGGCACAAATGAACCATCTGCAAAACAGAAACAGACTCAGGACACAGAGGACAGACTTGCATTTGCCAAGGGGCAGGCAGGAAGGAGTGGGATGGTTGGGGAGTTTGGGGCTGGTAGATGCAAACTACTGCATTTAGAACGGATAAGCCATGAGGTCCTGCTGTACAGCACAGGGAGCTCTACCCAGTCTCTTGGGATAGAACACGATGGAAGATAATATAAGAAAGGGAGTGTGTGTGTGTGTATGACTGGGTCACTCCGCTGTACAGCACAGACTGACACAACACTAAATCAATTACACTCTAATAAAAATAAAATTAAAAAAATAAGTAAACACATATCTCTATGACAGTTTCTTCACATACTTTAACCAAAACAATATTTCACAATAGGCTGAAGGCAGAAACAGACGTGACACTCTGGCTCTCCAGTCTGACATTAAAGACTTTTGAAAAAAAAGAAAAACTGCTACTCTGCTCACCATTTCCTTTGGTATTGGAAAATACATTTTTCATAAAAGTGTAAATTATGTAATATTATTTTATTACAAACTTTTTGGCCAAGGCATGCAGTAGCTTGATACGGGATCTCGGCTCCCAGACCAGGGGCTGAATCTGAGCCATAGTGGTGGACAGGCCAAATCCTTAGGCACTAGACCACCAGGGAACTCCCTATTTTATTCAAAGCTCTAATGCGATACTCTGTTTAACCCACTATGCAAAATATTGCCATTGCAGTATGCAGTCAGGATAAAAATTATTGAGATAGTTTACCTTCTTTTTTGTTCAGACTCCTCACAATCTGGTATTTACGTGAGGTTAACAGAACAACTCAATTCAAATGCTGAATTTTTATCTGCATACTGGATTTATATTTTTAATGCATTACACAAAGACTGACTTTTTCTGTTTCATTTTTTTTTTTTTTTTGGTCTTTTGTCTTTTTAGGGCTGCACCCGTGGCATGTGGAGGTTCCCAGGCTAGGGGTCTAATCGGAGCTGTAACCACTGGCCTAAACCGCAGCCACAGCAATGCCAGATCTGAGCCGCGTCTGGGACCTACACCACAGCTCATGGCAACGCTGGATCCTTAACCCACTGAGCGAGGCAGGGATCGAACCCGCAACCTCATGGTTCTTAGTCGGATTCGTTCCCCCTGTGCCCCAACGGGAACTCCTCTGTTTTAATTTTGAACATGATAAACATTAATAGATATAATCCACAGAAACAAAAGCTCTTTCAGGTTCCTCAACTTTTAAGAAGGCAAAGGGGCTCTAAGGACCAAAAATCTGAGAACCGCCAGTCTAGCTCGATGCTCACAAATCAGCCAAGGGTTCTGCGTGTGTGACTTTACACGCACACAGCTTGGGTAAGAGCCGCAGAGCCGGGCTGGAGCAGCTATGAGACACGGTGTGCAGATCCGTCTGTCTCCTGGAGGAAGGGGACACCTCAGCTTCCCTCCGGACACTACGCTTCACCAACGCCAGGTTCAAGAGCAGCAGTAGTTGATATCAATTCTCTTTTTAAGAACCCTTTCTTCTGGGCTCAAAAAGAGCGTGTCAGAGAAGTCCCTGTTAGCTGCACTGCTGCTGCCAAACTCCATTTAATACCATTTTCAAAGGAAACTAATCTAATAAAGGGCTAATCTATAAAGAGCTGCATAATAAATATCACCCCTTCAAAGAGACCAAGCAAACACTCAGGTCCAATACACATGAATAATAAACAACAGCCTCGTATACGGTCAAGTGCATGGAGGAAAGCGACACCCTAAAAATATTATGAAAAACCTCCTGCCCGCTGCCTTTCGGATCATCCAACGCCTTCTGGCCAAAGACTCACAATAACGTCAAGGTAGGAGGAAGCTTCAGAGAAGCAATTTTACGTCCCAAGACAGCCAACGGGATTCCAGCATTTTGCTTCTGGAGCCGCTTCGGAAGGGCCCCTTGACCAACGCGTGTCAACGTGGCCTGGAGCCACCACAGGAAGGCTGCACCTGGCTGGCAAGTCGGACGTCTAATGGCCACTAGTCAAAGACAACACTTAGGACAAACGCTTTGCTGTTACTAAGACACACGGTAACGGAGCGGGTTGGTGAAGCACCCTGACGGCACGCCTCACGGACAACGGGGAGCTCGGCCCTACGCAACCGGTCACGTGCTACAACAGCTAGTGTCCAACCCGAGTGGGCTCAAGTCCAACATCAGCCCAGGGGGACAGGTTATTATAACATAAATCAAAATAGCAGAACATTCCAAATTGAATTATGAATATACCTTCTGCTCCTTGATTGTATCTGTCTTGATTGACCTGGTATATTGAGCCTTACACTGCAAGAAAGATTTTTCTCATTTTAGGTTAAATTGAATATTACCCCGTTGTAACCCATGCGTGCTCAAACCCAGCCTGCACAAAATGAATGTGTCGGAAAGGGACACACGGCTTCCCGTCTTCCAGGGCAAGCGTGAGGGAAAGAAAGTTCACCGCGATGAACTTCCGGGGGCCGGCATCTTCCTTGGCTCTATGACTGTTTTAATAATTACATGCGGCTTGAAACAACTGGACCGGTGTTTAGATCTTGGAAATTCTTAGGTATGTAGGAACGTTCACCAGACGGATTATCAGATCTCTCTGAAGCTCTTTAAAACTTCAGTTGTCATGGGATGAATTTGCTAGAATATGAAGCGCTTTAAGAAACAGATTTTTAAGAGCACACACATTGTGCTCTGAGGACACTAATGACTGCAGGACACTAATGACTGCTAAGCCTTTTCAATCCCTTTTTTTTCCTTTTTAGGGCCGGACCCGCAGCATATGAAAGTCCCCAGGCTAGGGGGTCGAATCGGAGCCGCAGCTGCCTGCCTACACCACAGCCACAGCAACGCGGGATCCGAACCACACCTGTGACCTACTCCGCAGTGTGGCAACGCCAGATCCTTAACCCACTGAGCCAGGCCAGGGATTGAACCCGCAACCTCACAGACGCTAGTTGGGTTACCCCTCTGAGCCACAGTGGGAATTCCTAAGACTTGACTTCTACCTCCTACGCAAGGTAGATCAGAAAAACTCCCACTTCGGTTTTGGCCCATCACACAATTTGAATACTCCTCTAATTTCAAAACATTGATTAGGCCTATTTGGAAGTCTCACTGCTTTTTTATTTTCCCCGATACATTGCTTTTTCAGAAGAGATTCTGCTGCCCTGATGCTGTTTACCGCCTGCCTAATATCACGATTCCTTTCAAGTGAACAGCAGTCGGTCCACTGATGACCACGGTTTTCTGGTTTCCTAAACTAAGGCGTCGTGCTACCTACTCATCTTGGGTCCCCATTTCCGCATCTTTACTTTTTATTTATTTACTTTTTTGTCTTTTTAGGGCCTTGCCTGCGGCATACGGAGGTTCCCAGGCTAAGGGTCCAATCAGAGCCACAGCTGCCGGCCTATACCACAGCCACAGCAACTCCAGATCTGAGCTGCGTCTGCGACCTACACCACAGCTCACGGCAACGCCAGATCCTTAACTCACTGAGCGAGGCCAGGGATCGAACCCGTGTCCTCATGGATGCTAGTCGGGTTCGTTACCCGCTGAGCCACAACACGAATGCCACCCATTTCCATGTCTTTTGAAAAAAGGGGGTCGTAACAGTTCTTGCCTCATGGGGCTGTTGTCACGATTAACTGAGATAATGCAAGAAGCGCTTGAAAGAATGCTCCAGCCCTTAATAAATGTTATCAGCTCTTGCTGCTCTCGTCCAATAAAAGCACTGAAATATCTGCTCTCTCATTTTGATGTGGGCATGTCCTGAGGTAAGCATGCTGTCCCCACGTGAGGTGGCCATTCCAACACGCTAACCCATGGGGGCCACCAGCAAAGCTATTTTTCACTTCTCAGCACAGGGGGACAAATTTTGTCCTCTGCAGACGCATGGCAGCTTCTACTTTTTCTTCTTCTTTTTCTCCCCTCCCCTTTCTCCTCCTTCTTTTTCTCCCCTCCCCCTCCTCCCTCTTCTTTTCTCTCTTTTTCCTTCTTCTTTGGGGTGGGGTGGGGGAGGCATGTACAGGGGAGTCAGACATTTTTATGGCCACACGCTGTCTGGAAAAGATGCAAAACAAAACTGCTAACATGCAAGGGAGGAAGAAGGGAGAAAAACAAAAGGCCCCCTTCCCTTTGCTTATTGAGTTCAAAGGCATAACATCCAGCACCCTGCAGCAAATGCGAAGCTACACTAATTTTAAAGCCATAAAACGCTATCAAGTGCCCTGCGGGGCAGGACTACACTGAAGCTCGTGGCACCTAAATAAGATACGGTTCATTTACTTCGCAGCTTAGCCTAATGTAATCACGCGCGGGTTTTTAGCCTCGAGTTGTAACAGGCAAATAGCCGATGAGGCCACGGCGGCACTCCCAGCCATCGCGGGGCCGCCTCTAGATTGCTGTTGATTAGAAAATTTTTCAGTTTTGACAAGCACTTAATGAACATAAATCGCACCTTGATTGGTTTCCGTTTGGGGTCACGGGCACACCTGAGAAGCCAGCCTGTCTCCGCCTCCACCTCTTGCTACCTCCCAAGACCGCGGCCGTGAGCCGGCACCCGCGTTACAGCTGGAGAAGGACATGTTTCCAAAGCCTAGTAATGAAATTCCATCCCTGGGCCCAAAGGAAATCTCCGCACCGGCCCCCACGTCCATCCTCTCTCATCGAGAGTTCTCGGGAGCGACTTACTGGCCGTGAAGACGGCGGACGCTTATGAGTGATTCACCTTTTCACAAGAATTTCTGGCCACAATCAGTACTATTAAAAAAGCCCAAAGTGGAAAACAAAACGATAGGAATTGGGTTTAAAGGATCAAACAGCGTGACGTACCCTGATAAGACAACGTCCCAGGACTCCACTGGAAGCTTAAAGATTCAAATCCACGAGCTACATGGTTAAACCGGTGCATTTACAGCTCACGTATACGCCCCCCCCTTTTTTTTCTCTAAAGAAAAGCAAGAAGGCAGAATAATTTTCAACATAGGAAAAAAAAAATTAGGTAGGATCCAGGCTCGCTGGTGGTTTAATTTTCCTAGCGACACGAAGACTGTATCTGTCTGGTCTCATCCTGTGTACGGTCACTCTGGGTTATCAACATCAAGATAACTAACTGCACCCCGGCAAGCAGGCATTTTGGCCATTTTATTTGCCAAGCTGAACACTTTCAAACCCTGAGGACCATATAAAATAAACAAGGAATCCCTTAGGGCAGAAATAAGACTTTGATAAAGAACCGAACACTTTTGCATATGGGTGGGGAATTAGGTATGAGTTTTTTAGGAGTCGTTTCTTCCTAACAAAAGTGGTAGGAATTCCCTGAAAATATTTATACGACTGTGGCTGTATCATCCATGGGTTTGAAAGCATGGACAAATGGAAGAAATAACTTATCATACCTGAAACTGGCTGGGTGAATATCAGAAATATCTCCCAGGTCATCTAAAGAACAGAGAGCCCAGGTGGGCAGGGCGGGGCAGGTGTTTTCAAACCACGTGGGTCCCAGACCACCAATCAGGCTGTTACATCTCCCTGACCCACCGGGTTCATGAGTGGGCCCAGCGAATTTCTCTGTGGTATCTCTCAGCCAAGGCCATCGCTAACATTGGACATTTCTGTCATTCTTTCTATTTTTTTTTTTGGCCTCGCTCAGACCAGGGATAGAACCCGTGCTACGGCAGCTACCCAAGCTGCTGCAGTGACAACGCTGACTCCTTAACCTGCTGTGCCACCAGGGAACTCCCCACTGGGCATCTTTAAAGTCAGCATTCTCAACAGTTCTCCACGTTGTAGTTTTCACATTCAAACCTCAAGCTCCAAAGAGGTGTCCGGACACCTATGTCCACAGCAGGATTAGTCACAACAGCTGAGCGGAGGAAGCAACCCAAACGCCCGCCTGCAAATGCATGGATACAGAGAATGCGGTTCACATCTGGAGAGACTGGTTCTCAGACCCCCACGGACACCACAGTCCACCGCTGCTCAGTCCCTCACGTGGAAGGGCACAGTATTGGCACAGAACCTGCGCGCACGTCCTGCATACTGTCGATCATCTCCAGATCCCTTCCACTCCCTGATACAATGTAAATGCTGTAGACACAGCTGCTGGTATGGGGCAGATTCAAGCTGTGCTTTTTACAATTCTCTGGAGTTTTTCTCCCTGAATACTTTCAATCTGCAGTTGGTTGAATCCATGGACTGCACACATACAATGGAATATTACCCAGTCTTAAAAAGGAAGGGAGTACTGGGAGCTCCCGCTGTAGTGCAGTGGAAACAAGTCCGACTAATAACACCGTGTGGTTGTGGGTTTGATCCCTGGCCTTGCTCAGTAGGTTAAGGATCCAGAGTTGCCGTGAGCTGTGGTGTAGGTCACAGATGCGGCTCAGATCTGGTGTTGGTGTTGTTGTGGCTGTGGCGTAGGCCAGCGGCTGTAGCTCCGATTAGACCCCTAGCCCGGGAACCTCCATATGCCGTGAGTGCAGCCCTAAGAAGTCAAAAAAAAAAAAAAAGGTGGTAAATTTTATGTTATGTGTATTTCACTAAATAAAAAACAAAGCCCTCCAACTCTTGTCCAGCCTTGGGGATCTTTTCTTCGTTGTGCAGAAACAGAGGCCGGACGTGACGGAGACGTATTTCTGGGGCTTAAAAGCACCCCGTGGCGCCTGCTCTGCTACGGCTTCAGAACCGCGGCCTTGGAGACGCGGGCCGGGCCGGGTGTACGGGTAACCGCCATGCTCACTCTCTCGACCCCTCAACCAAACAGCGCTCAGTGTGAGGAAAACAGTGGCAGCGGGACCCAAAAGGTCCCTGGCTCCTCGGAGCGCCCAGTCTGGCGGGAGAACCAGGCCTGAA
The DNA here is from genome assembly GCA_004024745.2 of Catagonus wagneri. NCBI lineage: Eukaryota > Metazoa > Chordata > Mammalia > Artiodactyla > Tayassuidae > Catagonus > Catagonus wagneri. The sequence goes on from PVHT021183553.1 coordinate 2,593,018, forward strand.
ATAAGGCGGGAAGGAGACAGGACCCCAGAGAGAGTAAGGTGAGCACACAGACGGGCGCCCTGCGGCCCAGCGCAGGAGGGAACGGTAGGAGGGCCAGCAAAGAACGTTCTGGTGGAAGCAACTGCATCGGCTCTTAGCACCCGGAGCCCAGAGAACACAGCCAGTGCCAGAAACTGAAAAGAACCAAAAGGAGGATGGGAGCCTGAGGCAGCAGGTGAGGCCTGGAAGGTCCTGCTGGGAAGTGAGGCCGCCCCCCCTCCAACACAGAACATGTAAAAGAAACAAATGGAGGAGTTCCCTGCTGGCCTAGCAGGTTAACGGTCTGGCACTGGCACTGCTGTGGCCTGAGTTCGATCCCTGGCCCAGAAACTTCTGCATGCCACGGATGCGGCCAAAATAAAATAAACAGTGGAGGGAAGTAAATCGACATATGATGTGAATTATGAAGTGAGGACCCCTAGGAAGACCGGCTGCTCTCTGCACTGTGGCTCAAAGGCAGGCTTGGGAAAACGTCATGAGCAGGCACCTCGGAAGTCTCCCCAGTGAATCCTCAGGGAGGCGGGAAGGCAGAGGCCGAGGCTGCGATGGAAAAGAGAGGCCTGCAGAGCAATCACCTTGAAAAGGGCTTTGAGTTTCCTGTGAGCTGCCAACTCCAGGGCCCCACAGAGCCACCGCTGGACACACCTCTGTCTGCAGGGACTTCAGCCGTGGCCGGACACGACGATGAATGGTGGAGACGCAGGACGGCGCAGCGCCGAGGTCCAGGCTCCTTCTCATTACTTCCCCACGTTTCCATCAAGGTGATCCCTACAGCTCAAGCTCAAGTCCACAAAAAGGGAAAGCAAGACTCTTAGAAGAGGCTGCCCTCTACCCATCCAGACTACAAACTAGCAAAGGGTCGTAAAACCTGGGGACCCTCATCCGTGTCTCCCCCCAAGAAGGTGAAGCGGTTAAGAATTTTTTGAAAGGTCTTGCAGTACAGTTTTGCAGAGAATCAAAAATACAGACCACGGAGCACCAGCAGAAGTCAATAGTTTGCTTCTTACAATTTCAGTCTTATTTCCACGTTTAGGGTTGTCTAAGCAAAATGCCAAGTGGAGATGAAAGGGCGGTTAAGCTGGGTGACCGGCTTGTCCCAGCTGCCCGGGGCCGGGGTTCGGGCCCGGGACGTCCTGACTCCTGGGAAAGCGGGGCAGTTGGACACTCCACTTGGGGCAGCTACAAAACCAAAGCAGCTTCGTCGTTTTTGCTGAATTTTCCACGTGTTACCTAAACTGAGTTTCAGGCTCTATTTAATTGAGGAACAGCATCTTGAGAGAGAAAGATGAGTCAAATCGACCGGTTTTGTTCTGGGCCCGGGTCTTGGTCTCACCACGAAACCGTCCCATCCCAGGAGCTCCAACCCCGGGACACGCGTTTCCTCAGGGGTCCAGCTGCCTCCACGAACCTCCGTTTGCGAAGTTTCCAGTGAACATTTCAGACTCTTAAGAGTCTGAAGCGCCATGGGAAGACACTATCAGCAGGCATCTCCCCCAGTTAAAGGCGTCTTCCTCCAGGCACCATCCAGCCAACTCCTCAATGTCCGCGGTAAAAACACACATCCAGATGCCACGGGGCCCGATGGGACGCGGACGGATGAGCGAGCTGATGCTCCACCAGCAAGTGCCACCTTCGAGGAGGGGGCAGCGCAGGTCTGCCGACAGACTCGGTTACAGAGTCAAGGCCTCGGACAGCTGAGCTCCTTCAGCCCCTCCCTGCCGCCCCCGGCTGCTGTCCTCAGCCACCCTGCCCTGCCACCGACCCCGCGGCTCTCAAGGGCCCCCGGTGCGGGAACCACCCAGCTTCTAGAACACCTGGGCTGGAATCCACCATCACTTCCCCCTCCTGTGCCCGCATCCCCCACCCCTCTATATACAAGGCCCGAGGGAGGGGGCCCGGGCAGGCCCGGCTGACGGCCCCTCCCGACGGCCAGGAGGTGCGGCAGCGGGGGCAGGCTGGGGACGAAACCTCATGGAGCAGGAGGTGGGGAAATGCGGGGTCCGGAGGCCGTGCTCCTGCCACCTGGCAGGGACTTTCTCCGTGTGCGGCGGATCCACGTTTGGCTCGTTTCCCCTCTGATTTCCAGAACCACTCCCTACGACCCGGCCACACCCAGCGGATCCCCTTCCGCAGCCCCAAGAGGCCCTCTCCTGCCCCAAGAGAACTGGTGAAAGTTTTGAAGAACAGGAAACATGGCCGGGGTGAAAAAGCTTCCTTCCACGACGTCCGTCTGTGGCACAGGGAGGGTTTGGGGACGCCCGTGCTGAATTAATGACAGAACAAGGCCAAGCTGTGTGTCAGAAGGACCCAGGATTGGGGGGCTTCTACACGAGCCGTGCGGGAGCCGAGCCGCACACTGACGGTTTGATCTGTCCAAAGGCTGGTGTGTCCTCGACCCCACCACCGTGTCCGAAACACCTACTGGGACTGAACTTTGTGGTTCGTGTCTAAGAGACAATGTTTCTTTACATCAATGCTGCCACAGACCCCTGGCTAGTAAGGAAACCGTGTCTATTTTCCGCAGAAAGAGAGAAAGATGGCCTCTGCTGGGAGATGCTTTTTGTTTTTTCTTTAAGGGCATCCAGTGAGGACATTTAATAACATGAGAGTTGTGCAAGCTTCTGGTTTTTTTTTTTTAAATAATTTTAATTATTTCCATCATAGTTGATTTACAGTGTTCTGTCAGTTTCTACTGTACAGCAAAGTGACCCAGTCACATATATATCTATATATATATATATATTCTTTTTCTCACATTATTCTCCACCATGTTCCATCACAAGTGACTAGACATAGTTCCCAGTGCTGTACAGCAGGACCGCTGCTTATCCATTAACCCCAAATTCCCAAATGTCCATCGACAGATGAATGGGTTAAGAAGATGCGGTACATATACACAGTGGAATACTACTCAGCCATAAAAAAGAACAAAATGATGCCATTTGCAGCAACATGGATAGAACCAGAGACTCTCAAACTAAGTGAAGTCAGTCAATAAGAGAAAGACAAATAGCATATGATATCACTTATATGTGGAGTGTAATATACCGCACAAATGAACCTTTCCACAGAAAAGAAACTCATGGACTTGGGATGGACTGGGAGGGTTTTTTTTAAATTTTTTATTCTTTAAGCAAGTTTAGGAAATGGCCAGTCTTCTGCTTCCACGGTGCCCAAAGTAAGTGAAGTCAGGGCCCTGTGCAACTCGGGCATCTTGTCTAAGCAAACGTCTTAAGAAAACCAGCATCCAGTGTGGCTGTGGTTGGCTGCTACAGCTCCACTTCGACCCCTAGCCTGTGAAATTCCATATGCTGCAGGTGTGGCTGTAAAAAGAAAGAAAAAAAAAATGGAGAAATCTTGCTCCAGATGGTGGCTTTGAGTTTCAGTTTATTGGTCATGACCCTGTCACTGGCCTCAGAGCATGGCATCTGCACCGACCTCAAAGGGCAGAGCCTGCAGCCCGCCCCTCTCCAGGGAGCCAAAGAAAGAAACTTGGCTAAACAGCCTGACATCTTCAGAGAGTTTTCTACAAAGACTGTGTTTGTCCAGAGCGGAATAACTGCTCCAGACCTCGTGTGTCCTCCTAACTTGCGAGGACGAAGTAACTTATTTATCAGGAAGGAAACTGGCGTGCTTTTCTGAGGCGGGGGGCGGGGGGGATTGTGTTCAGGTAAATGGTCCCGTAACCGGGTGGCATTGGGGGTCTCAGGGCTTAAGGTGCGTCACGCCTGTAAGATTCAAACAGGTGTAAGGCGGTGCCTACAGAAGGCCCAGCAGCCCCTTCAAAAGCAGCATTTACATGTTGCCGTGTGGCTCTGTTCGTGCTGGGACAGATGTTTAGTCCCTGTGCACACGTGCACCGCTCATGGGCTCTGGCCGGCCGGACCCTGACCCCACCGCTAGCCCCCCTCCGCTCGGTGTGCTGTTCAACCCAGGGAGCTGGCCGGGGCTTTGCACACAGGACCAAGGGCAACCCATCGAATCAAGTTCATGCGGACGCAGGCCAGCATGGTGAGGGCCTGGATCGCTTTACCGCAATCCCTTCACCACCAAGCCTTTACCAAACCTTCAAAGTGCGTCAGCAGCAAAGCGCTGCTCGTGTTGGACAGTGTGGTCTGAGGCCGGAGCCCCCTCGCTGGGGCTGATCCCGACGCTCCTGTGTTAGTTCGCCCAGTTCAAATCCCAGTGACGGCCCCCACCAGTGCTCCAACAGGCTGGCGAGGGCCAACAGCACATGGGAAGGGACAGAATGTGCTGTCAGAGGACAAAGCGCCCCCAACCCCAGCCTTGCCGTGTCATCCCCTCACCTCCCCTGGGCTGCTGGCGATGCTGGTTTTCTCCAGATGCTTGCTTACATCTTGGAGGTAACCTAGGAAGTGAGTTACAGTGTGACTGGTATTTGAGAACATTTGGTTTTATCACCTTTATTTACTTTATTTTCATTTTTGGCCACCCTGAGACACATGGACTTCTGGGCCAGGGATCAGATGCGAGCCCCAGTCCTGACCCAAGCTGCAGCTGCAGCAACGTGGATCCTCAAAACCTACTCTGCCGGGCTGGGGATCGAACCGGCGTCCCTGTGCTCCCAAGACGCCGGCGATCCCACTGCACCAGAGCGGGAACTCCGGTTTTATCGCCTTTAGAAATTCTCTAGGCTAAAATCATTGGGCCATTCTCTATGAGGGAGAATCTGGGGACGTGAAGCAGCAATACATCTGCATGTTTCCAAATTCCCTATTAAGGAAAGTGGGGATTCTGCTCATGGACACTTGAATGTCTCTTCCTTTTTTTTGGTCTTTTTAGCAGAGCACCCAAGGCATATGGAGGTCCCCAGGCTAGGAGTCAAATGGGAGCTGTAATCACCGGCCTACACCACAGCCACAGCAACGCCAGATCCGAGCCGTGTCTGTGACCTACACCACAGCTCACGGCAACACTGGATCCTTAACTCACTGATCGAGGCCAGGGATGGAAACTACGTCCTCATGGATGCTAGTCGGGTTCGTTTCCGCTGTGCCATGACGGGAACTCCTGGACGTCTCTTCCCCCAGCAGCTTAGAGCAGGCCCGCTCCAGGTTCCTGCCAGAAGACACGCCAGGAACCCACCGGCCCTCGCGGCCTTCACCCGAAACTTGGATATGGAAACAAAATCAGTGAAGGATTACAGCAAGCGTCACGCCACCTCTCCTCGCACTAGTAATTCAAACCCATCCCCAGACAAAGCCACGCCCTTGCGGTCTGTGCACCTGCACCAGTAATGTCAGCTCCCAGGAGACCGGCATTGACATCGTCGCACTGTAGAATGACATTGGCTCTGGCTGGCGGTACAATTACGGAACGAAGCCCGCTGTGCTCCTGTTATGTACCCTTACGATATCCACGCACACTTGGGAAAAAGAAATTAAAAAAAAAAGAAAAAGACTGCACTGAGGGCCATCACAAGAAGCGGCCTGTGTGGGAGAAATTCTGAAGAACCGCTGGGGTTTATGTACCAAGAGATGGAGATGAAAAGTGGGCGTGAGCCCTCCTAGAGGAATTCTTCCAGGACCGTCTGTTGCCGTCTTTTCCGCTTGGCAAAAGCAGCACGCGGCCCTCTGAGGGGGCCCGGGCTGAGCGGAGGGGCTTAGCGAGGGGACTGGAAAGACATCTCAGTCAGGTCTCACTTCTGACTGCGCAGTGGGTCCCAGCAAGAGGACCTGGACGGCACGTCTCTCCTTAAGTAACACAAGGCAGGTGGGCCAGTAACTGGGCTCCCGATGGGGTCTCAGGAAGAAGTAGCCAGGGGAAGCGGGGGCCCCCCTATGGTTAGAGCAGCTCTGGGGAGAGAATCCCAAAGACCTGGATAGGGCGGGGCTGTCACCAGCAGCCGTCCTGGGATTTGGCCCTGGATTTGGAGCCCACTGGAGAACCCCAAATAAATCAAGCACAAAGGAATTTCCCCAGTACAACAAGGAATACATATCTCCAAAGTCTACTGAATGGGAAAGCCTGGGGAGCATTTCCATCAACAAAAGGAGCACGCCAGACAGGCCTAAAGAAACACCTGCTTAACTATTCCATATAGATGGACAAACACAAGGCCCTGCTGTAAAGCACAGGGAACTCTCTTCAATATCTTGGGATAAACCATCATGGAAAAGAATTCAAAAAAGGCTGTATGTACGTGCACAACTGAGCCACTGCGCTGTACAGCAGAGATTAACACTGTAAATCAACTAGACCTCAATCCAAAACAAAAAAAACAAACCCCACTTTTTAAACACCATTCAGAAAGGTGAAGCCAGTGCTGTTAAGACAAGAGGGAAAAGGGCAGTGCACCCCAGCAAGTGTATTACACAGCCAGGGTACCATCTGTTACCTGTCCTATTGGAAATGGTTTTAATTTTTTGCCTTTTTTTTTTTTTTAGGGCCGCACCTGCGGCCTATGGAGGTTCCCAGGCTAGGAGCCGAATTGGAGCTACAGCTGCCAGCCTATACCACAGCCACAGCAATGTGGGATCCAAGCCGCATCTACGACCTACACCAGAGCTCACGGCAACGCCAGATCCTTGACCCACTGAGCGAGGCCAGGGATCGAACCCGCAACCTCATGGCTCCTAGTCGGATTCGTTTCCGCTGCACCATGACAAGAACTCCCTGGAAAGGTTTTTTTAAGATAAACATTCCCGAGTGTGCAGGGGAAAGCCAGGCATGAGCAAATACAGCCCTTCCAGAAGTCTGACATCACAGCCCCAAAGCCCGTAGAGCCACACACTCTCCCCCTCAGGAAGGCCCCTGCTGGGAACCTGAGGGAGACGATGAGGGCACAGAGGTGTCACCGGAGGACACCGATGAGCGGTCCTTGTAGCAGTGAAAGTAATTCAAGAAGTAAATCCACTTGCCTAATGTCTGTTTTGGAGACACATAAATCAGTCCGGGCTCATCTGCAGAATGAATGGCACGGCGTATTAAGAATGGCTGCGCGCCAGTGTGTTTTGCTGACATTGGAAGACGCCCACCACCTGACATTGTCTGGGAAAGCAGGCCAAACGCCACGTGCACAGGGGACTGGGAGCTTGTAGAAGGAACAAGCAGAGAGAGTGGGAATGGCTGGAAGAACCCATGCCAAGATGCAAGCAGTCGTGCTTTCTAGCGGGTATTTTGGGGACTTTCATTTCCTTCAGTACGTTTACGTCTAACTTCTGGTCCATCACTAGGCAATTTTTTCAGGTCTTTAAAATCAAACGCTTAACATTGTGACCTAATCAAACGACCAGCCAATACCACATATTCTTAGCTACACACTGATCTCCATCGAGACAGGCAAGCGTCATGGAGGACGCACGGATGTGCTGTTCTGGGACAGTCACCACCTGCCATCCTCAGGTTTTACCAAAGCTTTCCTAAAGAGCTCACTGTGGGGGTGCCTACATCCCCCCAGTACTGACGTTCAATGTCTCCCCATCTGTCTCACAGAAATCACCAGTATAACAGAGATGTTATTACAAGTGGAGAAAACAAACTTGCCTTATGGAACAGGTACACCTTTTTTTTTTTAGGGCTGCACCTGTGGCATATGGAGGTTCCCAGGCTAGGGGTCAAATCGGAGCTGTAGCCACTGGCCTACAGCACAGTCACAGCAACACAAGACCCAAGCCATGTCTGCGACCTACACCACAGCTCACAGCAATGCCAGATCCTTAACCCTCTGAGCGAGGCCAGGGATCAAATCCGCATCCTCGTGGATACTAGCTGGGTTTGTTTCCACTGAGCCTCAGTGGGAACTCCTGGTACATGTTCTTACTGGACAATAAAAACACTCAGAATTGCACTTAATTCAGTTTTTTTTGGCCATGTCCTTAGCATGCAGAAGTTCCTGGACCAGGGATTGAACCGGTACTACAGCAGTGAAAAAGTCAGATCCTTAACTGTGCCACCAGGGAATTCCTAATTCTTGTTTTCATTCTCAGCTGTTCAAGCTGACCCTGAGTTCCAGTGCAGCTGTTCACTTGAGATTTTCAGACAGATCTCTCTTTGCGCCCTTCTCTTTTATTTACTGTGTGCTCCTGTCTTTTCACTTGCATTTAAAATTTTAATTCATCTGTGCCTTTTATTCTAATTGTGGAATTAGGGCCTCAGACTGACTGCTAGGGAGAAGAGAGAGAAAGACACGCGCGCTTTAGGGCCGTTACTCACCCCCGATGGAGCAGAAGCTCAGGCACTACTTCGACCTTCAACAGAGCCGAGAGCCTCGACTGTGTCGGGACCCCCAGCCTCCGTGCCCCCCGCCCAGCCCACCGCCTGCCAGCCGCTCTGAGGGGGCCACACTCACGTGTAAACTTGGATGATAGGTCAGCACACCGTTGTCACACAGGGTGACGTATTTCTTTTTCCACTCTTTGTTCAACGATTTGCCACTTCGCTTCAGCAGCATGCCCTGTAAGGAAAAAGAAGCCAGAGAGAAATGAATAAATAGAAATGAGAAAGCCCACAGAGAATTTTTTAAAAGGAGTAAGCATATAAGCAACTTTTAAGCTTTCATTTTCTCTGTGCCATCTTAAAATGGAAAGAAAACTTATTTTTAGCTTGGTATTGTGCGTTTCTCCTTTCTTTTTTTATACAATACATACAGTCAACGAATTTGCTTTCATGTAGGTGTGTGTAGAACTTAACTCTGCGATCGGTTCAATAAAAATCATTATACCTTTCCTATAACTACGCTGTGAACACACGGAGCTCCTAAAGGTATATCTTTTTCAACGATATTTTGTTGTGGTTTTCTTTGTTGGCCGCCCCCGCAGCATGCACGTGGAATTCCCAGGCCGGGGATCAGATCCAGGCTGCAGCTGAAACCTACACTGCAGCTGTGGCAACACCGGATCCTTAATCCACTGTGCCGGGTCAGAGGTCAACCTGGGTCCCAGCACTCAGGAGATGCTGCCAATCCCACTGGGCCACGCCGGGAACTCTGGCAACACTGTTTTAAAAAAGGAAACCCAGGAGTTCCCTGCTGGCCTGGCAGGTTAGGGATCTGGAACTGTGACTGCTGTGGCTCGGGTCACTGCTGTGATGGGGCTTTGCTCGCTGGCCTGGGAACTTCTGCACACCGTGGGAGTGCGGCCCCCGCCCCAAATAAAAACCCAAATGAGATAAAAACAAAATAAAAATTTTAAAAGGGAAACAAATTGCTGCTTCTAAAAATAAACTTCTGCACACTGTGGGAGTGCCCCCCCCCAAAAAAAACCCCAAATAAGATAAAAACAAAATAAAAATTTAAAAAGGGAAACAAATTGCTTTTTCTAAAAATAAACTTCTGCACACTGTGGGAGTGCCCCCCCCAAAAAAAACCCAAATAAGATAAAAACAAAATAAAAATTTAAAAAGGGAAACAAATTGCTTCTTCTAAAAATAAGACATTCACCCTATTCTTACCTTATGGTATTTGCAAGTGAGGACATTTTACTTCGTAGTTTTTTTCAATTCAGACCTTAATTTATTAAAAATGAAATTCCATTTGCGAACTTAGCAACGGCACTTAATAGATGAATTGCGTATAATTTACTTTAATCCGTTTTTAATGAAATCATATTAGGGCTTCTTGAAAACCATTCAGAACTTGAAACCAACACACTTTCGAAGTATATTTAATGCAGTCTTCCTTAGATGACTGATGAGAATTTATTCTTGTTTTAACTACCAGTCCCCAGCAAACCTCCCGCCTTGTTTGTAAGCTTTCCTGAGTTAAGAAAACGGAAGGCAGCTCTGACCTCAGCCGGGTCCCACACCTGGACCTGGCCCTGCCACACATCTGGACGTGGCCCCTTCTAGTCAGTTAATTTTGACTTGAGCTTTTGCGTCTGGATTCCATGTAGAAGAAGGCAAACAGAGGAACCTCCATCCTTGCTCTTCCTCTTGGGGTCCATTTATACACATACATGACCATAACGACGATGGACAAAGCCCAAGGTGAATGCCAGGTCATCCACCCAGACTGAGGTACCAGGAAGGCTCTAAGCTTGAAACCCAACCTGACACTTTAAGGAAGCAGAGGCCTGCTCAGTCCCCTCGGGGATTTTTACCAGCCTCCATCCGCTTTCTAAATCCATCAATCAGGAACCAAAATATGCGAAAACATCCAGTAAGCATTTCTATGTGGTAGAATTGAGTTCCAACGAATTGCCAACACTATGACGTGGTTTTGATACCAAATTTCACAAACAGAATAGTCGATGAGCCCGCTTGGGTCTCTGATCAGCCCTCAAACATTGTTTCTGAGGGAAAGGATTTCAACGTTTGAGGCAACTCACAAGTACACGTTCAGAAGATCACGGCTTGGCAAGGTCTCATTTAAAGAAAGCGTGCGACACCAAGTTTCAGACCTTGACTGCTCAGACTCTAAGCCCGCATAAACCGCACGTGGCACCCAGACCGACGAAGGGAACCAGGCCAGAGGAAAAGGTCACAAAACAACTTCCTGGGCACAAGAAGAAGAGTGGGGGAGGGGCAGTGCTATGAGTGACCAGGAATCGGTGATAAAGAAAAAGCAACAGCTCAAATTAATTCAACAATTCAACATCCCTCCCCGCTGGGATTTCTAAGCTTTTAACACTCAGCATCGCAAAACCTGATGCCAGCTCTCCTGAGGGCTCCCATTCTCCCCCACCCATTTCAGACGGAATCCCAGCAACCAGGGGCAGGTCGCTGCGGTCCTCGGTGGCCGAGAGCCGGCCTGGGTCTCAGAAAGCTTTTCTTTCCTGCCTCACGCAAAATGCAGGCCGAAAGTTCCACCCACAGGCAAACAGAAGTCCTTGGGCTGTCCTGTGGGGACTTTCACGAGCAAATCCTACACTCCCGGGGGAGAGGCATAAAGACTTGTTCCTTCGGGGGATAAAGGGAAATTTCCAATCTGGAGGCTGCATGAAGAGGAGACATCGTGGTTTTCCAGGTAATTAAATTAGGCCAATTAGTTTCGGTGCTAGGAAAACTTCATGTCTTGCTGGGAAAAAAAAAAAATCCAAATCCTGATTATCTTAAACTAAATATAGTTACCTTATATGACCCAGAAATCCCACTGCTGGGCGTAGATCTGGACAAAACCCCAATTCAAAAGATACGTGCACCCACGTGTTCATAGCAGCACTATTTACAATAGTCAAGGCACGGAAGCTACCTAACCCATCAACGGATGACTGGATTAAGACGATGTGGTCCCTCTACACAATGGAATACTACTCAGCCATAAGAAAGAACGAAATAATGCCATCTGCAGCAGCATGGATGCAACCAGAGAGTCTCAGACTAAGTGAATTAAGTTAGAAAGAGAAAGACAGAGACTACATAATATCACTTTTATGTGGAACTGAAAATAAGACACAGGACTTCCTGTTGTGTGTGGCTCAGTGGTTACAAACCCGACTAGAATCCATGAGGATTCGGGTTTGATCCCTTGCTCATTGGGTAAAGGATCTGGCGTGGCTGTGGCTGTGGCGTAGGCCTGCAGCTGTAGCTCCAACTCGACCCCTAGCCTGGGAACGTCCATGCGCCACAGGTGCGGCCCTAAAAAAGCAAAAAAATAGAAGTATGACACAGATAAACCTATCTACAAAATAGAAGCAGACTCAAAGGCAGACATACACGACACTCGTGGTTGCCAAGAGGGGAGGGGATGGACGGGGAGTCTGGGGTGAGCAGGTGCAGACGCTTCCATTTAGAATGGATACGCGATGAGGTCCTGCTGTGCAGCACAGGGAACTCTATCCAGTCTCTTGGGAGAGACGAGGAAGGAAAATATGAGAAAGAGAATGTATATATATGTATGGCTGTGTATGTATATGAATATATATATATATGGGTCACTGTGCTGTACAGCAGAAATTGGCACAACACCGTAAATCAACTATACTTTAATAAATTACATGTACTATTCAAATGCTGCAAAATTGAAAAAAATAATTGGGGGAACCTCCATAGGCCGCGGCTGCTGCCCTAAGAAGACAAAAAACAAGCAAATGAAAAACAAAAACAAATGCTGCAAAATCCGCAGGCCTGAGGAACAACACCCCGGTGTCTCAGGAGCCCTCGTATGTCTGCCCTCCAGCCTTGGCCCCAGCCGAAGTTTGTGCTGATGTGCTTCTCAGCATCCTCACGTTCACTCTCTCGCTCGCTCCTCCTAAGCAGGGTTATGACGGCTCCCTTGTCACAGACATGAACTTGGAGCCGCAGAGGTCGGGCAGCTGGCGAGCTGATGGGAAGTGACAGGACCAGCCACCCCGCCCTCCACCTCCCTGCCATGATACCCAGCTTCTAAGTTTCCACCTGTGGGCAATGATCGCAGGGGTCCAACCTCCAAGTGTCTCCGCCACTGCCAAGGCTAAAGGGTTCAGTCCCCAGCACAAATACCAATCCCGAGAGCGCCCAGTCGCCCAGGATCCTGGCCCATACCTCCAGCCCGACTCCTCTCCAGAGAAGGCACTGAGAATCCAGGATGGCGAGGACAGAACCGCACTTGCATTTTATATTCACAGTGAGAGAACAGACAAGCCCCACTCTAACGTGATCAAGTTCAAGTACGGTCCTTAAGGTATACACGTGGGGTCCAGAGGAAGGGCTTTCTGTTTGCTGCATCTGCCCTAAATTCTGAGCACCCTGAGAGAGGGAAGAACACGATGAGGATTTATGGAAGTAAATCTCAAGCCTCTACTCAGAAATTCCAGGAAGCGGGGGGCGCTCAGGGCACAGCAGTGCCAGCGTTCCAGGAATGGCCGGGCCCCCCGATGGTACAGGAAATGCAGGGTCGGTGTCTGTGCCGCCAGATTTCCTGTCGACCTGAGAGAAGGAGAAACACAGGAGCTTCCTGGGATGGCTCCTTATTTTAGAAATGTTGACAACAGAATATAACTCTGTAGTTCAGGCCAAACCCAACATGTCTCTAGGCTGGATGCAGGCACCTGTGTTCGTGACCTCCAGCTAAGAGTCAGCAGAAGACATTAGTGGGGTCTGGACCGAGGACTGCTGGACCTCCATCCCATCACCTAGGCAACAGCCATCACAGACTTGCCCTCCTGGAAGGGGCGTCCCCGGAAAGCCCAGGACTGCAGGTTCCTGCCCACAGCTCTGGAAGGCGGGGTCCAGTTCTGCACCTGTATGTGTGAACCTTTAAGAAAGGTTAGCCAAAACACACTAGGGGAAAACCGGCCAACTGTGCGTGGTCTCCGTGTAAATAATAAAAAGAGCTCCATCCTGAAAAGCATCGTGAGACACAAGCTCTTTCATGAGTTAAGGTCTGAGGCTAGGGCTTCGGAGGCAGCAAGCAGGATAAATTTTTGTCATCGGAGGTTCAATCGGACTTCAAATGAGGAGACTCAGGAAACAGCTTCTGTGGATTAAAGATGTCTTTCCTTTTGCGTTCTTTCTAAAGTTTCCTTAAACGAATGATGAACACTGAATTTTAAAGAGTATTTGTACCAGGTGAGAATCACAGGATTTCAGAATCTAATGAGACTCTTGAAGTCGAACCATTCAACCCTGAATCAGCTAGACTAACATTTTTGCCTGATGGCCCTGCCTGAGTATCCTGGGGACCGCGAGCCTAGGGTCTGCAACCTGAAAGGTGCCTGAGGAGAGGTGCCCCCGCTGCCCTCCGGAGGTGGGGTGGGCCTGGTCTGGAACTCTGGACGGAGACTGTCCCCAGCATACCCTTACCCTGAGGGACCAAGGACAGTCGCCAATAAGATGTCTTGTCACCCAGCTATTCTTAGTCCCAGACTGCTCGCAAAGCAAAAGGTTCCAGCACTCAGACACAGCGGGACCCTCCTCTGAGAGAGCACGGCTCACGGTGCCAAAGGCAGGGAGCCCGCCGCCTCCCTGGAGGACAGATGTCTACTGACGAACCAGGGTGCTCCACCACGCCGGCAGCCCCTCACCGCAGCAGGCTGAACCCCTGGACTGTACCCCCTCATCTGTCACGCCAAACTTGCACACGTTTACCCTAAGTACCCAGAAAGTGGAAAACCCTAAAAGTAGTTCATTTCACACTTTTGAAGGGCACGAAGCCACGATCCCACCAGCTGGAGGATGACGGAGGCCGGGAGGCTTTGTGCCATCTCTGCCAAGGGCAGGTGCGAACGGTCCTTATGAGTCTAAATCTCTTTGATTCTGCGTAACCCAGGGCAAAACCCGCACGGCGGCGTGTCAGAATGCATCCTTGGTCTATCTTTCAGATGCCACTTCGGTACGCGTGAAAACGACCTCCCGCTGGAGACTGTTCCTCGATGACCAGTTCTCACAGCGTAGACGTCAATTTCAGTTAGCGCTTTCTTTGATTCTTGAACGGCTTAGGCATCTGTTTTTTTTTAATGTTTTTATTCTAAACAATATTGGGCTCATGGTGAGCCAGATGCTGCCCTTAGAGCCTTACTAGCGTTTACTCACCGCAAGCTTAGGACGGCCCGGCAGGAATGACTCTGATTAACCCCATTTCACAGATGAGGCCGCCGAGGCCCAGAGAGGTTAGGTCACCTGCTCGGCTCACACAGCCAGCTCGGCAGCTTGTCTTAAGATAGCTTCCTATGTCCATGCTTCGTGGTATTCAGGACCAGGATTCCACAAATCACCCCACACAGACTCAAGGGTGCCCAAGACTCATTTTAACCCACAGAAGCAGCCGCAGTGATGCTATCTGCTCTGGGTTTAAACCTTAAGAAATCCTGGCAGCTTCCTCTTTTTGGGGGGGTTCCAACCGAGAAGCCATGCTCTGCTCTGTCCATAGTCCCAAAGCACAGAATTATGAGAAATAATAACAGTTTTTTCAAATCATTAAGTTTTGGGGTAGAGCATTATATGCACAAATAGGTTAGAAAAACAGAACTAGCATGCGGCACAGCTGTAAACAAAAAGAAAAAGGAAAACACTGGCTTGGAACCAGGCAGCTGGCCGAGGCTCTCAGGAACTGAACAGCTGGAAGGACCGTGAGGGGACTGCTCCCTGAGGCTCGAGAGAGGGGGCCCGGCTTGTGTCCAAGTGCAGCACAGTCAGTGAGCAGACCTGCTGCCTGCGGGGAAGGGCAGCCGGGCTGCCCAGTGGGGCCCTGGACGGACCTGGCCGAGGTTTCTGAGCAGGACGCCAAGCACGCCCGCTGCTCTGATTAAGTCCGGGAGGAGTTCAAGGTAGTTTTTAAGCAGAATTAGAAAAGGTATCTCTGATTTAAAAACCGTGCTGGATTAGACCATGAGAACTATTTCTCAATCCCAGCCTCCCCGGCCAGTAGAAGACTTTGAGAGTTGGCACTGGCCTCAGAAGAAAGAGCAAACCCAGAGGCTGCCAGGAGATGTGATCTCAGAATAAAGACCCCACCAAGGGTGTGGCAGTCAGATCCCCTTCTTGAGAACTCAGAAAGATTTAAGGTAGGGCCTCAGAGACCCTCCCACCGGAGAGGGCTTGTGATTAGAGACGGGGGTCTGTGGATCGGCTTTTGTCCACTGGCATGGATGGTCATTTGATACAAAGGACACCCACAAGGTTTTTAAAGGAATTCTACCACTTTGGACCAAAAAGCAAAGGAAGTTCAAAATGAAAAGAGGCTCTGGGCTTTCAACGCAAGTACAGCAGGATGCAGGCTGAGAGAGCTACAGAGCTGGGACCACGGGCCGTTTCTTATGGAAGAGAAGGCGGACCTGGACAGCAGACCCCAGGGCCACTGAGGATGCGTCCAGGGGCAGAACACAGCCCCCGTGCCCAGGCTGGGTCGGCAACACGTGCCAGGCGGGCTGGGTTCAGAACTGCTGTGGGCCAGTAACAGCTAAAGGTCTCCTGTCCCTTGTCTCCACTTTGGAATAAGGTCTCTGCTGCCCAGGGCTCTCCTGTGCCTGCGTCAGCACCTGGTGTGTGAGTGTGTATGCGTGTGTCCCTCACGTGGAGGACAAGCCTGATTCATGCCTGAGCTGGAGGCCACACTGAAATGAGACTCTGTGAGTCTGGGGACCAGGGAGGGTATTTTGCAGGCGGGAGAGCAGACTGAAGTAGCTAGTCTCCAAAAAGTGACCCTCAGGGAGTTCCCTTTGTGGCTCAGTGGGTTAAGGATCTGGCGTTGCCCCACCTGGGGCGCAGGCTGCAACTGCGGCACAGATTCAATCCCTGGCCCAGGAACTTGCATGTGCCATGCACATGGCCGATAAATAATGACTCTCAAAAAACCTAGCTCCCCATGTTGTCCAGGGCCCTCGGACTCAATTTAACCAAAAGAATGTGGTGGAAATGATGCCACTGCTCACCAAAGCCTTAAGAAGGCCTGGCAGCTCCTGTTTGCAGGCCCTTGGGAGCCCTAGCATCCTTGTAAGAAACAGGACCACCCTGCTGGGGAGACAGTAAGGAGGAGAACCGGGGTCTCAGTGTACAAGGTCACTGACCTCTTAGCGTCAACCGCTAGCCAAAGGAGCCATGTCTGCTGAGGCACCAATACGTGCGTGAAGAAAGCATCTTGGAGGCTCCAACACTAGAAGGATCTTAGGGAGCAGAGACGAGCTGTCCCTAACAACCTGGTCCAATTTCCTGACCCCCCGAGTCATGAGCAATAATAAAATGGTGACTGTTCTAAACCACCCTGATTCGGGTTAATCACCAAAGCGGCTGGCAGAAAGAGCCAGGAGCTACTGTCTATACTCTACGCCACCTGACTGCAAATCATCTTATCCTCCAGACCAGTTTCAAAATCTTTTGCTTGTTTGCTCAGTAAGACATTCAAGGGCTTTGTGACATCGTAAATACTCTTATCTTACTTGGGAATAGCAAACGTGCACCTAACTGCTGTCACCTAGTTCAATTACCGGCACATCAGAAAGACAGTTTTAATGACCTACAACCAAATTATAAGGACCCGAGCAGGCACGTCTTGCTTTCTCGGCTCAAGGAATTTTTCTACCGTGGAGCAAAGAGCTAAGTTGTCTTTTGGCTGCAATCTCTTTATCAGTCATGTGTATGCTCTGTCTGGTCCCAAGAGGTCACGGAAATCCAAAGGCAATGTTAAGTGTACAAGCTTTAAATAAAACAAAGTTAATGTAATGAATGTAAGTGCTATCTGAAATCCATCACTCAGTGCCTGCCGCAGCCCCAAGCTGTGATAAAACACCACTCATAAATTTATATTAAAACACTGCTCGATAGCAATTATTTACCAACAAAGATTTACTGACTGCATTAGAGGCTGGGGGTCCTAGGCAGGCAAATCTGTCTTTGTTTCGAGTTGGAGGGACCGGTGGCGTTGGCGTCTGACGGCACGGAGATCATCGCGACACCAGTGGAACACTGAACGGCCAGGGTCCTACGAGGCGACGGAGGGCCAGCCAGCTGCAGGCTGCACCGCAGAAAGATCAGACCATCGGCAGACACGTCCACGAAGCACTGATCTTTGCTCTGAGGCAGCATTTCTCATCTGTTTTAACAGCCACCGGAGGCCATGCGCACATTTGACTGAGAGAAAAGGCGAGTCCATGTGTGATTTGGCAGGGATATAAATTGAATTATCCTGCTGCACTTGAGGGGGTGCCAGGAGCTTCCTAATCACCAAGTTGAAAAAGACAATGGTTTTTCCAGGGTCTTAAGCCATCCATGCAAGTTCAGAAATGTTTAACGCCTCTGCTTCTGAAAATTTTAAAAGTGCGGTTTTTTTGCACCTTCTTTGGTTCTTCTAACATGAACACCTGTTAGTGGCTCCTCAAGGCCTTCGGATTCACATTCTTAGTACTTTTGAGCAGATTCTCATTATAACAGGTAAAGGTCGCTAGGAATTTCTAAAACGTCGCCGAGAAAAGCTGGCGTCTTTACCCGAGATCCAAAGAGTATGAGCAACAACCATGCCATTTCCGCATCCTCATTTAGTACGTACACTCTAACCAAGACTTTCCCGTTGTGGAGCGGCAGAAACGAATCCCACTAGGAACCATGAGGTTGCAGGTTCCCACTAGGAACCATGAGGTTGCTCAGCGGGATAAAGATCCGGCGTTGCCGTGAGCTGCACAGTCGCAGACGCAGTTCGGACCTGGTGTTGCTGTGGCATAGGCTGCCGGCTGGAGCTGACGTTGACCCCTAACCTGGGAGCCCCCATACGCTTTGAGTGCAGCCCTAAAATAAAATAAAATAAAATAAAAATAAAATAATAAAAAAACGTTTCCTTGTTTCCCTATTCAACTTGTGGTTTACTTATGCTTCATTGACTTAAAGGAGAAGAAAGCACTAGAGAAGCGCATACAGGTGAATGGTAGGTGGACGGACATTTCATCATCAGAACTGGAGAAGCACAGGGGGTCGCTTGACAATCAGGGACAGGTCATTCTTCTCCCCTCCCTGGGGCTCCTCCAGAAGCCACTATATCTGGGCGGTGTTCTCTCCCCACACCCCCTTCTTCCAGAACGAAACTTAGGTCTCCATCCTGTTCCTGCTGTCTCATCCGGCTAAGCTGTCCCGCACAGATAACAAACATGCACTTGACCAAGAACTCGCCTGGACCCAAGGGAATGGAGATTCACGCACTGGAGTGTCTGCTATGTGTGTGTGGGGTGGGGGGGTCTGTGCCGCCTCCCCTTGCATCTTCCATCACCTACACGGCATTGAGCGGACCGAGCTGACGTCAGCAACATCCCCGTCAAGAGCACGGGATGAAAATCTCAAGCGCCGTGCTGGTTCCATTTGAACAGTGATCTCGAGGCCAGTGCACGCTACGGAGACCGTCGGTGCTGGCGACGCGGCGGGACTGGCCCAGTCTGGCCTGTGGGTCAAAGCCACCTTCTGCCTGTTGGTAAATCAGGTTTCACTGGCACACGGCCACGTCCATTCTCACGGAGGGCTGCTCTCACGCGGCCCTGGTGGAGCCGGGCAGTGATGGGAAAGACTCGTGACTTGCAAAGCCCCAAATACTTGCCACAGGGCCCTTGACAGAAGGTGGCTGCGCCCCCCGCTACGGAAACACGGAGCCACGCGGAAGCAATCAGCAGCCACCAACGTCACCAACCACTGGCAAATTTTGTCCTTGTCCCCCAAGCCCCCACCTTGCATCCTCTCCAGACTCCTTGCCACCCTGGCGAAGACCCCTACCCGGTGGCACTGAGCTGAAGGGTCCTCGGCTCAGGGCTTCCGCAAGCTCCACTGAAACGTGCATCCCCTGGACGCTTAAATAACGGTTGTTATGGGATGAATGATATTCTTCCTTTTTTTTTAAGGGCTGCACCCACGGCATATCGAGGTTCCCAGGCTAGGGGTCTAATCAGAGCTACAGCTGCCGGCCTTTGCCACAGCCACAGCTCACGGCAACGCCGGATCTGAGCCACATCTGGGACCTACATCACAGCTCACGGCAACGCTGGATCCTTAACCCACTGAGCGAGGCCAGGGATTGAACCCGTGTCCTCATGGATACTAGTCAGGTTCGTTACCACTGAGTCATAACGGGAACTCCATCCCTAAATTTTTATGCTGAAGTCCTAACCCCCGCAGCTCGTATTGCGACTGTATTTGGAGACAGGACTTTAAAGAGCCTGTGTTCGTGAGGCCTTCAGGGCGGGCCCCAACCCCGAACGACTGGTGTCCTTACAGGAAGAGGGGAGGCCACAGACACCCACGGAGGGAAGAGGATGTGAAGACATGGGGAGAAGAGGGCCAGCTTCATGCCCAGGAAAGCGGCTTCCAAAGATGGGAGGGTCTTGGGCTTCCGGACGGTGAGACAGTAACTGTCCGCCTTTAAGGCCCGGTCTGCAGTCCTCCGAGCAAGCAGGACCCCACGGGGCCTTCCCACGACAGCCACCGCCGCCCCCCCAACACACATACTATGTCCTCCATCCGCCTTTGGCAGCAGAAAAACTTTAGCCTCCTAAGTCTTCCCAGAGTTCCAAAGAATGCATTTTCATCAGAGGAACCAGAAAATGCAAAAGAAGCGAAGACGGCCAAGCAAGACAAAATATTAATAGTCTAGCCATTAAACAAAGACAAGGACCTTCGGTTCCCCCTCAAGGGCTGTAGGTGACATTCTGAGCCGTGTCCTCGGAGTGTTCTCCAGATACTGAAGCCCCGCCAGGTGGAAGAAGTCAACCGTGCGCTGCCCACAAGTGCGGAGACCCCAGACCGGACGGAACCAGAAGGCTGATGATGTGAAGTCCGGTTACCTCACCACCCACCAATCAGAGGAATGTCCACGAGCTGACCACGCCCCCCACAGCCCCCCTCTCTCACCTTGTCTTTAAAAACCTGCCCCGAAAGGCTTCAGGGAGTTCAGGCCTTTTAAACCCCAGCTGCCTGAACTCTCTGCCTGGCCCTGCAATAGGCACCGCACTTGCCTTCACCAACAAGCCGGCGTCAATAGGCTGGCTTTACTGCGCCAGGGGGAGCAGACCCAAGTCTGGTTCCGGAGCCCTACCCTGTTACGGCAGTCCACCAAGACCAGGGCAATGGTGGGCAAATCGGCTGTGAGCGGCTGTCGGGCCCAGAATTGGTCTCGGCTGGTGGTACAGGGAGCCCCTCACTGCACACGCCCTGCAGGTCCCCATGTCACGTGCATCTCCAGCTCTCTATGCCCTGCTCGCCCGGGTCCTGCTTTTCATTCCTGAGGGGACAGCCTTCCCTGAGTGTTTATTAGGCAGCTCAAATCCAGCACATTCCGACAGACTGGGAAATCTCCCCTGCAGGGGCTGGGGATTCTGGGGGGCTAGGTCTGATTCCAATTTTAATTACCCCAATTGATACCTGTTCCTAGTTCTAAAATATCTCCACACAGCAAAGCAATCCATCCCCAAGCCTACAACCAGAAATTAGACAGGGGGGAGGGAAAAACGTCCTGCCACTCACTTAAAATGCCTTTAAGTCAAATCCGGACACATCACAGGTCCAACAGGAAAACGCAAGTGCAACAAAAATGACAAGACTATAGCCAGCACCCCGTGGATCCAAATAGTTTGTGGGTCTAGGTGCGGAAAATACTCTTAAGGCTTGCAAGAAGGTCAGTCACAATCATTCATCATATGCAATAATCCCAATTAACTGGTCTCCCCAGAGCCCCCTCAAATGGAAAAATCTAGCAAATGCACATACACGATGCTTGGATGTACGCGTTGGTAAAAAGAGACGGACCAATTCAGCCGGTACCTGCGGTCTCTGTCCGGACTCCATCATTTTAACTTTCCGTCTGGTTTAAAGTGTTTCCATAGAAACAGCAGGAAGTCCCCCTTAGCTGAAGTCTTTATTTTTAACAGTCGTATTTGCCGCCCTCGGCGCCCCCTTGCACCCCCAGAGGATCTATCAGACCACAAATGGAGGCTTTGGTCCCAGCTTGTGGAGGGGATTGGGGGAGGGGGCCAAGGGCTTGGGAGATGCTTCTGGATCTTTAACCAGCTCCCTCGCGCTGCCCTCCCCTTTCTGGTCGGTAATATTTCTGTCATTCTGCCAGGTTGTAGGGTACAAAGGGTTACACTTTAATTGAGCTGTCAGCATCTCTGGCGATCCTGTAAAGCCCCGATTATGCACGGCGGGGTTAGTGACACACTTGTTATTGTGGATGGCCTGTTTGCTAAACCTAAGCCTGCGCCACGCGCGGGTCACCTCACCCGTGCGACCTTGCTGTCATTAGCTGCGTCGATGCCTACCTCACCGCTGAGAAAATCACACGGCGAGGCTTCAAAGCCCCGGCCGGGACTGGATTCGACCAGGAGCTAATCACCCACAAATCCAGCTCAAATGGCAATAATTGGCTAAACTGCTCCCCTCTCCAGAGCTCGGCAGTAATTTGGGATAATAAAGAAAAGGATTCTTCAGCCAGCTGCCCTGGAACCGAGGGCTTTGTGGCCGACACACTTCACATTTTAATAGTGACGGACACAGAATCCAATTTAATGCCGCGTCGGCCGAATAACGAGACGGAGAACAATGGTGGGGCAGGGAGAGAAGTTTGTTGGTTTTTCTCCCCCGTTTTTTAAAAACCACGTTGACTCTGAGAAATGCTGAAGCGGTCTGTCCGACATGCTAGGTCTGGTGGAATTACGAAGTCCCAGCAGGAACCAAGTGAATTCTAAGCAGGGGCGGAAGAAAGCAACGAGGCTGCTGTACCCTGGGCTAACTTAAAATAACAATCCCCCAAAAGCCTCCTCCCTCCTCGAAAGAAGGAAACTAGGAAAACACGCCCCCACCAGGACCGACCGACCTTGATTTTCCTGGTTAACATTATCTCCTCATCACCTTGTTTTTCTTCCCGTTCACCCTGCTTCTTGGTCACTAAGGTTTTGGCAGCAGGATGACAGGATGTGCACTCCATGGCAGCCAGTGACACCTCTGCAGCCGCCCCTCAACGCTGACCGCCGTGCGGGACCCCGCGGCGTGTGGCGGTGGCGGAGCGGGGCCGCTCCATCTCCTGCCCCGGTCTGTCCTGTCCCCCCCCGCCCGGACCGCCCCTGGGGGCAAGGACCACGCACAAAACCAGGGGCTGCAGTGGGCTCCACTCGGAGCCGGTCGGATTTCTTTCAAACTTATTTCAGCCTCCCGCCTCGGAAGCCAGTACACCCCGGCGCCTAGGTGGGACAAGACGTGAGGCCAGGGGTGGAGGGCCTTTCCCAAAACACAAATCGTGTGGAGGTCCTGCTGCAGCACAGTCGGTTAAGGATCCGGCACTGCTGTAACTGTGGCACAGGCTGCAGCTGCGGCTCGGATCCGATCCCTGGCCCAGGGACTTCCACATGCCGCCAGTGAGGCCAAAGAAGAAAAAAGAAAATACAAACTGTGTGACTACACAGTGATGGCCAAACACTGCAGAGAGGAGTTCCTTTACAAGCAAGAATAAAAATACCTTTCCTTCTTTATTCAAGGAAATGACCCCTAAACGCAGACAGCAGCAGGGAAGTCCTGCACTCCATGGCGAGTGTTCACTACTATTAATATGCACGTGAGCAGGGTGCGTGCGCTTGGAGGTTGCGTGCAAGACCTTGCGTCAGCTATGAGTAGGTTTTAAATCTCTATCAACTATGAACTCGTCTTCTGCAGGGGAGATTTGTCTTTTCTCCTCTAAGCAAACGCTTTGAAACCTGTTCTCCTTGTGATACACCCTGTTCTTGTTTCTTGTCTCTTAGACGCAGCTGCCGCTGAGAGCTGGTTTCCAGTTACACTCTTCCCCTAGAAAATGGCAACCACACCTAGGGAGCTCATTACCACCCCTTTCAGCTCGGAGCCCCACCCCCATCACGCCAACACCTGGCTTCCACATTGGTGAGAGCTGTTACCAAGCATGGTGCCCCTGATGGCCAGAGCCTCAGTGCCTCCTAGGCCCAGGAGAACCTCCCCGACCCCCGCCGCCACCTCTACCACCTCCTCAGCTGGCATCCCCTTGTCAGCTCAAGTATTCTCAGCTCAGCACCTGCTCTGTCCAGTAGGGTTTCCATGAACCCCACGTGACGGGTGACGACTCCACCTGCGGTGAGTTCTGAGATCTGTTTCAAGTGTAAACCATATACCAGATGTTGAAGGCTTGGTAGGAAGAAAAGGTAACTCTTTATTTTGGTTCTGTGTTGAAATGACTGAATTTGGGATATACTCAGTTAAACATACTATTAAGTGTAATTTTACGTTTTTTCCCTCTAATATGAACACCAAAAGAAGGGTGACACTATACATGTGATTCCCACTCTCTCCCTCTTTGGCAGAGCTGCCCAGACCACGCCCAGCCTCCCCGCTGGGCGCCTGGGCACCAGCTTCAACAAGGGGACCCTTTCTCATCTTGCTCATTTTTGTTTCCTTTTACTTGGTGCACAGCGAGTGTTCAAAACATGCTTGTTGAGCAAGCTGACACATAAACGAATGCTATAAAACCATCGCCACAAACAGTAAAAGGTTTCACGGAGATTAAATAATCCTGCAAGATCGCATGACCAGCGAAGAGTAGAACCCATTTCTGCGTCCACAAGGTCTGCAGGCCTCCCATCCTATTACTGTAATTACACGCCCCCCACTACACAGCAGCGCTGATTTGGAGTAGCCCTCGCATAAAGAGATCTCATCAGGGGCCACGTCAGTGGGAACAGCCTTCCTGCAGGTACCGTAGGTGTAAATTGTTACTCTGGATTCAGGGAGGCATAAAGAAAAACACCACTTGGGGTCTGCCCTCAAGATTCTTCTATTTTGGAAATTCAGATGCGGACACGGGTAGGGGAAGGCAATTCCAATCTGGACTAGAGTTCCCAGTGGAGGAATCAAAAGAAAGAATAATTACTCGCTCTGCTCCTGGTTAAGAAAAGGAGGTCTGTGCAAACGGCCATGTTTCAAGTTTAAGCCAAGACCTGAACCCACGGTGGCACTTCTCTGCTATCCACAGCCCTCGCAGTGGTGAACTGCTTCAGCAGCACGCCGGGCGGCCCCTACTGTGGATGGGAACCTCGGCTGTCCTGATGCTGCTAAGGGCTCCGGGAATATTCCACGCGCCATCTTTTCACGAGCAGCACACATACTTCCTGCCTTGGCCAGGGACTACCACTACTCTTATTAACGCTTTATTTCTTGGAAACTGAGTATCTTGGTGAACTGAGAAAGAACTGTTTCTGGAAAAACAAACCGAATCTAGTCAGTGCCACGTCCTGGGGCTGTGTGTACCCTTGGGGTTCTCACTGAATGTCTGGGACAGCAGGGTCCCTGCTGGTCTAAATAAGCTACTGGGATGGTTTTCATTTCAGATCGTCACCTGCCAGGTGCTCAGTTATGTTACCAGGTCAGAGTTGAAGGGGGCACTCTGACCCTTTTTTTCTTTTTTTTAATTTTATGGCCACACCCATGGCATATGAAGAAGGTTCCTGGGGCAGGGACTGAATCCGAGCCACAATCTGATTGAACACTGGGTCCTTTTAACCCACTGCACCAGACCAGGGATCGAACCTGCACCTCTGCAGAGACCTGTGCCGCTGCAGTCAGATTCTTAACCCACTGTGCCACAGCAGGAACTCTGGGGCACTGCTGCTCTTGGTCTTTGCCTAAAGGAGTGAGTTGAAGCAAAGGTACCCAGGACGTCCAGGAACCCCCGCCCCCCAAGGCAGGGTGCAAAACAGCCCTCTTCCTCTCAAATGATCCCGCTGTCTTACGTCTAAGTGTCAGGGGCAACTTTCCCACAGATTACAACGTCTTCCCATCATGCCTTCATCTGAGGAAATGCCAGGTGGCTGAAAACTGTGATCAAAGGGATAGATGTCATTATAAATGTAACTACGATCAAGAAGGGAAAGTGCTGTCCCTTGGTGAGCGGAGGCGAGCACGCCCACACACCAGCTGCCTGCCAGGGTCACCAGGGGGGCTTTCCACAGACAATAATCAGTCTGTCTGCAGGTACCCAGAACCCAGGAGAGGGAAGACAGCTGGCAGCACACGTACCCCCAAATCACAGGCAGGGTCGCCCCGCTGAACATACACAGTGCATGTGGGCGACAAAGGCGATGGGGACTGTGGGGCCGCTTGCATGCTCCCCTTCCTTCCTTCATTTCTTCCTTTTGCTCTTTTTAGGGCCGCACCTGCAGCATATGGAGGTTCGCAGGCTAGGGGTCAAATCGGAGCTACACCTGCCAGCCTATATCACGGCCACAGCCAACACTGGAACCGAGCCGAGTATGCAATCTACATCACAGCTCAAGGCAACACCGGGTCCTTAACCCACTGAGACAGGCCAGGGATCGAACCTGCATCCTCATGGATCCTAGTCAGGTTCCTTGACCACTGAGACAGGACGGGACCTCCTTGGACGTGCTTTTCTACCAAATATACTCCACCGACATCTTCTCGGCTCCAACTTAGAGGGTGTAACAGAGACGGCCTGCTGTTGCCATCAACGAGGTCCCTGCTCTCCAATTACGGAGTAGAATCAAGAGGCGCCGATCGCGTCCAACTAATACAAAAATTCTGGATAAAACCCTCAGCTGCCATCCAATACATGCTTGAAGAGACGGACACATAAAAAAAGACGCTCCCTTCTTTCGTTGCAAAGTCCTCAAACGTCCAAATTGAAAGCACGGAAGGGGATGAAGGGATGTTCAGCAAATCCTCTGATTCATCACATTAGGAAAAAAGAAAAAAGACTCCACTGGCCCCTCTCTAGAAGATGACTGTTAATCAGGACAATTTAATGATGAAACACTGCAAATATTGTGTCAGCAAGTTAAAAATGGCCTTGTTGTTTCAATACAAGAATCACTTAGTATACACCATAGATAAAGCATTGTATTTCATGCCCCATTTACTGTAACATATTAGCGGGTTCAATCATCAAGTAACAACGGCCTCCTTGCCAGGTTCGGATACTGGGGAGGCGGATGCGCACCGGAGGCTGAGAGGGCCGCACACAGGGACAGAGGTCTGGGCCTGCTTGTTTTAGGGGCCCGGCAACAACATTAAAGGACTGCACGTCAAGATTTTGGCAAACATTGCAGTCACAGCGAGTGCTTATTTTTTAAATGTTACTGACTGAAACAGCATTTGCCGTGTTGTTCTTCATTTAATTATTTCCAATCACTCAAACAGAAGCCTGGCGATAGCAGAGCCTTCCTGCTACGATTTGATTGATTCACTTCACCATTAAAATGTCAGAAATATTTATTAGGAAAAATAGGCTGAAACAACGAGCAACACCTCCCTGCAAAGTCAAAAGCCCCAGAAGCTTTCATTAGGAACTGCTTGCCATCTCCACGTCCAAACGGAGCAGGACCCCTCTGGGCCTACCCCCCGCCCCCCACACCGCGTCCTCTGCCTGCCTTTTGTCTCGGAAAAACTTTAGTCGAAGAGTAAGTTTAATCAGAGAAATGAGAGCAGGCAGAAGCAAAGGAAAACGGTCGAACAAGACCAAACAATAATTGTTTGGTCATTAAGCAAAGCCAAGAATGTTCAGCGCCTCCTCACCGGCTATGGGTGGTGTTCTGAGCCACGCAACCCTCAGCTGTCCCGCAGACGGAAACCCTCACCAGGTGGAAGAAGTTCACTGCACGATGACCGGACTGCTGCCAGGACACAAGCCGCCACAATTCTGAGAGCTGGCCTCCAAGAAGTGGGAACAAACCGCCCCTGGAACTGAAGATGAACTGTCCTTAAAACTATCAGGATGGGAGATTGGATTAAGATGGCGGAATAGAAGGACTGGAGCTCAACTTCTCTCCCGAAAAACAGCAAAACTACAACCAAATGCCGAGCAGCCTTCAACCAACTGGACTGTAAACTTCCAAAAAAGATATTCCACTCCAGAAGACAAAGAGGAGACCATATCAAGAGGTAGGAGGGGTGATTACGCGATAGAAGCAACCCCATACCTCCTGGGTGGGAAGCCCCACAGACTGGAAAGTAACTGCATCACAGAGACGCAGCTACAGGACTGAGAGTTCTGAGCCCCACGTCAAATCCCCACGCCTGGGGATCGGGCACAGGGAGAAAGAGCCCCCGGAGCATCTGGCATTGAAGGCCAGCGGGGCTTGTGTGCAGGAGCTCCACAGGACTGGGGGAAACAGAGACCCCATCCTTGAAAGGCACACACAGACTTTCACGGGCACTGGGTCCCAGGGCAAAGCAGTCTCCATAGGAATCCGGGTGGAACCTGACAGAATTCTTGGAGGATCTCCTGGGAAAATAGGGGTGACTGTGGCTTGTTGTGGGGAAAGGACATTGGAGGTGAAGCTCTCGGGAACATTCATTAGCCTGCATTTCTCTGGAGGGGGCCATTTCTCGGAAAATCTGGTCCTTCCCATCAGCGCTGAGAAGCCCCAGGCCAAACAATAATCCAGGTGGGATCACAGCCCCACCCATCACTAAACAGGCTGCCTAAAGACCCCTCAGGCACACAGCCAGCCTCTAATCTCATCCAGAGACAAAACCCCACCCACCAGAGGGCTAGGAATCAACCCAACCTACCAGTGGGCAGGAATCACTCCCTCCCATCAGGAAGCCTACAGAAAGCCCTGCCCATACCAGCTTTAGTCACAGGGGAGGCAAACGCCAGAACTAAGAGAGGCTACCACTCTATTGTTGGCAAAAAGGTCACCACACCAAAAACCTATAAAAATGAAAAGACAGAAAAGTATAACTCAGATAAGGGAGAAAGAGAAAAGCCCAGAAAAACAGCTCAGTGATGAGGAGATTACCAGCCTCTCAGAAAGAGAC